>JAQNBH010000004.1:29287250-29639750 GCA_028752905.1 Cladorhizidae sp. MBARI D1340-BT2
TCCTTCACTTTGCTCAGTTGTGTCCTCAGTGTTCTTCCCGATCTGAAGACAACTTTATTATTATTATTGTTGTTGTTGTCATAATTATCATCATCATCATCATCATCATCATCATCATCATCATCATCATCATCATCATCATCATTACTACTACTACTACTATTACTATTATTATTATTATTATTCATTATTCTTACAATAATCAACTTGAAAACAATTTAAACCTGATTACTAAGAAGGTTATTATGATGGTATTATGTCAACTGAGAATTCATTGAGAGGTTATTAATAATAATAATTATTATTATTTTATTATTATTATTATTATTATTATTATTATTATTATTATTATTATTATTATTATTATTATTATTATTATTATTATTATTATTATTATTATTATTATTATTATTATTATTATTAGCATCGGTTCACATGCTAGACACATGTACTGGTTAATGTGCTGGATGCACATGATGAGTTGTGGTTTTGGCACATGTTAATAACTAACTACCAGGTTCATGTGTGTCAGCATCCATTTATAATTTTTTTTAATATTATTTTTGTCCATTTTTTATGTTTGTTTAATTGATTAATGGTTTGTTTATTTGTTGTTTCAGTATTGTCCAATTCTTATTAGTTTTATTTCATTTGTTATTTCTTGTTTTATTGTAATTTTTCTTTTAACCTATCCTTGCTGCAACATAATTATTGGTTAGTTATTTTTTACCTTTTATTCATGCCAGATCTGATCACATATGTCAAGTGTGTACTGGTTCACATAACTAATGTCCACACCAGTGAATAATACCGACTGTCTTTAATTTACACACTAGAATCTCTCTTTTATGGTAGACTAAAATGGGTACCCTTTAGTTACTAGCTTTCTTCTGAACGAAGTTCCTGAAACTGAAATGAAGGAATCTATTACCTACTCTTAAAGTAGGCATATCAATTGTTATATGAATCATCCAAGTTGGGCCAAACTTATTCCAGTCAGAAACAGAGTGGAAGAACTTGAAAGTGGAAAGAGGTACCACCAGAAGTCTGAATATCCCAGGAATAAGATTTTAATTCTAGATGAAATAACAAGTTTAAAACAACAAATAATATTTATTTTACACCAAAGCAAAAAATAATAATAATAAATAACTACTAATTTTAAATACCGAAAAATATCACAAATAACTTAATAATATCTAACTATATTTGACATATGAAATTAGTCATAAGTGTTCAAGGCAGCAGCAGTGCAACACATCTGCTGCATTGCTACACTGCACAATGACCGCAATTCTCTGGAGCAGGTAAAGGAATACCCTCTCCTCTCTACACTCTTCCTCAATTTGTTCTCCCAACTCCCTGAGAAAGGTTGTGGCCATCCTGTCAAGGCTCAATCTCAAATGGGGCAAAAAGGATATTTGCATACCCTTGGGTCACAAACAAGCATTTTAGTATAAAAATTTAACAGCTCTATTTTTATTATATTTTTTTATTTTAGTCAATGTGCATCTTATATTCTTACCCTTGACTCCAGATATTATGTTCATTTATTTATTATTACTGGTATAGAAAAGCCATTCTAATGTGAAGTTGTTGTTTTTCGGTCTGAAGTAGTTTGGTTGAAATGTTGGCACACAAACAAATTTGATAAATTTTTAGTTTGTATTGTAAAGTGAATATACTTCACTAATTTTCATTAGATGTTTAAAAATCTTTTCTGCCACAACTTTGTACCAGTTTGTTAGGGAATTAGAGCGGCTGCAGAATGAATGGACAATGATCAGTAAGAAGATCACCGAAGGCACTTCACTAATGATACAACTTAGCTGGTCCTGTCTGGGCCTCTGGCAGGCTCCATAAATAGACTACCGACTTGCATACTTAAACAGTTGTGTACTAGGTACATATAAGTGTGCATTCTAATGGTTAGTACTCGTGCTACTGCGTTATGCCATAACAAGGAAAGAGTATCAGTAAGTTTGATGTTTGGTGGGGGATGGGTTGGAGAAACCCAACAGAGTTGCATCAAGGACAGTCCAGTTTGAAATGAGAATATGAGTTGTTGTATATGGAAGAGAGAGGAGAGTTTAGTCAAAGATGCTATATAACAGCTTCCATGAATGTGGAAGGCAACAGATTTAGACCATGTTCAACATGACACAGTTGTGAGAGAATGTGTCATGACTATTCTGTGTCATGACCATTCTGTGTCACAGGATGCAAGCTGCTGTATGGTGAGCTGAAGACATATCAAAGTCTACACCTTTATCACAAATAGTGTATCCAGTACCAAATATTATAACTTAAATATTATACCTGTAATTTTCTACATTGCCTCCAATATACTTAGACACAGAGAGAATGAGAATCTAAAGGTTGTGTGCGCGAGTCTCATCCAAATATAGAAGCTTGTCTGTTCAGCTGGTTCGGTTCATTACGTGTTTTTGTCACTTATTCAATATTCATTTATTTAAATGTTTAATATTATATTTTACATTATGTACAGAAAGATAAATACATAATTATATATTAAGCATTGTTAAAACAATACTTAAAGTTTGAGGTTAAATAATATGAGTTATAAGTTAAATATTCAAGGTTAGCTACTGTTTATGGTGACAGAGTGTGGATTGTTCTCTGCTTGAAGTGGCCCCTGGATATTATATCTCAGGGTAGGATGTGCATCCTCAGTAGCAGGTCTGACCTGTGCATACAAAGACAAGCACACTTGCTTTCACGCCATCACACACAGATTCAACAGTCCACATATACACTGCCACACACAATAGATACACACAGACATGCAAAACAATAATTACATCATAAAAATATAGCCAATATTAATTGCATGTAAAAATATGTTGTGGAAAAGAGGCTTCTTAAGAAACTCAACTTAATGGACCTAAGTCTTTGACTTGATATTTGGAACTGATAGCAATGGAGGAAGATGGTCCGAATTTACCAAGAAATGATCAATGTTTAATGAGTTACTTCTCTGTATAGATTAGATGATTGTAAAGTTGTTTTTTCATTTGTTAATTTTAATATGGTAGTTCTGATCAGAAAAAGCACAGTTTCTGGTCAATGCGGTCATTAAGAAGTCTGCAAGTTTTATGGAATGCTGCAAAGATAGTCCTCTTTAGCAGCCTTTGAAATAAACTAATATGGCTGAGAAGGATTCAAGTTCGTATCATAAATGGAATGTGGAGAATTAAAAAAATCTGAGTATCAGATTTACATAATTTTTATTAAAAATATATGAAATTTAAGTGGGGTGAAAATGTTTTGATAATTGTTAGGATATAAACTTAATAGTAGCTAATATATTTTGATTTGATCAAACACATCCGGTAAATCATCTACACACAAGTTCATTGAGAGTATATTTTCATGATCAAAATAATCAACAAACCAAGGACAGTTTTGTTTAACTCTTTAAGGCCATCTCCAGGTATATATATCAAATTTCAAACCTTGGCAACCAAATATAACAACTACGTATTTTTATACAATGACTTTTAACAAATTCTACCAACTTTTCTAAGAGAGAATTTAATGGAATAAAAGTAAGAAAATTTAACAAAATTCCCAATGAACTCTCAGTTGACATATATAATAACATTAAAATCACCATCTCAATAATCAACTCCAAATTTTATTCACTCGGTGTTTCAACTAGATGCTCTAGTCTTCATCAAGAATAACCTGATGAAGATTAGAGCATCTAGTCCTAACTTCGAGTGAATAAAATTTGAAGCTGATTATTGAGAAGGTAATTTTAATTTTAAAAAATTGTTCATTAAACAATGCAAATATTTATATTAATACCGGTATGCACAATTTTTCTGGTTGCTTAGTTCAAATCAAGACTTGAAAGAAACCTAGCACCAACAGCGAATATGCACTAGCTTCTAAAAATATGGTGCCCATAGTTCCTAAATAACAATGACCGTTCATTGTTTTTCTAAGTTATGAGAATACTAAATATAATATTTTAGGAGAGGCAGAAAAAGGAGGAGCTGTTACATGACAAGTAAAGGAAGGCAGGAGCCAACTCAAGCTACTGTCTGCTGCTGCTTCAGCCATGAGCCATAACATATTATGTCTCGTAGCTTCCCCTGTATACATCACAAGTATGAGTAGCAGTTAGTCTCATATGAGGTTGCTTCGAAATCAGTGCTTCATAGATATACCATACTATATATGCATAGAGACTAATGACTGATAGATGGTAATCATCCAGAGCACTAAACAAACAGATTTAATCGTGCATGTATATTTACAGAAAAACTTATTAGTTTACCGTGCTCCATGCTCACAGTACAGGGTAAAATTATATTTATTTATATTTAGTTTCTTGTTTGTGTGTGACTCATTGTATTCTACATGGGTACGTACAAATGTTTTTTTCTATTTTTAGAACTAAATCCTATAATTATATAGTTATAAAATGTCAAATTCTGACTTCATAAAATGTAGATAAAATTTCAAAATTGGATTTTTTGCCGATTTTAAGCATAAAATAAACAATTTAATCTGGCTCAAGGGTACATCTTAAGCCTGCTTAGCCTACCTCATATATGATCCCCATGAACCATGACAAGGCTCTGTCAACCATTGCATGTAGTAGACCCATGGCCTTTGACACTGGTTTAGCATCCAGGATCCATGACAGAGGTCCATCAATCATAGCATATAATAAGCACTTGATCTTTGTTACTGGTTTGAAATTGTGTATCCTTCACCAAAGCTTGTATAAACCCTCCTTAGAGAAAGAGAGTGAAATAGTTGAATCTCTGCGGAATAAGATAAGGTTCAAAACAATACAAAGAGAATGAAAGAAATGCTAAAATCAGTATACTAAAAACTAAGGCTACAACCCCCCCGAATTTATTTGGAATAGAACGCAGTATCGCATAAACAAATAAAAAATATCACTCAGGTTTTATATGAGCGGGAGTCACTAAAGGATTCGCCTGTTTGAAATTCAGATAACAGTAATATTATACAAAATGCTAGTTGCTATAATACTGTTGCTAACTTTTAGTGTGGAAAATGCTATCAAGCTGTTTCTGTTTGTGCTAATAACAAATTGAACTCTGTTGCTCATTAAAAAAAAGATAATGAAAAAAGGCATCTCAACATTTCAGTCTGTTCATACCTGGTAATAATTATAATGGTTGTAATGTGGATAGAGAAATTAGCTAGGAATTTAAAAATTTTAGATACAGGGCTAAATGATAGGGTTAGTTTTAGAAAACTGGAGACAGACCTATGAATACTTTACCTTGATCTCTGTGATGGCCCTTTGGATGTATCATAACTTGACCTCCACAGTGTGCATGAGGTGGAGGGTATGCTGTGTTCTAAATAGATATTAGCTAAAGATTGTGGGGAAATGACATGAGCATTGGAGTGAGTACTTCGATCTTTGTAGAAATCCAGCACCATGGGTTTTGTATTCGTATTGTAAGACCTCTGCATAGTCTGGGGGGTTGTGCTATTCAAATAAGCACAATTAAGTACCCGATCACAGTTCTCCTCCACAGGATTGTGTCTGAGATTTCTTCTCGGATTCTTTCCAAAACGCTTCTTCTTAGAATCCAACACTGGATTATGTGGTTCTCTGCAGAGAAAAGAATCACAGCAGTACACAAATTATTAAGATATAATAAAGAAATGTGTTTTTTTCAGGAAAAGAGCAGTGAAATATTAAACATGATGTAGGACCACCACTGGTGAGCAGCATAATTACTACCATAAATGGATCTCTTTCTGCTAAGATTGTCGAGTGTTAGTTATAGAGCTACACCTGTATATGCACTTTAGCATCTAAGCAGTATATTTAAGGATATTATAATAGAGGTAGTGCTAAGAATGTAGGGCTAAGTTACAAGGTGTTTGGAAGTGGACCACTAAGTACAAATCAAATTCTTTACCCTGATCTCTGTGATGAAACTCCATGTTTATCCCTCCTCAATCTCCGCTTTCTGGATGTAGTGGGGGAATTGCAGAAGCTACTGGAATTGTTAGCTGGAGCACTGTTCTGGATCATCTTCTCACAGTCTTTAATATTATTCTGTGTACTCTGTTGCAATGGTGCAAGCCAAAAGAGGCACACTTGCATGCATGACAAGACACAAGAACTCAGCTGTCCACATATCAACTGCAGTGCACATACACAGTCACACACATACAAAAATGATATAATCACTAAACTTATTGCTATACTCAAATAAATATTCAAGGATATGTTAAGATTTCTCTATGCATTATTTATTGGAGATGAGTAGAGAAAGCTTTTTTGTCATGCCTGAATTACTGAAAATGAGAAAGACCAAGTGGATAAAATTTAATGCAGAATTGTTCCAAACTCATATATAGAAGTTAGTCATTAAGTTACTACCCTCATTAAATATGACTTTACCAATGGCAAATATCCAATCATGAATATATCTTCTCCTACTCAAAAGTAACTTCTTCATCTATTGACATAAATTGGTAGATGGCATATCAATGCATGATGCCTGCCACACAGCTCTGCAAACTATCAAACAGACATCATTCTCCTGGCTAGGCCAAAACGTTTGGATAATAAAGTACTGATGGCTGCTGCAATAAAGACCATGCTTATCAACCAGCTTTTGTAGCTAATTTTGGGGTAGCAAGATAAGACAACTAAGAAACTAGCAAAAAGTAGTTTGGACTTGAGTAATTCCTGCTACAATATTTTGTGGAGTTCCTTGACCTACTGGAATTTTTGATGCTGCGCATGCACAGAACATCCCCCTGTCCCCCCCTGTGAGAGCAAGGCCATAGTTTTACAGTTATATATATATATAATTTTATATGGAATAACTTTTTTTTAATAATGTGATCCTAATAATTAGATAATTGATAAACATCAAAAATAACATTATCAGGATTGATCCCAGAAAAATATTGCTTAGACTTGCGTGAATATAGTTTACCTCAAATGTGAACCTCATGAACCATGGGAAAGATCTTTTGATCATTGCATAAAGTACTTTCTTCTCTGTTTTACTCTTAGGCATGATGTGTTGAAGATTATCCAAGTCCAGCCTAGAGTCAAACACTGTATCTCTACAGAGCACCCGAAACTCTTCCAGTGTTTTAGCTTTCATCTTCCTGAAGTTACGTTTCTCCAAACTCTTCTCATAGTTAATAAGTGGTGTACATTGATCTCCGCATAATCCTGAATAACAGTCTTTGTATTCATTGGATCATTGGTGTAAACATTGTCCTCAATATTCTTCTTTTTTGTACCCTGGTTGAGAAAGAAAATAGCATTATCTATATTTTGTGGAAAAGATGAAGAGCAAAACCCCACTGAACATCGAGAACAAGGGAGTAATTTGAGAATATACATTACAACCAGATATTTTAAGATTGCTAATGGAATTTGCAGAACAAAACGTGACAATCTCTGATATATCTTGCATGGAACAACTGTATTAACATAATTGTGTTTGTCTAACTTACCATGTTCCTTGGTCAAGACACCTTCATGTTTATCCAGGAAATCAGCATTGACAGGGAGACAAGAATGAATGATCAAAACTCCAACAACAATGATATACACCATCAAGAAGACTTTAGCATCTAACAAGGTGTGCTATAATAAAGAGTTGAGTTGGGTAGAAAACACAGGTTTGTCACAGATGTAGTTACACTTGTAGCAGTATAGAGCTATCAAGTATCCATAATATAATTGAATACTAACAACTACCTACATACTCTTCTAGTACATTGAATTGTAAGTAAACAATTTATGTTTGGGAAACTATACTGTTGTTGATGCAGCTCATAATATTATTGATACATAGCCAATAGAACCAGGCAGGTTTGAGATGAGATAAACAACAGTTATCTATCCAGGCTGACAGAAGAAAAGTTTAAAGTGCTTCTACATCCAGCCTGGATACTCAATAACTCCTCACCTTCCCACCTCCAATGTAAACAGACCACACCTGTAATTATAGCAACATACCTTGGGTGTGTAAATAGCCACTGCTGTGGTGGAGATTCCTGCTCGCTTTGTGTCATGGCTTTTCTTCATAAAATGGTGATATTGGCTACCAATGTTGGCTAATCCAATGTTGATATCGACATGAAGCATAGCTGTGTTGGCTTGTTTGCATGGCCTTTTATCATGGAAAAGTCAATTTGGCTACCAATTGTGCCTGATGCATTCTTGATATGAACTTGAATCATGGGTGTGTAAGTACCCAATGCATTGATGTTGATTGTGGCTGACTTAAATCCATGGCCTTTCTTCATACATAATCGATCTTGGCCAAGAATGGTGGTTAATAAATTCTTGAATTGAACGTGAAGCGAAGGTTATATATCAATATTTTCATGGTAAAAACTCACTTAATATAAAACACAACTCTCTGCCTAAAGTGAGTTTGGTTTGTCAGCCTTACTTAGTTAAACTACTATTGCAATAAACTGAGTAATGACAAGGTCATTAGGAATGAAGTTAACTTGCTCATCATCAAATTGCACCGAGGTGAAAAAAGAATTGAAACCAGCTACATAAAATCATCAATACCAAAGTAAAAATCAACTAAAGTCCTTAGCTGCATCTCATGGTTTAGCAATATTATTTGACTCACAAAGTATATTTACCACATACTGAACACATATGTGAATATATTATATGTTGATTTTTAGTTAAATTGGTACTGAAGATTTATCCAGTAATCATTATCCTCCAATTTTTTTAAAAATTTAACCGAGTGCTTCATTCTTTATCAGATTGCCCTGATCAATTCATTGGCCAGGAAAAAAAGCTTAGTTAAAATATAAACTTCACACTATTTTTGTCACAATATAATAATGATTAACACTACATAGCTAAGTGGTTTATAATAAACTCTTCAAACTTTCAACAAACAACTTTAATTTCTATTTAACAAATGTTTATCTTGTTATTTTCTTCAGTCAATAAATATGATGTTATTTTTAATCCCATCAATACTGGTCCATCTAACACACTGGGACTGTCAACCGTGTTATTTAATTATCCGTTTACTTGTTTACAGGCATTTAGTTTACACAAAAAGGATTCAAAGTTATTATTCTTCGCCACATTGTGTAGATATTGCCAGTCAATAGAATTATTACTTTATCAGTTACACTGCCACAATCTTCTTTAGATCTATTGTTGAACTAATACTGTATATGATACATTAATGTTGCTTGATGACTGCTGTTGAAGCATTGCGGTTGTGATAATTTCCTGGAGAATATGCAGATAAAACATTTCGTTATCCGAGAAATATATAGCTCAACAATCTGGACAAAAATAACTGATTACTGCAACTAGAGTCATTCAAAAACCTGACAAACTAGTTACTAACATTGAGTATATAGGACAGCTGAATATATATATATCACTATCTGAATGTTGGCAGCATCTTCATCCAACTGACAGATGCCAAGATTTCTCCACAAAAACAACAACAAAAAATATGCCACCTGCTGCATGTCTTAAGGTAAGTGTTGGACTCTTCTCCACTCTTAAAGAGCTGAAGCACACTGCCTGCTGCTAAAGAAATCACATTTCCAACATTAGTTGCCAAGTGATTTTTGAGATTGTCAAACTGATATTGGTAGATTCAATGCTATTTTTCAGTTTCATGGTGACTAAATAAAGTACAAATTGAATTATCTGATTATATTATATTAATCCACCTGATATTTTTAGGAATGTTTCAAAAGAGGAATGCAATGTGGCACTTGTGAAGGTGGGAAGGTTGAAGAGGTTAGCACTCAGATGTCTAGTATACTATGGGAAAATCTTTAATAAAACTATTAGCAATGTTTCTAGCTTGCCTATTGCATGTGATGTGCCTACCAAAATACTCGTATGGGAGTGGAGTGCAGAATTCTATTGGCGAAGAGATTGAAGCTTATTCTGATCAAGAAACTAACCAATTTTGCTATCATTCTAGAATATAGCCAAGCAAGAATCTCTACAATTACTAACTTAAAATGATAAATATGATATTAGCCATGTGTTTGTTAGCAGCACCCTTTCAAGAGTTAAAAAAAACATATTGTCGATCTGCGATTGCTCCTTGAACATACCTATAGCACTGCTCTGTTTTTATAGCTGACTGACTAGTTTTGTGCTATTTCTGTAAATAATACAGGAATTCCAATACATGGCTAGCATGGAACACACTGAGACTCACTTCAAATAGAGCTGAATTAACATCATCATGGACGTTTTGAGAAGTGAGACCTTGAAGGGGAAAAGAAAGTATAAAAGTGATCATTATTTTCCTTAAAATAAAATAATTTCTAACCTTAGATATTTCTCAACTGTCTCCCTCTCTGCATTGGCAGATTCAAGGGCATCCACTAAAAAATTCCAGCACCACCACAAATTCTCGACTAGTGAGTGCTGAAGTCATACATTAGCCTCAACTATGCAAATTACAGTTACCTAAACACTTGATAATACCTTAGTAGTACCACAACTAATCCTAGGAGACTCAAACCAGCCACCAACATTGATCCCAATAATTGAAATACAACCTATTGAGCTCTAGTGTGGTTAGGTAACTAACTTAACTAGTAGTGCTGTATAAAATTCAATCGCTCTTGAGGCTTCGAACACAAGACCTAGAAAATTTTGCATAGAGTTGGCCACAGAAAATATGTACTTCAACAATATCAATGTGATTGGATGTAAATCAATAACTAAAGAGCAGCATAAAATCTTATCTTTATCGCTGCATGTAAGCTTCCAAACCTGATAGAAGATGAGTAAGGTGGATGCTTCACAGGTGTTGGAGAATCAACGATAAAGTACAGCAGTTCCCTATCTCGTGTGATTCTGCATTCTTGTTGTGCGACCATGCCTATTCTTCATGCCTTTATTAAATTTCTAAAAAATTAATCGTAGTGTTTTTCAAAATGTCATTTATTCAAAAAGAATATGGATTAAACAATTGGGTTAAACATAAACAGTCAAGAATACGAGACAAAAAGTTAAGCAGGTAGCGCCACAGAGCAAATGGTGATATTGCTGAGCTTATTAGTAATACTATTTTGCCATGCAGCACTTCTTGTCTAAGTGACATATATCACAGGTCTGCTTGCCATTCTCAGGCTGTATTACAATTTGTCATAGTTTACTTACGGCGATTGATGATCCTTTGTTGGCCCCCAAGATGACTGCTTGCATAGGTCTGGGAGGATGACCAACATGCATACAGGTGGTGATCATTCACCAAAGAGAATCTACTGCATTACGCCATGTGTAATGTAGTGTTGAGCAGTGGCAATAATATTATATGATGCTTAGTTTTTATTGTTTCAGGAACTATAACTAAACCTTTAATCCATGTTTTGCTGTGATTTTTTAGGGTTTAGTAAGAGAAGTGTCAGAGGTTATCAGAGGAATTAAAAAGAACCAATTGAAGAATATAAGAGTAACCACCAGCTTAGACTACTCTATAGTGTTGAAGATCCTCCAGTTCATTAACTTCATCACCATCAGAGAGGAATGACAAGAAGCTCCAAGCACAAGCGTGGGAGTGGGGTTCTGCCAATAAACCAGCTATATTGTCTAGAATGAAACGCAGAGGCATGGGTATCTGCATTCAAGCCCAGACTGGAAATAGAGTATACTGTGCAATGTCCGATAGGCTGGTGCTTAATATGTGCTGGTCGCTGCCTAAAATGGGCCAGTGCCTTGACAATGCAAAGTTACACTGGCCAATTAAACCATTATTGAACCCCTGAACTTATTCAACTTGTTTGATGACATTCCATTTATATACCAAGTCGAATATGCTTGGGCATGAACTGCACAAATAAAAATTAATCCCAAGTCAAAACAAAACAAGCTGAATAAAGAAAGGCCTGCACGAAAATATCTGCAAAAGAAATGCTTGAAATTTTTTGAACCATGTTTACAGTATTTTCTTACGTAATTTCTAGCTAGGTTGTTCAAGCATGTGCCTCAATGATTCGACGGTTCTGAATTAAAAATACTGTAAGGCGGAAATATGAAGTCATCACATTTGCTTCATACAAAAGTTTTGTTGCAAGATGAATCCTATTGAACAAGTTTGGAGTTACGAGTTGCGTGAGCTGGTTATATACAAGTAGCTAGTTATTCACCACATGATATGACTTCTAAAAAATGCCTACAGTGTATAATTATATTTATTGTGATTTTAGTAATTTCCCATTTTTTGTGTTGTGATAATCTGTAATAGATTTTTTGGGGTGGGGGGGATCGAAAATTTTAGAAATTTGATGAAACAAAAATTAAAATCGTGATTTAGTTAATATTCAAAGAGTCATTAGTAAATTTTAACAGAATGTTTTGACGATTTTACACTGATGATCACAAAGCCACAATTTGTTTTGTCAATTATGTCGCTATGCAAACCAAACTTCAGTTATTATTATAATCTTCTCAATAATCAACTTTAAATTGTATTCTCTCGATGTTTCCTCGATGTTTCGAATAGATGCTCTAGTCGAAACATCTATATAGAGAATACAATTTGAAGTTGATTATTGAGAGGGTTATTATAATGTTATTATGTCAGCTGAGAGTTCACTGTTATGTTGAATAGAATATAAAGTTTTAAGAAAATCTGTAATCAAAATTGCAATAATATTTTTTGCAGGAAAGTTAATGTGGTGAGCACTATACAACTTCGTAAAAACCTCAGTGAGTAGCTGGGGGGGGGGGAAGGCGTGATTTTTAGGTTTGTTTATTCCAACTAAATGGTAACCTCTGTTTCTACACATATGCTTGCGATGTTCTATCAAGTCATCCATTCAATGTTGTCATAATTATCTTGGTACATGTATTGCCCACGAGTAAATGACAATTTCAAAGGCCAGTCCACCCAGAGTAATCATATGCACAATGGGGCTAAGCAAGGTTCACATAAAGTTATCCACCTCCCTGCAGCTCACCGTACACTGAGGGAGCAGAAGATGATCTTGTAGGGCTTTTTGCCCTACCACTTTTGATCACATGATGAATAAGGACCAGCTGTGATCTCTGTCACGTTGGCAAGATGTTGAGATATCATTTTAATCAACACGTTTCAAGCAATGACCATCTCTGCAGTACAACTAGGCTACTGATATATATATATTATTTGCCAAGTCTGAGCAAGGTAAACTAACCAAGAACCAGCTTTAGTAACTTAATTTTTTTACATACTTTTATTTCATTTATAGCTCAAACATTAGATCATTTTACCTGGGGTTCATTAATTGTCACAAGCATCAACAGAGTGCATGCCATAGACAAGCTGTTATTACATTTCCAGCTACTACCACAAATGTAGGCAGTCTGTTGGCAAAAGAGCAAAGTAAAAAACCAGAAGAAGACTGGAAAATGTTAATGAAGGTCTTTTCAAATTATCTGAACGAGATAACAAGTTGTATATACCCCGACACATCAACTCTCGAGTTGCTAAAGCAAAGCTAACAAAGATACATCACACGAGATAATAAGTCTGTATCTGTACTTAAAGTGATATAGCCGCATACTTATAAAATTCATCATTTTTTACATTGGTGATGGATGGAACTGTAACTGTAAACAGGCAACTGTCGTCGTTTTTGATGGGTAACTGAGAATTTTGATGTGAGTGAGGAATTTTTACTTGTACCTTCAATCGCTACTCTTACAGAAATTTCTGATGATTGACTTCAGTAGTTAACATACTTATTTTTTAGATGAGGTAATACCATGATGATCTAACAGGTTGCTAAGCAGTTCTGCCTACTCATACCTCAGCTGAAGACCCCAGACAGATTATTGAGGGCCAGACAGATGGAAGAAAGGGTGTGGTCAATATACAAGTGGACAAGACTATCTTTTCTTGCTAGTGATGATATCTTCATAGAGGGCTCATCTAAGTGTAAGAAAGCTGACAAGCTTAAAATCTAAGAAGCTCTACAGCAACTAGAGCAGCAGCTGGCTAGCAGGAAAAGAAGTCTTTTAGAGTGCAGAGGACTAAAGTGGTAAAGTGGCAAGGCTAGATGCAAGTCTCAGGACTGAGAAGGAAAGGTCAAGGACATTATGGCACTTGAATGCCAGCAGGTGTCAGAACAAGAAGAGCTGAGGAGGGCCAAGAATGAGAAGATTTAAAGGCTACGAGTTGAGAGGGCACATTCTATGCTATGACCACGTGGAGATGAGGCAAGTTGGGGAAGTTCTGTGACAGGGGATCAATTCATAGTCCCAAGGATCCCCAAGAGTACTGGGGAAGAAAGACTGATTGCTACAACTATATAGAAGCCAGGGTTCAAAGGTTAACATACATATCAGTAGAGAGAGTTGTTTTCCAACGATAGATAGGGCTCCACCAGCATATGACTGCTTGCCGCATATGACTGCTTGCCAGGGATTCAGAGAGTTTTAAGCTGGAACCATTAGTGTGCTGATGAAGAACTCTTGCAGTTTGCTGGTCACCTGCAGAGAAGGGACTGCAGGAGTATGAACTTTTGGAGGAGTCAAAGTGCAGCTTCACATCAGCTGTCAATGAGAGAGATTGACTCTAGTGGGGATCATGGCAGTACAGGATTTTCGATGCAGAAGAAGGGAGAGGCTGTGGCTGCTTTTATCCGATGATTAGAGCATTTTTTTCAGACCACTTCTGAAGGGGACAAGTTCACTTCTGAAACATGAGAAGCCGTCCTATATGGGAAACTGCAGGAAGAGTTATAGATTAACCTCTTGGAGTCTGCAAACCAACACCAGAACAAAAGTGAGGATGATGTGCAAGATGTCTCTGAGGATGATGTTGACCAACTCCATGAAGAAAAATAGTTGGAATCGCAAGGTGAACCTGATGAGCCTTGCCGGTATCCCCCGAGGAGTCGTGAAGGGGTAACCAGTATTGTTGCAACACAGCTCAAGGTCAAGCTTTCCTAGAGAAGAGGTGCTGTAACACTAATCGACTAGAGCAGTCAATATTTTTTATATGTTTGATGATGTACTGCCACTGCCATGTGGACCTATGACAAGTTTTTAACCAGTTCTACACCTTTAATTGACTACATGGTCATTGCTATGTTGGGAACAAGTAGATCTGGTGTTGCACTTGCTCTATATATGTGATACCTTAAAAGATATCAAGATAATGAGAGATATCCTTGATATGATCAAGGAAATAACAAAATTAAATTGTGTCATTGAAACTGGGAATAATTCACCAGCAATTCAAGTGTTGTGTCTGACCAGGTGAACAGCGTCTGCTAATGCACTAGCATATTATTATTAGTAGTTATGTTGTTCTACAGGCCACATGCGAAGAAGCAGTAAAGCATACTGAGATCAGGGATGGAATAAGGGGGGCTTCAATTTGAAGACCTTTAATTTGCCATTTGGTACAGTTTTCAGAGAGATTTTATTCAGTAACACACACAAAATTAAGAAAGATTCTGCAAATGAAAAAAGTCAGCTGCTGGAACAAAAAAGGTGTATCTATCTATTACATATACATGTAGATATAAGAGGAGGATTGTTGTTATAGCTCATTGGGGATATATTTTTAGAGGAACGTCATGGGATGTTAGATTTGGGAAATGGGGTGCCCCCTGCGGTGCAATCCAATGACACAGTTGCCTGCCCTTTTAGTGCAGTGGCATACCAAACCTTTTGTGCATTTTTTGATAAAAGCACCAAAATCGGTACACATGTAAAATAATACCTAATGAACATTTTTGGATATGGAGCTGACAATTGTACCCATGCTGGCCATAGCAACAGTTTACAAAATGGCCGCCATGCCGCTATTGTGAATTTTTTGATAAAAGCACCAAAATTGGTACACATGTAGATTAATACCCTATGAAAAAATTTCGATATGGTGGCGATCGCAATAGTACCCACACTGGCCATGACATTTGTTTTCCAAATTGGCCGCCATGCAAGCTCTAACAATGTGGTCTCAAATTACTATTACACATTTCAGTGCTTCCAATGTTGCCATATTTGAAGTTCATGGCAGCAATTTTGTACAAAATGGCTAACATTTGCACACAAAAAATGGCTGCCATTTTACAAAATGGCCGCATTTCTCCTAATAAGGCTATACTAAATGACGAATACTGCAAACAATTATTTTAAGGCACTACTCAAAACGAACATATATAACTACTGTAAAATTGATTATTTTGGTATCAGAATATATAGTGCAAAGTTGCGATAAATCATTTGTGTGGTACAATACTGATCTTTGTTCAATTTTTGTTGGACATTCTCCTTCACACTTGCAGAGAGCAATACATTGGAGTCCAGCCTTTTTGCACTTGCAGCGGGTACGACACCCCTTCTTGCAGCCCAAGAGATCATCAACTCATAGTAGATATTGGATGCTTCTTGAAGTGAGGTCCAATGTGGTTCGTATAATCCACCATCTGTCTTGATCCAACTTGGAGAAGGAAGCACAGGGTCTGGAGAAAGTGCTTGACCCCAGACATGACCACCTTGGAAAGCAGCTCGCTTGACATGCTGCTCCAGAGCGTGTGTTGGAGAAATTATCTCTACAGAGGAGGTCGTTGCAAAGAGCTTCTTCCTGGCCTTATTCACATCAGTGCAGGTGCTTGTTCGGTCATAGATAAGTATGATAAACCTCTCAATGACATGCATACTTTGTTCTGGGATGTCAGTAGGTGCATGTGCCAGTTCCAGCAGTGCATTAGTAAGCTCTGGGAATGAATTCCATGTAGCCCATGCAGTTTTCTTTCCATGTCCAATGTTAGGATTTCCTGGATGCTCATACAAGAGCTATCTCCTAACAGGTCTAAGTCACTTATCAACGTCTAGATATAGGATTATATAAAGATTATTACAGATAGAACAAGACTCTCTAACTTTACAAACACGTGTTCATCAGGTATCTCTCAGGTATCTCTCTACTCAGCATGCCATCTACTAATTAGCATGTGGTTACAAACAATGGTGTGTGCTTATGGTTCATATAGTATTTAGCTGTAATTGTTCGTAGTCTTGTTAGACTAATGAATGAACGTAGCTGAGTTAGCCACTCTGTGCTCGATGTAGTTGTGGTGGATTTAGGCACCCACTGTCTTCTCAGTATCTCTGGATGCTCACACAAGAGCTATCTCCTAACAGTTTCCAAACAACAGTTGGAAGGGTGAAAATCGGGTCGAGGTGCACGGTGCTTCTCTGAATGCAAACAGGAAATAATCAATGTAATCATCCCAATGTTTCTTGTCCTTTAATGTCTTCCTCACCATCTGCATTAGCGTATGGTGGATTGTTGTCTATAAGGTGCAGTCTTGGTGTGGACGATTCTGAAGGCTTTCCTGCATGACACTTGACAGAATGTTTGAGCCACAATCTGACAAGATTTCTTGGGGGGTTGATAGCCTAGAGAAGATCTTGAGTAGGGCTTGAGCTACTACTTTAGCTGTGGTGACTCTCAGAGGTACCGCATCTGGATATCTAGTACAGAGGTTGATAAATGTGAGCAGATATCGATTTTCCTCTCAGTGAGTGGAAGTGGTCCTACAACATCAATAGCGACCTTCTCAAATGAAGTAGGGATAATTGGTGGCATTTGTGGTGGAGTTTTGAGGTGTGTTCTCTTGACTGTGCATTGACACCTGTCACACGCCTTACAATATGCCTGCTCATCCCTGGCCAGAAGAACCTTCTCATTATCTTGTATTTGGTCTGGGCTGGTCCGGTGTGTCCTGCCATTGGTGTAGCGTGAGCTAGCTGAAAAACTTCCATACGTCTTGACGTAGGCAAAACAATTTGGCTGAAAGTATGTCCTTGGAGCGTCTGTACAGCACATTGTCTTCCATGAAGAACTCGGCATAGTCTTCTCTCGCCTGCTTTAAGAGAGGAAAGAGTGTGGGGTCCTCGTCCTGGTCTTTTGCTAAGGTCTCTGTGTCTGAAGTCACTAGAGGTTGGTCTTCTTCTTTCGGAATTGGTTCCTCCTGTTGAGAGCCATTGGTTTGGGTGAAGTCGAAGTCTTTGCCAATGGAAATGTTAAAGGGTATAAGGTTGGGAGCTAACTCTCCTGGATCCTGAGATAGGTCTTGTTGTTCAGTGTCTGCTTGAGCTCTGGTCTGTACAGGGAAGACTGATATGTTTTTGATGCCAGTCTCCTGGATCCTTATCTTATCTTGCTCCTGCTCCTTGAGCTTTTCCATTTGCAGCTCCGCAAAGAGGGGGCAAGAGCGGCCAACAAGGACGTCTACAGGGTTGTTGGTTGCAATAGCTACCTGGGTCAGGCACCGACGACCCTCTAACTCCAAGTGGACTTCCACTACTGGCAACTTCTGTGGTTTGCCTAACCATGGAGTAGCCATGACATGTCCAAGTACTGGGTTGTCTCCCTTGGTCAATTTCTGGTCCACAATCGTCACTGGAGAGACCATCTAACTGGCATCTGGCTATTGTTTCATCCACCCGTCCCATGCAGTAGTAAGGTAGGTGGTCTATATCTGCTTGAATGTGAAGCAGGTTTGTTTGGGGACAGGCTTCGCATAAGTGTCCCCATTCATGACACTTGAAGCACTGTGGTCCTTTGACATCGTCAAAATACTTAGCCAGATGGTGTGGCTTGTTGTGAGATGCTTTGGTCTCTGAACCATTTCCTCTGCCGCTTGGATGTTGTTGATAGGGAACAGGATGAGTTGCTAGGGGAATCTTCACGTTGATGGTTTTTGGAGTGGAGTCACTGTTCCATGGTTTGGGAGACAAATCTGGCCCAGGTGGAGGCAGTGGATGGGGTAGCTCTGGGGTGGGAACCACTGCTTTCTGTGGTCACCATTGTGCGGTCTTCTGTCTGTCCACTGCCGGTTGTGGTCTCTCTTTCCATGAAAGTACTGTCCCTGAAGCAGTCCACTAGTATGATCTCCTCGACTGGTAAGGTTTCTCAATTGGTCATCTGCTAGCTCTGCCATAGCTAGTGGGTCGGTAGGTTGCTGGTCTCGAATCCAAGTCTGTATGTGGTCTGGCAGACGGTGAATGAGGTGTTCCGTAAGGATGAGATCTCTTAGTTCTACCTTGGTTGTGGTTTCTTTAGTCCATGCATCAAACATCCTGATGTCTCGTAGTGCCACCTCCCTGCATGACTCACTATGCTTCTTCTGGAGAGACAGGTACCTGGATCGGAAAGCTTGAGCGTCAGTGGTGTAGTTTCAAGAGAGCAGTCTTGACTACGTCGAAGTCCTCCTGCTGTTCCACTAAGCTTACTATAATTCTGCTGCTTCTTCCGTCTACACGCAGGAGTAGGTGGGCGACCCAGTATCTGGGAGCAACCTCATAAGACATCATGTGCCTCTCAAAGGCGAGTAGGAATACATCAACTTCTTCTGTCTGACCTAGCTTGGGTAGGCTAGGAATATTCTTCCTATCTGAGGCACGTCTTTCATCTTCCTGTTGTTTTTGGGCTGCTTCTTTCCTGTCCTGTTCTTCTCTCAGGGCTTGAGCAGAGTTAGCCTGCCTCTCCAGTTGTGCTGTTTCCCTTCGTTGGACTTCCTGTGTCCGGTCATCTTCCCTTCGTTTGGTCTCTTGTAGCTGTGTTTGGGTCACCTGAGCGGAGTTCTGGAAGATGGCGAGCCATCGGGCATCGGCAGCCTCCCGTTGCAATTGTGCCTGTTCCGCTTGTCTTCTATAGTCTTCCTCACAGATGCGTTGAGCTTCCTGTATTCGTGTTTCCTCTCTTCGCTGAACTTCTAACCGCTCTTGCTTGGCTGCTTCCAAGTGGTCAGCCTGTAGCTTAGCCATAGTGTCAGCTTGCATCTTTGCCATCATAGTTAAAAGGGAAGTGATGTCTGGAGATGAGGTTTTATTCGCCACTGTGGCAGAAGATGAGTCAGTGTCATTTCCTGACTCTGTGTCCTTAGTGGAATTACCACTGTCATCATTGTTTGGGATAATAGTAGCTCCTCTCTTTGCTCTGTTGGCGTTATTCTCGTTGGTAGGTCGAAATGGGTGGTTGGTAGGTCGAAATGGGTGGTTGGGTTGGTTTCAGGTAAGTCAGAACTTGGCTGACACACAAGGCACTGGCATACAGCCCAATTAACCCTCTCACTGTCAGCATTGTGGAGAATTATTTTAAATTTAACACAACCACATTAAAAAATTAATATCAAATCACCCTTGATACAGGCATTATTTTGTTCATGTGCTTGGTCAATGGGGATGGCTGAGAAAACTCGCTTGGTCTTTTGCACTGTGAAGTGGCCAGTGTTAAACTCTCGGTAAATATCTGGGTGTGTCTTGGGAAGTTCAGCCATATCTCTTAGATGCACTGGTATCCAGCGGGCATAGTTTGTATGATCTAGTGCACAGAACCAGAGAAAAAGTTCTGTTAATTAAGGCATCTAGATACATGGCAAAGTTTGCTTCTCTCAAGGGCCGCACATAAGTGAGAATGCAAACCTCTAGTTCCATTGTTGTGGCCCAGTAATGAAACTGAGGGCAATTCTGTTTTCTCTGATCACACCAGGCCTCAAACTCCACAGTGGCTTCATCATCTTTTGAACAGGTAAGACTATAAAGGCCATAGGCACGATGTTGCAGAATATATAAGGCAGCAGCCATAATTTGGTGGGCCTTTCTTGTGCGCATAACTTGTGATGCTTTGTGTAGAGAATCAGCCATTCCTACTGTTACAATTTCAGTTTATTGTTTGATTTGCTTGTTTATTTGTTTCGTTGTATACTATTCAGGCTAAACAAGTGTTTGCATGGCGGCCATTTTGTAAACTGTTGCTATGGCCAGCGTGGGTACAATTGTGAGCGCCATTAGGTATTAATCTATATACATGTGTACCAATTTTGGTGCTTTTATCAAAAAATGCACAATAGGTTTGGTAAGTTGGACTATGCCGCTGCACTATTTGGGAAATACCTGGTCATGGTATCCGATGATATCACACAAATATCGCAACATGCAGTGACCAACAATCCACATCAGCAACATTAGAGCATGTAGCGAGTTATATATAGCCCACCTCCAGTCCTACTGTATACCACACTTGCTGAAATGGCAAAAATAACAGAAGGCAGTGTCGTTGTCAACAGATTCTACAAAAATTAATTAAAAAATTAAACCCGTACAGGACGACTATCATGGAATCTGTGACGTAATTGAATGTTATGTGGAGACAGAAAAAAAGTCCCCCACCCGCCCTCCCTTAACATAAATAACCTCTCGAAACCTCTTCAGACCATATTATAGTTTACCAAGAGGATTTGATTTTGTGACGCAAAGTTGAACTTTCGTAACATGAAAAATATGAATATTTTATCACTTAAATACAAAATGACCACTTTCAACATTACCGAGAAAATTACATCATGAAAACCTCATCCACACAAGGATGGTTGATTGAGGGATACATCAAATTTCAGAGACAAATAGAAATAACGTTGGTATGAACAAGCTACACAAAGTTGAACACTGTGTCTGAATACAGTGTGATGAGAAATGGAGCAGAACTGGCGGCAGGAATGGTCTTGGGATTGTAACACAACACTGTAGCATAGAATTCCCCCTTAGGTAGCACAGCCTCTAACACAACCAGACCTTGCCTACATGATAGTGGAGTTGACAATAATATAAAAATGTCTCTTCAGAAACTGTATATACATAATATACTGTATTTCATTGATTAGACCCACACAATCTAAATGCAATACACAATACATGTCCTCGATAGACGGTATACCATAAGCCTGTTAAGAGTGCTTAGAAGATGGCCTCGGGGAAGTTGTACAAGCAACAGGATCACATGATGATAGCATTCACTGTTTGTTTAAAGCCAGGGTAAGTAGCAGAAAGTGCTATAGAAAATCTTGCCAGTGAGAAGGTCAAACTCCACAGAGCATAGGTGGGAGAGGCTGATGATGATGACCCCTTCACAGGCGACAAAACTGACTATGAAGAAGACAAAACTAGAACAACTGCAGCACGAACACTGCTATTACCAATAATTGTCTCCTGTTCGAGGTCAGGGATCCTATAGAGTGTGTCCTCGATGAGGTGTGCACCCTCAAATAGTAATCGCTAGGCTAGGGCTAGGGCTAGGCTAGGCAACTGACCATTACAGCACCATCGATTTCTCAACCGTTCGACAAGGAGGCCATCGATATTGTTGGCCCCCTTCCTATGACCAAGAAAAAGAATACATTTGTGCTGACATACATCGACCTAGGTTTGAGATATCCTGAAGCAGTCCTCTTCGAACAGTTACAGATAAAGACACAGCCACAGCTTTAATGTCCATCATGTCCAGATTGTCGATATCCAAGGAATAGCTCATAAGATAGCTCTATCAATATCCTTTCTTTTGCTTCTAAGAACCTAGGAATATACATTACTATACAAAAGTTATGCCCACCCATAATAAGGTCTTCATAAATCGACCACAAAAATGTCCTTATTTATCAACAAGAACTTTGTCAATACAACATTCAGTAAACATTTGATATAATTGTTTGACATAATGTAATCGAAAGAAATTTTGGGTAGAGTTTGAGGTGAAATCAGTGTCTGTGGCAAAAGTCAACCAAGTTGTGGAAAGCATGGAAATATTTCCGATCCTCCATAATGCAAAGGTGAACATTGCAGTATATGCATTGCACACGACTATCTCCGAGGTAGGAATGGATGCCTTCACATTCTTCGTCACTTGATTCATCACCAGAAATATCCCAAGCTGCCCTAGTCACTTGGGAAATAATTTCAGCTATTGACAGTCTCTTCTCCATCGTTGATATCGTCCGACTGAAAATCGTTCGTGTTTTAAATATAATTTCATTAACTTTCCTCCGTCCAACCGCCGTAAATTTTTTTTGTGTAAATAGAGTTTGAATTCAGCTATCTTTTAATTATTGCCTATTGACAAATGCTTATATTTTATTTTTCAAAGCCGTGGCGCTGTATGGCGCCATTGACAGTGAGAGGGTTAATCCAAGCAAGACAATGCTGTCAAAATGATCTAGCAAGTAGTCAAAATTCAAGGTCTAAATCAGTACCACTAGTTGTAATACTAAGCGATAGTCAATTCTATATTCTAAATCACTTCGTTAGGATTTCCTGGATGCTCACACAAGAGCTATCTCCTAACAGGTCCAAGTCACTTATCAACGTCTAGATATACAGATAGAACAAGACTCCTCTAACTTTACAAACACGTGTTCATCAGGTATCTCTCTCCTCAGCATGCCCTCTACTAATTAGCATGTGGTTACAAACAATGGTGTGTGGTTATGCATGATAAGGTTCATATAGTATTTAGCTATGATAATGACATGTTTGTAATTGTTCGTAGTCTAGTTAGGTCGTGCCTAACATCCAACAAATGCTGACACAGTATAACAACCAGTTAGTGCATGAAACATAGGAAGGGCAAGCGACTTCTCTGATCCAAGACAAGCTGCTATTTGGTGGGCTGCCAAGTATTTCCTGTTGCAAACGCTAGCCAAACTTCATCTTTGGCTGGTAGTGTTTCAGCTACCATCACAGCCGACACCACACCGTCAGTGTCAACAGTACGTATTAGTATTTGGTGATGGCCATGTTGTGCAGCATGTGCTACATGCAGCATCATACGACTGTCGGCCTCTTCATGACTGCATGGAGAAAGTAAGTGTACATCCTGTTGTGCTGGCACACAAAGAACCTGATCCCCATCTGTGACAACCAGTTCCTTTTTATCCAGTTTGATTGACTCAACAATTGCCTTTGAGAGGAAACTGAAGAGTTCTTTCTTGTTGAGGTCCACATGCAAAAAGTTTTGCCAGTTTGCCGGTATGGGTGCAGAATCAACAACACGTCGGCGTACACCTTTACCACGTTTTGTCCCGACTGTTGCTTTGAGAGTGTCGACTACATATATAGCTGTCCCACACTAGATCTAGACGTGACACATGTTGAAGCTGTCCTGAGATGTAAGGGAGGAAGACCTGATGAGCATATTCCTCAAATGTCTCTGCACAGCACCTGGCTTCAGCATCTGAACGATAGTAGCTCAATCAATGACTACATTGGTGACTTTGGGTGCTTCAGACTGTGCCTCAGAAAGACCCTCCCTAGTGAGTCCAGACACACTAGCATATCACTCTCGGTACCTAGGTGAAGTCTCCCTGCGGCAGAGAGTGATGGGGGACATGCTTGATTCTCATGCTGAAAAATTCATCCAGATTTCCAGCACGTGTCTGACAGCCGATATATAATCGTGAGAAGAGTTCAACATCACACTTCAGGGAGTTCAGCTGTTGCTTTCCTTTGGATGCTTTGGATGCCTGGGTGCCAAACAATGGTAGCTTGTTGTTGTGATGGATTGTATCATCTATTGACTTGGTCCTGTCTATTAGACATTCCTTTGTGAAACTGTCAAACTGATCCTGACCAATACACTTGCACGACGGACTGTCTTCACTACAGCAGGGTCTGCAAGTTCTTTGGTATCAAGAACAAGCAAGTCCTGGCTCCCCCCTTCGAATGGGTTTCCCAACTCTTCAATGATGGTCACGAGAGAGCGAACATCTCTTGCAAAAGATGTCTGTAAACTCGCTGTTTGGTCATGGTGATGTGTGTCCACTCTTAATTCCTGCAAGTCAGAATTTTCAAATTCCCCAATTACTCTGGCAACCTTTGGCCCAGCAATCATCCACCGCTGCAGGGCACTTGGATTGTCGGTTAGGCCAACTGCACCTCATCACCCTTGATACAGGCATTATTTTGTTCATGTGCTTGGTCAATGGGGATGGCTGAGAAAACTCGCTTGGTCTTTTGCACTGTGAAGTGGCCAGTGTTAAACTCTCGGTAAATATCTGGGTGTGTCTTGGGAAGTTCAGCCATATCTCTTAGATGCACTGGTATCCAGCGGGCATAGTTTGTATGATCTAGTGCACAGAACCAGAGAAAAAGTTAAAGTTTGCTTCTCTCAAGGGCCGCACATAATTGAGAATGCAAACCTCTAGTTCCATTGTTGTGGCCCAGTAATGAAACTGAGGGCAATTCTGTTTTCTCTGATCGCACCAGGCCTCAAACTCCACAGTGGCTTCATCATCTTTTGAACAGGTAAGATTATAAAGGCCATAGGCACGACTAGGGCTAGGATGTTGCAGAATGTATAAGGCAGCAGCCGTAATTTGGTGGGCCTTTCTTGTGCACATAACATGTGATGCTTTGTGTAGAGAATCAGCCATTCCTACTGTTGCAATTTCAGTTCATTGTTTGATTTGCTTGTTTATTTGTTTCGTTGTATACTATTCAGGCTAAACAAGTGTTTGCATGTCGGCCATTTTGTAAACTGTTGCTATGGCCAGCGTGGGTACAATTGTGAGTGCCATTAGGTATTAATCTATATACATGTGTACCAATTTTGGTGCTTTTATAAAAAAATGCACAATAGGTTTGGTAAGTTGGACTATGCCGCTGCACTATTTGGGAAATACCTGGTCATGGTATCCGATGATATCACACAAATATCGCAACATGCAGAGTGACCAACAATCCACATCAGCAACATTAGAGCATGTAGCGAGTTATATCTAGCCCACCTCCAGTCCCACTGTATACCACACTTGCTGAAATGGCAAAAATAACAGAAGGCAGTGTCGTTGTCAACAGATTCTACAAAAATTAATTAAAAAATTAAACCCGTACAGGACGACTATCATGGAATCTGTGACGTAATTAAATGTTATGTGGAGACAGAAAAAAAGTCCCCCACCCGCCCTCCCTTAACATAAATAACGTCTCGACACCTCTTCAGACCATATTATAGTTTACCAAGAGGATTTGATTTTGTGACTCAAAGTTGAACTTTCCTAACATGAAAAATATGAATATTTTATCACTTAAATACAAAATGACCACTTTCAACATTACCCAGAAAATTACATCATGAAAACCTCATCCACACAAGGATGGTTGATTGAGGGATACATCAAATTTCAGAGACAAATAGAAATAACGTTGGTATGAACAAGCTACACAAAGTTGAACACTGTGTCTGAATACAGTGTGATGAGAAATGGAGCAGAACTGGCGGCAGGAATGGTCTTGGGATTGTAACACAACACTGTAGCATAGAATTCCCCCTTAGGTAGCACAGCCTCTAACACAACCAGACCTTGCCTACATGATAGTGGAGTTGACAATAATATAAAAATGTCTCTTCAGAAACTGTATATACATAATATACTGTATTTCATTGATTAGACCCACACAATCTAAATGCAATACACAATACATGTCCTCGATAGACGGTATACCATAAGCCTGTTAAGAGTGCTTAGAAGATGGCCTCGGGGAAGTTGTACAAGCAACAGGATCACATGATGATAGCATTCACTGTTTGTTTAAAGCCAGGGTAAGTAGCAGAAAGTGCTATAGAAAATCTTGCCAGTGAGAAGGTCAAACTCCACAGAGCATAGGTGGGAGAGGCTGATGATGATGACCCCTTCACAGGCGACAAAACTGACTATGAAGAAGACAAAACTAGAACAACTGCAGCACGAACACTGCTATTACCAATAATTGTCTCCTGTTCGAGGTCAAGGATCCTATAGAGTGTGTCCTCGATGAGGTGTGCACCCTCAAATAGTAATCGCTAGGCTAGGGCTAGGGCTAGGCAACTGACCATTACAGCACCATCGATTTCTCAACCGTTCGACAAGGAGGCCATCGATATTGTTGGCCCCCTTCCTATGACCAAGAAAAAGAATACATTTGTGCTGACATACATCGACCTAGGTTTGAGATATCCTGAAGCAGTCCTCTTCGAACAGTTACAGATAAAGACACAGCCACAGCATTAATGTCCATCATGTCCAGATTGTCGATCTCCAAGGAAATCCTCTCTGACCGAGGATCAAACTCTGTCATAAAGGAGACCTTCTGATTCCTCGGCATCTCTCACAGCCGCACAGCAGCCTACAGACCCCAGTCAAATGGCTCTGTAGAGAGGTTCCATCAGACTCTCCTACAGATATCAGGAAGATGATTGTCGACAAGCGTGATTGGTATGAGGTGTTGCCCTTTTTATTGTTTGCTTGCCGTGAGGCACCCTGCTCCTACAGGTTTGTCCCCCTTCGAGCTAATTTTCGGGAAGAAAGTGCGAGGAACATTAAACGTGCTCCGCCAAAAGTGGATGCCCACAGCAGCTATCACCCATTTCGCCACAGATTGGCTACTGCAGCTGAGGCAGGACCTGGAGGAAATGCGAATGGTGGTCACAGAAAAGCAGGAGGAGACACAGCTCAGAACAAAACGCTGGTTTGACACGACCACAACCATCCGTGACTTTCTGATTGGAGAAAAAGTACTTGTCTTAACCCTGGACACCTCCAGCTCCAAGAAAGGAAAATCGGACGACGCTTGGACTGGGCCCTACGAAGTACTAGGCAAAATCTCACCAGTAACTTATGCCATAGATAGACCTGACCAAAGGGGGGAAAATGCCGCAGTCCATGTAACTGCAATGAAGAAGTGGGTGCCACCGATTGCAGACACCTTATTTCTCTCCACGTCAGTCAGCAGGAGTTACCACATTGAAGGAGGAGTGAACTTCCCTCCACTTCCAGATGAATTGACCAAACAGCAAGTACAAGAGCTCCAGACACTATGGACGGAATTTCCAGACGCAACCGCCCCTAGACTTGGAAGAGCGAAACGGGCTGTACACAGGATAATTATGGGAAACGCCACACCAGTGAGGATGGCTCCCTACCGAGTGCTGCAGATTTGGAAAGAACCCTTCCGTGCTGAGTTAAAGAAACTACAAGAGGCCAAACTTATCTCACCATCTGTATCTGCCTGGGCTGCTCCAATGTTTGCTGTCCCCAAGAAAACTCCAGGACAAATCCGTCTAGTTAATGATTATCATAGGCTAAATACTGTTACCGACCCAGATCCATATTACCAGCCTCGTGTGGAAGAGACATTACACAGGATGGCCCCAGCAAAGTACTTCAGCGTGTTTGACATGGCCAGAGGATTTTACCAGGTTCCCATTGTCCCTGAAGACCGTGAGAAAACAACTGTTGTAACACCCTTTGGCAAATTCAAGTTCAATGTAATGCCTTTCGGCCTTCGTAATGCCCCGGCGACGTTTCAGAGGCTGATGGACGACGTGCTACGAGACTGCACCAATTTTGCTCATGCTTATATTGATGATGTTGCCATTTACAGCATGACTTGGACTGAACATCTACATCACCTGAGGAGAGTGCTGGGACTATTACAAGAGGAAGGCTTGACGATTCAGCCACAGAAGACACAGCTGGCAACACAGACCTGTAAGTTCCTTGGTCACATTGTTGGACACAATGCTATTTCCCCCCCCCCCCCCCCCCGCCCCCCCCCCAGGCAGTCAAGATTGAAGCAGTGAAGGAATTCCACCAACCCAAGACCAGAACTGATGTTAGGGCGTTTCTCGGGTTGTCGGCTACTACCGCCAATTCATCAACAACTTCAGCCTCCTAGCAGTGCCGCTATCGGACCTGATAAAGAAGGACCGATCAGACCAGGTGGCTTGGACAGACGACTGTGAGACTTCATTCCAAGCACTTAAAGACAGTCTGTGCAGTGAGGCAATCCTTCGACCACCTCGCTACGACCGCCCCTTCTGTCTCCAAACGGATGCATCTGGCCGTGGTATTGGCGCGGTGCTAACACAGAAGGATGATGACCTGACCGAGCACCCTGTGGCCTTCTTCAGCAGAGAGCTGGCCCCCAGGGAAACTCGCTACTCTGCAACGGAAAAAGGACTCGCAGTCGTCGAGGCCTGCAAACATTACCTTCCATATCTGTTGGGTCATCATTTCGACATTTGGACCGATCACAAGGCTCTCGCCTTTTTGAACTATCAAGAAACAAGAAGCCCAAGACTTGCCTGCTGGATGGACATACTTCGGCAGTTTTCATTCACCATCCATTACAGACCTGGCAGTAAGAACGGCAATGCGGATGTTCTCTCCCGCCAAGCTTGGACTCCTAGCGTACCAGACAATCCTCAGGAGGTGTTGGATCCAGACTGCCAACACAGCACATCAGCAGCCCTGACGTACGAGCAGGAGCCTGCAGCAGAGGTTATCAACACCTCAAGAGTTCAAACAAGACTGGCTCAGAACAGTAGAAGTGTGAACCTCCATTTCTAGAACATTCTTTAGACTTATTATCTCATTGGTCAGACATTACATCCACCAGAATTAAGGCTGGTTCACAACACGACATTGGCCGAGCTCCGCGGAGCGTTGCGTTGCATTGCATTGCATTGCATTGCGTTGCGTTTGTCGGTTCACAACATAAATTAACGCAACGCTCCGCTCGGCCAGTGTCGACCTTTGACCCTATTGATTTCGAACCGCGCTCAACAAAAGCGACAGCACCGACAACAACAGCGAAGAAGAGTTTGATTTAATCTTGCTATTGACTAGTAGGAGACGAAGAAAGCGGAAGAGAGTACGCCCTATATTCTCTCGCTGTACCCAGCATGGAGATTAGAACAATCTCCTACAAGAGATGAGGCTGTCTGACCCCGAGTCATTTCAGATATTTGACGATGTCTAGGGAGGTTTGACTCTCTTTTAGCTGAGGTATGCTTGGTATGCTTTGTATGTGCCATAGTGTAAATAATAAAAGTTACCTAATGATATATATATACCATACCTGACCCATCACAGTCATGACAGCTCTGTCAGAGCTGATATATTCCCAGGTGAAACTATGATTTTGCAGACCTCACTGACCTTCAACTTTCGTACGGGACGATAAACAGTTTGTACCATCGACGAGGAGCCATGTACTGGAATGGAGTCCATATCATGTGCTGGAAGCAGCAGAGTTCCACCCCCCCCCCCCCCTTTGTACCTTGTTCATTATATAAAGTACATTGAGGTATTCACAATCCGCTGCTTCCACGAGAGATGCTTCAGGGACTACTTCTCAAGCACAGCTGGAGAAGCCCCCTGGCAATACAACTATGTTTTAGCATACATAAACACACTCTGCTTGCTAATAATAAATTGTCTTGTCTAGTAAATATTTTCAACATATCAGTACACAAAATTGGCTTAAAATAATTATTTTACATATTCATGATAATTGGTAGGTGGTGGGGAATAGGGTTCTTGGGGAATTCAATGTTCACAAATGATGTGTAAAAATGATGACAGAAAACAGTGGCCAACATGAAATAACCATGGACCTGCATCACACTCTTGGGCCTCTTCTTCTTCAGTTCCCTTACATATCGATCCCTCAGTGTCTTCCACTTTTTGCAACAGTGTTCTGAGGTTGCTCCTTCTCCAACCCATCATATCAATATGTGGATAATTGTCACTCGATAGGTAGTTGTAGCTAGGCCTTCTTTCTATAGCTAGTTATAGCTAGGCCATGCTAGGCCATTCTTTATATAGCTAGTTATAGCTAGGCCATTCTTTATATAGCTAGTTATAGCTAGGCCATTCTTTATATAGCTAGTTATAGCTAGGCCATTCTTTATATAGCTAGTTATAGCTAGGCCATTCTGCTAGACCATTCTTACCTGACTTGCCACTGACTTCCAGTCACCTACAAACGGGAAGCTGCAACTTTTCTTCATCAATGGACACCGCTAAACTGCAGGTCAGCGGCACGTGATAGATTATAGCTTTCTGATTGGTCCGACGCTGCGTTTCAGACGCTGGATTAGAACTTTTTTCTAATCGAGAATACAGCTCCGTCGCGTTGCGCTCCGTTGCGTTTGAGGTTCACAACACCACGCAACGTCACGCTCGGACGCAACGCAACGCTCCGCTCGGCCAATGTCGTGTTGTGAACCAGCCTTTACTCTATCATAAATGACCATATATAGTCATTTTGATCAGGGCCCGGGCTGAAGGGTATTTAAGCCCAAGGCTTGGGGTCCTGGCCAGAACTACTTGGTGCTGTAAGCTGAATGCAGTTGATCATAATATTTCTTGTCTACATTTTGTCCAAAGTCTACCTTTAACTTACCCCTTGCTCCCTTTCCCTAGAATCAGACCAGTGCCCGACCGTTCCAACCTAACACTCATTCGTTAACTTGCTCCCTAGAGCACATGACCATAATTTTTTTATACCAAACTTTAATTGTGGGGCTAGCAAAATTTGCATGAAACCACAAGATATAATTACACAAAATGAGGGGAAAAAGCACTTTTATGGTTAGGGAGTGCCACAGCAATTGCTAATATGCTGTATGTATCTGGTACAAAAAATGAAGAGGCTGGGGGCACTAATACAGTACTGGTCTTTCTTGTGGTTTGAAAAATGGCCATGCAGCAACATCTTACTGAGAGCCCTGGAACCAACCTAGCTGCAATGAAAAGTGCTCTCATGATGTTACGACGACGACAACGATGATGGTGATGATGATGACGTGATGATAATAATAATAATAATATGGGACTTTGTGGACTTCTTTGCATCTTCCTATGTGTATGTACTATCTGAAGGTCCAGGTGTAGTGGCCAATAGAGCTGAGTCCTTGAAGAAGGAAAAATATGTGAACATTGCTTCTACCCATCTTTTTGTTCCCATTAGGATAGTAACTATTGAAGTGTTTGGTATGGAGACATCTTGGTATTTTAGAGAGTTGGGTGGCCATCTAAAAGGTAGGTGTGATGAACCACACTCTCATCATTTTCTCCTTCAGAATATTTCTGTTGCTGTCCAGCGTGAGAACACTGCGGCTGTGCTGGGTCCTAGTCGTCCAGTGTGGGAACAGTGCAGCTGTGGAGGGTCCTAGTCATCCAGCATGGGAACACTGCAGTTGTGCTAGGTTCTAGTCATCCAGTGTAACACTGAGGCTGTGGTGGGTTCTGGTCAACCCACTAGTCATGACTACATGTATTTCTTTTTTTAATGTGTTTGTTAATATTTATTGGCTTGCTGTGTTTTGTAAGTAATTTGTCATATATTTATAAGTGCTGTTCGCTTACAATATATATATATTTTTAATAAAATGAATAATTAACAACACCAACAGTGACAAATACAACTTTTCAAACAACCTGTAGCACACAGTCTAAGCCTTCAATGTACATGTATATAGGTGACCTTTAAAGTTACATCAAATATCACCATTCTTCTTGAGGAGCATGCTAAAGATTTCCCGAAGCAAAGGTTCAAAGAGTGGTACTCAGATCAGGTTACTAAACAACGACATACAGTAGGTATGGATGCTGACGAGGTGGAGCTAGAGCCAATTAATTTGAGTTTGCCACTACTCAAGGATCCCAGAGTAAAGTGGCTGGTACAGATGTAAATGCTTGAGTCCACAGCAAACAACTCACAGTTCACTATCAGTGGATCCACTGACATTTCAGGACCTCTGGATGGCAGTGTGGACGAAGATAACAAAGATCAAAATGTATCTGAAGTCTAGAAACTGATGAGGAGATTAGCTAAGAAGAAGATGAAATTGACACTACTGATGAAGACATGGGTAATTAGAATCTCAATGAGCTCTCAGTTGACATAATAACATTAAAATCACCTTCTCAATAATCAATGTCAAATTTAAAAATTTGAAGTTGATTATTGAGAAGGTGATTTTAATGGTAATTAGAATGTTGAAGTAACTCGTAGTGATCAGGCACTGCAGTGCTAACCACATGCAATAACTAACCACGTGATTAGCCATTGAATTCAATTTATTACGTTGTTTGTTTGTTCATTAGTTTCTGCAGCAACAAATAGCGAGTACGATATATTGAGTCATTACCAGGATATGTAAGTAATCAAAGTGCTTACGAGTTCCAATTACAGTCCACATTATTCATACCTCCTCTTCTTAGAAACAGGAGCAAACTCGTTACACTTCCCTTGGTAGGTGCCCATCATAATATTGTCTTTCTACAGCGCTAATGCGCACCTGTCACTGATATTACCAGGCTCTCGTTCCGATGTGAACTGCCCTCTAGTAAATTGCTAGCCAGATGTGGTAGTACATGTGGTAGCCACATACACAACAGGTTCTTTCAAACACGTCCCTATGTACTTCAGCTTCACATTCTCAAACGAAACGGGGGGGGGGGGGGAAAGTTCAAGTGTCATTAATTATTCTTGTGTATTATTGATTTTTTGGGGGTCACGTTGCTGGTGTCATGAAATTATTCCACTAGGAGTTATTTATTTTTTATTAAAAAAAATCCAATATTATTTTTAATTCGAAGTAATCCAGGACTCTCAACGAACTCTCAGTTGACATTAACATAACGAACTACAACGATTTTCTCAACAATCAAACTTGAAATTAACTCTCGCGATGTTTCTGCTGATGCCTCTAGCCTCTAGCCTTCATCAGGAATAAGGCATTGCAATCCAGAACAGCCATAACATGTCACTATTACTATTATGCACATATATACATACCTGTATGCACCACTGTTTGTTCTCTGAAAACTTTTCTCAGATACATCCTTGCACTGAATCTCCAACTGGCCGAACAATTCCCTGTAGTTAAAAAAAGAGTGAGTAAATCGCCTACGCATCTCACACTTCAAAAATTGATTTTACTTTGGTGCTCTCAACTTTAGCAGAACACGGTTTGTAAGGGAAGAGGTGGAGATGGTAAATTTCGGCTGCTCGGCTTGACTACTCTGCCATTCACCTCTGAGCTAAAATAGGTAATATGAAAAAATATATGTAACCACTTGTTAGCTTTTGTGCAGGTAGTGCAGCTACACTATACACCAAGCATCTACTCCTTGTGCATTCATATACTTCACTGTTGGTTCTAGCATCTGTTTGTGTAAGTGAACAATGACAATATCCCCCCCCCCCCCTGCTTTAAGTCAATGATTCTTCCACTGGAGGCAACTACACAAATTTATAGTGTGGTACACAAATTTATAGTACGATGCTCTCCAGTTCAGCTCTTCAGATGTGCAACCTTATGCCATTCCTTGCTAAGTTGGTGACAGAGACTCAGTGAATGTGTATCGGTGACCAACTGGATTAGAGTTTGGTGCTCAGTGTTAAGTGCCCGCTTTTCCACTAAGTAGACAGCGTACTCTCCTTAATAATGGTGATGTCATTATCGGCAATGTATCTCAAGCCCAATTCATACCTGTTTGTGATGTACATATGGATTGGGCACTGGAGTGATGGAAAATTCACACGTCGAATACACCTGGATGGAAGAGAAGAGCATAGCAACTACTAATGTATCTTGGTTATGATGTGGTGTAAAATGATTATTTACAGCCTGAAAAGTGCACTATGAGTGCGCCCAGATAAACCCGAATGTCCTTCATAAGCACCTGCAGGCACAAACTCGGTCATCGTTCGCACACAACAAATGTACTGTTAATCACGAGATTTTACATTCCTGCACATTCCCAATAGACTGCTATATAAATGAAGTAACCATAAACCTTAATTCCGGTTTGATGGGGGTTGAGCAAACAATTTTTTTATAAATAATAATAAATGAAGAAATGGCTGACGATGGCAATCACCATCTTGAATGGTCTCTTCCAGGCCATTACTTCTTGTTTCTGCATGCCCTTCTACTGAAGAAAATAGCATGGACTCCTTTTACATGTGTTGACTGGGAATTGCCTTCTGCCTGGGTGGATTTCTATGCTATATGTTTCGTTGTAGACATCAAGAAACATAGCAATGTGCAGCGTCTGTTTACTTATACCTCATCACTCATTCCAGATTGTAGCTTATCGATTAAAAAATAACAATTAATCATACAGTGTGTAATATATTATCATACATGTAACTTCAGTGTGTAATATATTATCATACACGCACCTTCAGTGTGTAATATATTATCATACATGTAACTTCAGTGTGTAATATATTATCATACATGTAACTTCAGTGTGTAATATATTATCATACACGCACCTTCAGTGTGTAATATATTATCATACATGTAACTTCAGTGTGTAATATATTATCATACATGTAACTTCAGTGTGTAATATATTATCATACATGTAACTTCAGTGTGTAATATATTATCATACACACACCTTCAGTGTGTAATATATTATCATACATGTAACTTCAGTGTGTAATATATTATCATACACGCACCTTCAGTGTGTAATATATTGTGCTGAGTGAATCCAACTGCGACACGATGATTGTGAACACGGAAGTGCCCTTAGTGACCCGCTCCAGCTTAGCGAGATAATGAGGTGTGTTGATCTTCACACCTTGAACTTGAAACTTCCCTGCAGATATGAATACCATTAAAACTTGCCGAGGGACACCCACCACTCCACTCACTGTTGTAGTAGATCCTCTTCCCGTCGCTGGGATCGATGTTCAGTGTGATGAACTTCTCGTTGTTGGCGAAATCACTCTACAAATTCATCGCACCACACAACATGTGAGGTGCTATTATTTTACAGGCAAGAGAAGTAGGAGCTATAATGTTACATAAGCTACACGGTTACAGGAGAAGATATTGTATGAGGAGAACGACATGTACCTCTGTGTGCACCGGAAGGGTTTTATTCCGCCCACGCCCCCATCCAATTAAAGCTTATGATTAAAGCAGACAAAGTATTGGAGGGTGAACACAGGTCAAAGATTTAGCAAGCACTACTGATCAGGTGATAATGGCTGCGTGTTTTTTGTGTGACTATTTCTGAGTTTTGTCTTCCTCGAGGTCAGCTTCAACACTAGAGAAGTGACCATAACCAGTCTCTCTCTCTCTCTCTCTTCATTATTTGTCCATCTCACCGGGGACAGTTGTCACTGCACTGGCTGCTTACATGTACATGTATGCACTTGACTGCTTACATGTACATGTATGTACATGGCATCTTACTTGTACATATATGTACATCGCTGCTTACTTGTACATGTGTATGTACGTGGCTGCTTACTTGTACATACATGTGTGTGTATGTGGCTTCTTACATGTACAAGTGTATGTACGTGGCTGCTTACATTTACATGTGTATGTACGTGGCTGCTTACATGTACATGTGTATGTACGTGGATGGCTACATGTACATGTTTATGTACATGGCTGCTTACATGTGTACATGTGTATGTACGTGGCTTCTTACATGTACATGTGTATGCACGTGGCTGCTTACATGTACATGTACCTCCCAGACTTTCAGCAGCATGACATTCGTCTTCACTCAAGTTCTAAGCTTTGATAACCACCTCATTAGTCGCACCTCAGATGGGTATTGTATCTCTAACTTACATGTAGCTCAGAACATATGAAGATTATTTCGATGCTATGTATGTACCATGTGTGCTGTGAAGCTTCATATGTAAAAATAGTGCCTGGGTTTCAGTTAGGGGGGAGGGTAAAGGGATAAATACTAACCTTTACAGTATACATGTACAGTATGTGTGTTTTCTGGATCCAGGAGAAAGTTCACCCAAAAACTATTTGCTTTTTGCATTTCTGAGATAGTCGCTTTGCCCACCAAAATGTCTTGGAAGTAAAGACTAGTCAACATACTACATAACTCAGCATGACAGTACCAACAAGCACGACAACATGGTTCTCCTGTATATTATGGCTAGGCTTCCCTTGTGAACCATCTCCCGTCATATACATGTACATAGCAAGTACACTATAGCTGGGGGGAGAACTTCTGCTGGCCTCCACTTTTCCCCATGACTACAAAAAAACTAAGTACATGTATTTGTATTACTTCCGTAGGACCACATGCTTTCCATACTTTAACTTGTGTCCGAGCTTTTCGAAGCCATTCTAGGGTGGCAAGTAATTGAGGAGAGTGGCTACTTGAAGGTTGGGAGTACTAGATGTAAGTAGCTCTTATTGTCACCAACTCAGCACGTCAACGCCATTACTAACCTTCGTGGTGATGTGTCTGGAGAGAAGAACCCACACCGCAGCTAAGGGATCCTTGCATACAACACGCAGTGTGTATTGGGGGTTGTTGCCTACAGCACAACATCGATAAAGAGAGAGAGTGCAGGTCATGGTTTCCCTCACTCAACAGATCTCTTGGTGCAGCATGCAATGCAAGCTGTGCTCAATAGTTGACAATACCGTATACCGTATAGAGATATTAAGATTACTGGTGGTGGTTTAATTACATAATTTGGCGATTTCCCTAAGAATCGGCAAAATTCAATGCCACCAAACATAGTAAATTGAATTTTAAAATGGTGCACGACTTTTAGAGAGAGAGAGAGAGAGAGAAGATTCAGGAATGCTCAAGTTCTTCAAGAAAGAGAGAGAGGAAGGGACTCCCCCGCAGTGAGTGTGTGCCAGGAGCCAGCTCTAACTACATGTAAGGCGCAGCTTGGAAAGCCTGCAAAGCCGCAGTGACAGTTTTGAAGAGCAGATACAATGGAAATCATTCTGTGAAGGGGGGCGTGGCAAGTATTTACCTTGGTAAGGGCACCTGTGGTTGCAGGTACATGTACATACATGTATGTACATATGTACTTGCACATGTCTTGACATGGACTGATGGAATAGTCACTCGCTATAAAGTAACAGAAAGATCTAATTTTGGCAAACCACCACCAACAAAAGCATCTCCATATATGGTAGGCAGTAGTGACACATGTATGTACACATGTACACCCACCCCCCTATATGGCATACAGTAGTGATTTATACAATACATGTATAAATCATATATGGTACACAATAGTGATATATACAATACACAAACCATAATATACGTGGAGGGGAGGGGCTAAATTACTCATAATTAGAGAGACCACTTTCTATTGATGTGGCCTGCGCGACTGAGCCAGACTTTGAAGGCTGCTAGATTCCCTGAAGACATCCAAGTGTCTTTTGTGGTTAGATAGAGGCTCTTGAGTTAAAAGGAGACTTTCCCCATTCCTTTGATCGGACAAACATGTCCCTTCCAGTTGAAGCAGCTGCAGTTTCCCCGACCCTACTTCTTGTGTGTCTCCGCCCACAATGGCCGAGGTGACTCATACTCTCGCGAGCTAGACCATTTGCCAAACCCTTTGAATCCTTTAAATGAGACGACTCGCGAGACTAGTGAGCAGGCATATGATGAGAAGTGTCTGACGTCAGTGTGCTATTCCCCATGGTAACTCGATATGTTGGCGTGTCTCGCTGATAGATCCAGCAGAAACTGGCACTCGACAACAAGAATGTTGATGTTGCGAGTTCTCCCGAAGTTTTACAGCAACAAGCAACCACTGCACTGCATATATCCAACACCAAATAGGTAGCTATTAGGCAACGGCTTCCTTAACCGATTGCACGCCGTATTCCTAGTACCCGCGGGCAAATTATTCATGAATTAACGAGGTATTCTACTTATTATTTTTATATCTTCCGTTCTGCAGGGACTCCACCCATGAAACTTGGGTCATATTCAGCCACATGATAGCTCTACTTCCTGTAAAAAAATCGAGCCTTCCTTACCAACTGGGCAGAACTAACCAGTTATAAAACCTTGTCATCTTCTTGGGGGTGAATATTTTCATATTTTCACACTATTATACACACATAATGCCAACACAAGATGGAGCATCTATTTATACCAGCTGCAAAGCCAGTGGATTGTTTTCCCCATCAAAATGCTAACACATAATAATACAAAAAACAAATTATAAGAGTGAAAATGCTAACACATACTAGAATAAAACCATAATATAAAACACAATTATGTAAGGGAGTGTCTTGGGTAGAGCTCCGGTCTTGCTGTCACGGGTAGAGTAGAACTTGCTCAGTCTTGGGTATAGCTTGCTTGGTCTCCGGCATGATATTTCACCATGTTTTTATTCTACACAAACATGAGATACCAGGATAAGAATAACACTTGAATACTGGAGAGACGAGAGAAGTAGACGAAGGGACAGGGAACGAGAGAAGTAGACGAAGGAGCAGGGAACAATAGAGAAGCACAGAAAGGAGCAGGGGGTGCATAAACATTACTGATAGTCCACCAAGGTATGGTATTACGAAAACAGTCACGGCCTGTTGATCCACCACACAAAGGAACCTTACAAAAACAACACTGGGACCTTGCCTCATGCCTGTAACCTTTACTAATGCAAACTACACAGCGCTTCTTTGCACAGCACTGTGGGAAATGACCTAGTTTTAAATTGAGGCGATCTAGCTGACTATTTGCCTGACTACAACGTTGACCTGCACGCTGCCGAGAAGAGAAAGAACCAATCAAAGATTTAGCTAGAACAATCCTAGCTTCTAGATAATTACCCTTCCTTACTGATATTGGAGCTCGGACAGAAGAAAACAAAATAAATGAATTCAATAAACAAGCTTCTATCAAATTTGTAACCAACAAACCATCAATAGAATTTACATGTACATAACGCATTAGCTCCAAAAACCGAGTCCTAGGCATTACTTTACGAACCAAAGATCCAGACAAATCCGAGTGATTAGTGGACCAGTACAATTCTAAGTATGGAAGTGTGGAAACTCCCATTATTATCAACATTCCTACAAAAGCTTTCGTTTCCTCTATATTAGTATCTACCCATGGCCTGGAGAGACTAGCCATCCTAGAAACGTAACTGTTCGTCTCTGCTACTAGGAGTTCCCACACTTCAAGAGTAAAAAAAAGGTAAAATGCATCTAAAAATGTACTTGATGCACCAAGCAATGAAGAAGTTGGACCAGCTGTTGCTGTATAGTCCAATTTCAAAGGAGTTGGCTCCTTTATTTCCCACTTACCTGTGACCTCAGTTAGCCTAGAACCAGTGCCAGATGCTTGGGCAGAACCAGTGCCAGATGCTCGGACAGAACCAGTGCCAGATGCTCGCACACGCCTATAACCTCCGGCCCGCCTACTACCAGTACCTTTTGGAGGACCACTAGCAACACTTACGACTCCACTACCACTTAAGCTGCTTCCCCCTTGGCCAGTACTCCCTCGCCCGCCTCTCCCTCGGCCAGTACTCCCTCGCCCGCCTCTCCCTCGGCCAGTACTCCCTCGCCCGCCTCTCCCTCGCACAACTCCAGCACCAGTCGTGTTCCCACGCCCTGTAGAGACTTCAGGCAAGGTTTCCTCATCCTCCAATGTAACAAAAGGAGTCATAGATGCCTCATCTCCACTCTCATCATCTGATGCTGTAGGAAAAGTAGTGGGGAGGGTGGGAAAAACAAGATATATATATCAAGTTTGTGGTCAACATTTGAAAATTCAAATTCAAATGAAAATCAACATCGACAACTCCAACCTACACTCTTAGCTATAACTTTTTTTCTATAACTATCCTGTCTGAATTTGGAATACCAACAGAATAAGCTAGTATTTGGCAATAGTACACTCTCAGTTGACTATGGTAAACAAAGGCTATGAAGCGCTAAGGTTAGAAGAAACTTACAATCGAGAAGTCCATCCAAGCGCGCCTCTTCTCTTAGAGCAACTGGATCCAGAGTGTTTCCTCGGTATACATAGATTTCTTCACCTTCTTCCCCAAATGAATCTGACCCAGAATCGCCAGAATCGTCGGCTAAAAGTTGAGAAATAACGTCCTCACAGGAGAGCATCTTTGTGCAGTTAAAAAAAAAGCTCGACCAACAAAAATGGCGTTCAACCGCAGGATTTTTGTTGCACGATGCATCAACCGGAAATAATCATTTTTGTGACGTTCTCTAGTCTACTAGGCATGTGCAGAACCCAACCAGGGCTGTTAGCTCGTAACGGTTCATTTTATATATTTTTGTGTGGCGAAGGATGTAAGGTCTCGCGCCATATGGCGCTTACGGCGTTTAATCGGTTAAATAGTTCAAAGGACACAATCTTGGGAGAGGGAAAGGGGTGGTGTTTTCCAATCATGGATCCACCCCCCACCCCCCCCCATGCATGCTGCACACACACAAGGAACCAGACCCTGGCAATGCCAGGAGATACACCCAACCCACAATCTGGGCAACACCAGGACTCCCTCTACTGAATTCACTGTAGGTGTAGATGGATAGATCACTAGATACTGTACATAGAAGATATATATACTGAAGGACAACTGGATAACTTTCATGTATGAGCTCTGCGGGGTAAAAACAAACACCCCCCCCCCCCCCCCCATTCCCCCATCCCCCTATATCAGCAGGCAGCTCTCACTATGCAGTTACAAGTACCGTATTTGCCGGAGTATAAGTCGCAGTAGTAGCTCCAAATCTTCTTCTCCAATTGAGGGGTGCGACTTATAATCCGAACATGCCGCTTTTCCTTAAACAACTGGGCGGGGTCTCTAGTGGCACGTGTGTCGATAAAATGTCTGGGAAGTACACTGCTGGCTTTAAGCTCAAAGTAGTTGGGTATGCAGAGAAGTTCGGAAACAGAGCAGCGGAAAGAGAGTATAGAGTCAGTGAAAAATCGGCCAGGGACTGGAGAAAGAAGAAGAGTGTTTTGACAACGCTGCCGAGATGCGCTAAAGGAAGGAAGGAGTGGTATTCGAAACTTTACCTATTGTCATTGCGCATGCGACCTATACTCCAACTATTATAGATTTTCAAAATGATGGCCAACTTTGGGGGTGTGACTTATATTCCGGTGCGACTTATACTCCGGCAAATACGGTAGATACATTGTTCAGTGGTGTCGTGTGCGAGCCCACAACACTCGGCTCCAGCCTAGTCTAGTGTTAATTGGACACCAAATTGCATCCATGGATGATCTCATGCGGGGGTCCTGGCACCGCCAGGAAAAACAACGTAGAGAGCTATTTGGGGCTTGTGTAGCACATGTACTATGCCTGTGCAGCACATGTGCTACGCCTGTGCAGCACATGTACTATGCCTGTGTAGCACATGTACTATGCTTGTATAGTACATGTAGTATGCCTGTAGAGTACATGTACTATGCCTGTGTAGCACATGTACTATGCCTGTGCAGCACATGTACTATGCTTGTGCAGCACATGTACTATGCTTGTGTAGCACATGTACTATGCCTGTGCAGCACATGTACTATGCTTGTGCAGCACATGTGTGCAGCACATGTACTATGCCTGTGCAGCACATGTACTATGCTTGTGCAGCACATGTACTATGCTTGTGTAGCACATGTACTATGCCTGTGCAGCACATGTACTATGCATGTGTAGCACATGTACTATGCTTGTGCAGCACATGTACTATGCGTGTGTAGCACATGTACTATGCTTGTGCAGCACATGTACTATGCTTGTTCAGCACATGTACTATGCATGTGTAGCACATGTAGTATGCTTGTGTAGCACATGTACTATGCTTGTACAGCACATGTACATACTATGATTATGCAGCACACCACTTCTGTGTCGGCCATTAGCAGCCCATGTTGATCAGTTACCCATGTCATGGAACCAAGAATTTAATCTTTGTCCTTTGTGGGACGCCGTGACACTGGCAGACACACCTCCAAATCTGAGTACCAATGCTTTATACATAACTTACTGATATCATACCAGTCCTTCTCTGCCGAACTAGGCTTCCAGCAACTGTATATACAATTACACACATGTATATACATACGTATACATATGTATATATATATATATATTGTATATACATATATATATACACATTGTACATACAGATATACATACATGCACAGATATACACACATACATACAGATTACATATAACATTCATACATACTCATGTATACATGTATATAGATACACACACATGTATATACATGTATACATAATACACACATGTGTACGCATATACATGCATCATGCATATACACACACATACATACAGATAACATTCACACATACTCATGTACACATGTACATGTATGTATATATGTGCATAAATACATGCATGTAGTAAATGAATGTAACATAATAAACACACATCCATACATAAAGACCTACATACAACATATATACATATATGCAATATATATATATATATATATACATGTGCACATTCATACACACACATACCTGAAGCAAATGTGTGACAAAATCATACAAACAAACAAATAAACAAATCGTAAACCAGTTACTGAACACTGCATGTGGAATATATAGCTACATGTACAAGCTACCTATCTATCCACCTCTATCTATCCACCTATATATCTATCCACATATCTATCTATCACCTATCCATCTATCTATCTATCTATCCGCCTACCTATCTAGCCACCTATCTATTTATCTATTTATCTATCCACCTATCTATCTACACACATATTCAATATATGTATATACCCGCACGTGTAATAAGATGAACTCACTCATGCAATGTTGACTTGTGTTGGAACATCTCTGGCTTCCAGTTCATGTAGAGCACATCGTAGAACTTCTTAATGGAGACCCAATCAATCCAAAAAACGCCTGCAAACAACACACACCCACTAAATGTCCGACACAGTGGATTCATCATTATTTGGTGATTTAGGATTTTTTTGGTAAATATTTTCAAACATATGGTCGTGCAAAACTCCGACATGAGGTCCTGCACTAACACAAAACTCCGACAAGTGGTACTGCACTAACACAAAACTCCGACAAGTGGTACTGCACTAACACAAAACTCCGACAAGTGGTACTACTGCACTAACACAAAACTCTGACAAGTGGTACTGCACTAACACAAAACTCCGACAAGTGGTACTGCACTAACACAAAACTCTGACAAGTGGTACTGCACTAACACAAAACTCCGACAAGTGGTACTGCACTAACACAAAACTCTGACAAGTGGTACTGCACTAACACAAAACTCCGACAAGTGGTACTGCACTAACACAAAACTCTGACAAGTGGTACTGCACTAACACAAAACTCTGACAAGTGGTACTGCACTAACATAAAACTCCGACAAGTGGTACTGCACTAACACAAAACTCCGACAAGTGGTACTGTATCAACACAAAACTCCGACAAGTGGTACTGCACTAACATAAAACTCCGACAAGTGGTACTGCACTAACACAAAACTCCGACAAGTGGTACTGTATCAACACAAAACTCCGACAAGTGGTACTGCACTAACACAAAACTCCGACAAGTGGTACTGCACTAACACAAAACTCCGACAAGTGGTACTGTATCAACACAAAACTCCGACAAATGGTACTGTATCAACACAAAACTCCGACAAGTGGTACTGTATCAACACAAAACTCTGACAAGTGGTACTGCACTAACACAAAACTCCGACAAGTGGTACTGCACTAACACAAAACTCTGACATGAGGTCCTGTGCTAACACAAAACTCCGACTTATAAAAGCCTATTGCTGCATATCTCCTTTCAGGCTTGCACAAGGATCTCTGCGAGGGTCACCCAGCATGGAGTTAGAGGAGGAACGGGAGGCTCACATCTACAGTGACGCATGTTCGGCTGTTGCTGAAGTCCTAGCCCACGAGTGGGGGGTTGAGAACGATATGCAGTGGGCATTATCAAGCATGAAACAATAGCCAGGAAAAGAGCTAGCTAGGGTAGCTCTTTCTCTTGGAAGCATAAACTGCTCAATAACTGCAAGTGGACGACTGCCTCAATAAGAATGAAATTTCGTGCATCCTCAACCACAAACATTTGCGAGTTGTTCATTATGAAAATTTTAGTAATTATGCGGCTGCGGCACACGTGATTTTTTAAAGATTTTTTTATTATTATTATTATTACTTTTTTAAGCGAGAATGGAAAATTTACAAACTACTGCAGTTGTTAACTTCACAGCTAATGTTCAGTTCAAGTTCAACTTGAAAAGATTACATATTTTATATACGTGTGTGTGTGTGTGTACTGTGCTTTTCTTCCTGGAACATTTCTCCAGAAAAACTTCCCCATAGAAGATAACACCATGACAACAGGACCACCAACAACAATGACACACATACAAAACACCAAATGAAGTATTCTCCTCATGATGTAGTAGACTTATGCGCGTGTGTAGCTGACGTGATACCATTGTCCCTCTGCATTGCACTGGTCATGATGTGGTAGACCTATGTGTGTGTGTAGCTACATGGGTTACCATTGTCCCTCTGCATTGCACTGGTCTGGTCAAAATGAAGGGCCTTCTTCAACTCGGGAGTCCAGTGGGTTTCATCTCTTTCAGAATAGTTGCCCTAAGATGTGAACCATATGCTCTCATGTGGTTCTTCACTATCAATGGAGACTGCTAGCAAACACCATTGTGTAATTATGTACATACATGTACCTTCCATCTCTTATGACTCCATGGATTCTTCAACTGCAACAACTTCAATTCCTTAATAAATATGATGAGAGACTTGACTTCATATATACATGTACATACTGTATGCATAGGGTGCAGTGTATATGTGGACCTTCATATGTACATGTACATACTGTATGCATAGGGTGCAGTGTATATGTGGACCTTCATATGTACATGTACATACTGTATGCATATGGTGCCATATATATGTGGACCTTCATATATACATGTACATACTGTATGCATAGGGTCCAGTATATATGTGGGTGAGCTATTCGCCTAACGATCCATCTTCCTGACTCCCTCTCCTCCACTCATCACCAAAACACTCACCTACATATACATACCTGTAGACACCTTGTCTTTTACACACCTATGTAAGTATGTACATACCCACTCACCCACCCACCCATTTGAGGGGTGACAGTTGCATTTTTTTTTTTGGGGGGGGGGAATGACCCCACATGTTTTTTTTTTGTGTGTGTGGTTACCACTTTATAACTCCATGTAGATTCCGTAAACTTCATGTTATTGACTTGATATATAGCTCAAAAGATGGGTCTCTCTATGTTGATACTAAAATATTTTTCATAAGTATAACTATAGCCAAGTTAAGGGAGCTACAAGTGCTGGGACCCTCAAAAACCTGAATGCCTGCAACCTCCACATAAATATCTCCAGATTGCAAAGTACTAAAGATTTGAAATTAGCACCAGTGGCTAGAGGAAGCCCTACTCTATGCAATGAGTGTTTTCATTAGGCGTTAAAATGTAAGTAGGTGGTCAAGCGCGCGGGTGGAAAATGAATTTCGTTAAAAATCCATAAAACTCTTTTTCCACCCACGCGCTTGACCGCATACTTACATTTTAACGCCTAATGAAAACACTCATTGGGGCTTCCTCAGCCACTGGTACTAAGTTCATCACTTTGCAATCTGGAGATATTTATGTGGAGGTTTCAGGCATTCGGGTTTTTGAGGTCCCTCCACTTTAGGTCTAGTAACTTGCCTATAGTTAAACCTATGAAAAATATTTTAGTATCAAAAGAGAGCACACAGAGAGACCTATCTTTTGAGCTATATATCAAGTCCATACCGTGAAGTTTTCAGAATCTACAGAGCTCTAAAGTGGTAACCATAAGTAATTTAAAAAATGCAACTGTCCCCTGGGTTCTCAGGAGACCACAAGCCCTCACCCTTCTGCCACCACCTTCTCCTTTAAAGAACAACCACCATCATTCTTGCCCACCTCTCCCTCTCTCTGACATACCAGAAAAACATCCCCCAAGTTCTCAGGAAAATTACTTACAGTATCCTCTCATGAAAATATAGAAATTAACTTAAATATTCAAGTTTTATTTTTGTACGGGAGCAATACTTCAAGCTCTCCGGACCACTTCCCTAGCAGCATGTTCACACATGCGTATATATGTGGAACACAGAGGCTATATAGAGACGGTTTATATAGAGACCTGCACATGAGTTACGTTCCCTAGCATATCGCACATCCGTACTGTACATGTATGTGGACGATATATTATAGAGACAGTTTATACAGAGACCTGGACATGAATTATGTTGAGAACAGCATAGGCATGAGTAGGCACAAGCCCCGCCCTCTCTGCTGCCACTTCTCCCAGCTCTCCAGTGGCCACAGTCACCAACGTGTTACCTGCAGAGGGGAACAGGGACACGTCACCATAGAGCTCACACTTTCAGGACCGCGCATGGTTAGATAGAAGACATTTTCAAAGATCTCAACGAGAGGGTCTTAACACTAAGTAGGGAATAATTATTATATACAACTTTATTATAATTTATTTAATACGTTTTTTATATTATTATTATTATTATCAAACCAAGCCAACAGTATACAGCACTGCAAGCAAAGAACCAATTCACCACATTACTCAGAAGAAGCTAACTGCATACTTCTAGTTTATTGTAATACACTATAGTTATATGTACACATGCAGTGCTGTATAAATTATTACAACTATACAGTACAAATTATATAGTTTCGAGTAATCCAACAAATTCTCCAACCCAAACACCCCTATATAGCTATAGGCCTATTTGGAATAGCAAGGTTGCGCTATATGTACTACTACTGTATTACAATTATTATTATCAACATTAAAAATAAAAATTAATTAAAAAAGATATTCTCCATATTCCGCTCTGGATACACTCAACTGCGCATGTGCGGAGTCATTAAGGTGGCCTGTATCTCCTCCTTGCTGATAGCAGGAGCAACATGGCCTAAAGTAAGTACATTACTCCCACTGTATGAGTACATTTTGACACCATAATCAAGTTCCCTAGTGTAAAGCAGAAGTTACTCATTAGCAAAATACGAAATCGATGAATTATTCATGAGAAACCACAAAATGCCCTCTTGAACCAATTGAGCACCGACTTTATTAAGCAACATGTATAAAAACGTCTCAAACAGTTCATGTCATTAGAATAGAAATACCATAAGCTGCAGTTTGGTACGGGAATCGGCTCCATTCAAGTCAAAAGCTATGCAGCACTACAGGGCCATAAGTCTATAACAAAACTTCAGCAAGAAATCCATCCGGGATCTCCTCCTTGCTCAAGAGTGAAGGCATTCAGAATGGTTCCTGGTGAGCACAGCTGCTTCCCACTGAAGAAGAACTTCCAGAAACAGCAGGAAGAGACCGTTCACAAATGCAGTTGTGATCATCAGCCATATTTCTTGCTTGCACTATCCAACCAGAAATAAAGTAAAAATCAATAGAGCCGACTATTGGGCACGTGCACAGGAAGAACAGCCTGTACACAATGTAAATTATTCAATACAATTTATATATATATCCCCCCCAGACAATGTCGCGTCATATGGTGTCTAGGGCAGTTAACAGGTAAAGGGTTTTGAAATGCTTGTTGTCTGCATTAGTCACACTTCATTATTCTGTTTTTAAATAAAACATTTTTTGTCTTGTAGATCAAGTGTGAAATAGCAACAGCTGCAAATGCACACACTAACTGGACAAACTGTCTAGATCACTCTGATTAGACAACCATCCTTGAATAACAAATAGTGTCTTTGACTTGACCAATCTTGCACCAGCAGAGAATATGGGTCTTAAAAGAGAAAATATCGTGTCTGGAGTGGGTAGGCATGGCAACCTGTCACCATGCCTAGAGATGGTAGGCATGGCAACCTGTTACCATGTCTGGAGTGGGTAGGCATGGCATCCTGTCACCATGTCTGGAGTGGGTAGGCATGGCAACCTGTCACCATGTCTGGAGTGGGTAGGCATGGCATCCTGTCACCATGTCCGGAGTGGGTAGGCATGGCAACCTGTCACCGTGTCTGGAGTGGGTAGGCATGGCAACCTGTCACCTCCAAGTGATTATCAAAAGTTACAGCATTTCAGTCACCGGGGAAAAGTAACAAGAAGTGCTGCAGGAAATTTCGCACAAGACGTGCCAAACTTCACAGAAAGAGGTGGAGGAGACTGACGATGATGATCTCTTCACAAGCAGCAAGAAAGGAAAGCTGACTATGAAGAGGATGAATCTAGAGCAGAAGACGATGGCTAGAGCACGAACATTGCTAGGCAGCAATAATTGTCACCTGCCCAGGCTTGTGCAACTATTGCGTGCATGCCTATAGTCGTGTTCCAATAACAGGGTGTGTGCTTGATTAGAGCATATCCTCACATAGTACACCCAGCAGGCAACTCATGAAATGAATAGAATGTGAGCATTCCAATCGAGGAATTACGGTATGTTATTGTAATATAAGGTCTGGCTCACAGTAAGCCACACCCACTGTGCAACACAACATACGTGTATAGTGATGGATCAGCAAACACGCAAGCCACACACGAATAGATGAGAGTTCCACCCTTACACCATAGCAACAGATGGGGTGTGCTTTATTTGAGTTTCAGCTATCAAGTGGCTGACGAATGTCGGCCAATGAGGATGTCAGAAACCTCCCTTCCATAGAGTGTGCTTGGTTTGAAATATCAAAGTATAGATGTGTATACAGGTGGAGCTTTTAGCTCCAAGTCAAAGTCAGTATCCAACACACATTGAGCAAGAAGCTTCTCCGTGGGTTTTGATGAACTCAATGATTAATCCTCTCTTAGCCAGACTCTCACAGACCAACATGGGCACACAGAAACAGAGAGTCTGGTCAAGGACTCCAGGGTCACTTGCATGCAACTTGCATGCAAAATTAGCAAATGCGGTCACTTCCTGCGGGTGCCATTTCAACGATGGTGTAGCTTCAAGTTTAATTAGTGGCAAAAATGGATGCCAAAATAGTAGCACGCCACCCTAATATTTTAGTGGCACGTGAAAGGTAAGGGGTGAAGTGAGTTGGAGCAGATGTCCTCTTTCTGTGCATGATGTGGTAGAGTCTGGCTAGTGAGACATGCTTGAAGTAACACAATATAACGCAAAGTAACATGACATGAATGCAACAGCCAAGCGTCACACTGTGAATCGGATTTCGTTAGACCACCCGTGTGCTTGAGTCCCGCTAGACAAACTTTAAGAAACACAATATACATGTAAGATGCAAATAAACACAGTGTAAAGCGAAGTAACATCAGACACAGGAGGTGTATTACAGGAGGTGTGTTGTCTCACCTTTCTTCAGGTTTTGCTCCATCATGAAGAAGGTTGCGTCATCTGCATTCTTCAGGTTAACTCTCTCCGGTATCCACCCAGTCAGTGCGTGCAAATCTATATTCTGCAAGTGCACATATGTACAGGTACATTCAGTATACCAGCAAAAATGAAGGTCAAGAGCACTCCATTATAAACAAGACACATGACATGTGTAATGGAAGAAGAGGGTTTTGGACCATATACTGTATGAGTGGATGCATGTAATGAACATATACATACAGTAGGAGACAAAAAAAAGTTCCAGTTCCGTTGCGTTACTATTCCGTTCGCGCTATTTTCAACGTCGTTCCAACGTCGTTTAGTAACAGGTCCGTTCCAACGGCGAGTAATTTTTTTTCCTTCGCGTTTCAAACTCGTTTGCGATTTAATTATCTCGCCCTTGTTCGCGCGGTCGTTCTCCAGCCTCGTGCTTCAAGTTACAATTGGCGTCGTTCTCTAGCTTGTTCGTCCGTTTGGCAACCTCTCGCTTCTTAAAGTCGTTCTGCAGCGAAAGGCCATCGATATTAGTGCAAATCTCGAAGGAATAGAGGAGCTGGTGAAGCGGACCGACGAAATAACTGTTGACTAGCTTCAGCGTCTGTGCTACAGACCTAACTAGGACTACACATTTCACTGCGCACCGTTCTGTGGTGCAGGACCGCTTTAGGATGGACCTTCCACCTACTGTCAGTTCATCAGACACGTAGAACAAGGTAATGCTGTCTATCATTTCTAAAGCTTGCTAAGCTTGGTTTATCTGGCAACTTGGTTTAAGCTTATAGTTTATAAGCTGGTTTGCCTTAGTTTAAGGAAGCTTGATTGATTACTGTAGCTTATTCTAAATTTGAAAAGTAAGCTTATGAACATAGCTTTGCCTGGGTTGTGGCTAGGAGTTTAGTTTGGGGGCTTGAAGGACCCAAGACAATCTTGCCTGCTTGGTTTACTCCTTAGCAAACTTGCTACTCTTTGGCAAGCTTAGATTGTATTGGTGAAACATTTGATTTCCAAATCTTAAAGGCAAGGTAATATTACAATTCTCCTCCCTACCCTACCTTTCCAGATGAAAAGAAGATGGGCGAGATGACTTGTGGCATAGTGGATGTTATATGGATTGGTGAATGCAGTCCAACTCAAGATCCACAGACTGCACTCAGGATTGTTTGAACTTGAATGTTGTACTTTACAAAATTGCTAAATTTTGTTCACTGGTTACCATAATAATTGAGCAATGAGCATGCATAACTATCACCAGTGAACTTTCATGACAATTAAACACACTATCATACAAGGCTTGGCTGTCACAACCAAGACGACCCAATTGGCATGACAAAAGACGACATTCGTACCGTTTCTCTGACGTGTATATTTTTGTGTGAATCGTATATGTACTTGCCTTATGTTAGTAGACATCTTCACATAATAGACATCTTCAGTGACAGGGGTGTATTTAGGGGGGGGGCGGGGGGGGCATACGCCCCCCCTTGTATCATTCTCGCCCCCCCCCCTTGAAATTAGACACCACCCTTATACATTACATACACCATCATTGTATCATTCTCGCCCCCCCTTATTTTTCCATATCTCAAGTTCGCCCCCCCTTGGCAAAATTTCTGTATACAGCCCTGACTTCACATAATAAAAATGACGGTCAGTTCACTATCAATATAATTTTCCATTCTTTTGCAAGCACACTTGTATGCCTGCTGGATCGACTCTTCTCTCATTACAGTTTAATAGGGTCCATGGAGAAGTAGGTTGGAAACTGATTGTAGGAGAGAAATCAACTAATATGTGTAAGTCGATGGGGGGGCATCAAGGACCAACTTATCCTACAACTCGAACCATAGAAGCCGGAGTCCTGTTGCATGTACAATGAGACATCCACCATGCAATAGAGAAATGCATTTATGTTCTTGACGTAACTTTTCCACTCTTCCAGTACACCTGCCACCAAAGACATGACCCATATTCCACCATGCTTAAGGGCTACACTGACAGTTCTTCTCTGTTAGCCAAAATATCAATGTGTAAATGCATCATACCATCTCTTGGTCTATACATGGTTGAAGTGAGGCCATTCTGACGTGGCTTGTTGCATACAAAAGCTTAGCTATGGGGTTCTAGAGGTTAAATGCAAGTCCTGCTAAGCTACTAGACGCTCTGTAAACTCTTCAACCTTTCTAAGGCAAGGTCTGCTAAGCTACTCGTGAAGTTTCTCTAAGGCAAGGCTTGCTAGCCACTAAAGGGCATTTAAAAACGGGGGAGGGAGGAGGGCTTTGTTTTGCAAGCCTTAGTCTACACCAGGCTTTACCTAATACTATGCTTAGAAAACCTAACCTCTACAAAACTATATGGCAAGCTTCATCTTGTCTAAACTGAGTAGTTGCCAACAAGAAGGCAAAGCTAATAGCTAATACAAGTAGAGCTGAAGGATACTAGTGGACACAGGCCAAAAGGCTAGGAAGAGAAATAACTACTACTTACTTCTGTCAGCAGTAAACTTCTTGAAGAGCAAAATGATATCAGCGAAGAAAACTAAAGAGAGGGAAAAAACACTCGCTAGATTTAGCACACCTGGCGCCCGCCCAATGCGCGCGTGCACACGCGTTTATAAAATAAGCGCTTAGATAAAAAAATTGGAAACGTAAACTTAACGGCGTTTGTTATGCGTTATTCGTCAGGTTTTTATGCGTTGATTCGCGTTTCTGTTTTCCTTACCCACCGTTGGAACGGGTACAGAACTGGAACTTTTTTTTGTCTCCTACTGTACATGTATGGGAAATGTCATATAAGGGCAATTCCATGCATAACATGTCCTGGGTAGGAAAAATTGAAGCTAATGTAGAATGCATTCAAGTAGGGAATTCATGTGCTTGGAAGTATGAAGTTTCATGATCATTTTATTTTATGGCTCTAATCCAAATTTTTTAGAAATTACAGCATTTTGAAAATAAAGTAAAAATAAGTGGGAATGATGTCAGCAATTCAATGAATCCACCCCTCTTTATTATTGCCTTACCATTCTCTGGGATTGGAAGCAATAAATATAATCCCTGTTGTACTTGACTGGCTAGTATGTTGCTATACCAAAATATAATCAAAATTCTGATTATGTTATTATTCGCTGATTTTATTACAAAATAATTATTGCGTAATAATAAACGAGGGCATTGTCACTCTGTGACTTGAAATACAAGAATTTACTGTTTTCAATGATTTTCCAGTTGGAATAAAATTTTGTCACTTCTTGAGCAAAGAGATCTTATCATGGGCTAAGTATTTGAGAAATATCTCCTAATGGTTTCATCGCCCTTAAAATTCAAAGGTCGGTTAAATGGTGTCACTCCGTGACGTCACGGAGTGACAATGGCAAGGCACAATAAAAAAACAGTCATTTCAAGTTCGACATATGTTGTTCTCTACAGGTAAAAAATAGATGGATTAGATATTATGTGCAGTACAGGCAAGGCTTTGTGTCAGAGATGTCAATTATGTATCTCCCTGCTTGTTATTTCAGGAATATGAATACTGGTAGGCCTAAAATAACCCATGCTGAGCGTCAGAAACGCTACAGAGAGAAGCAAAAGCAAAAACTTGGGGTGGAAGCTTACAGGACAAAGGATGCCAAGAGGAATGGGCAAGGAACAAAAATTTGACAGAGAGCAGAGAGAAAGATCGGGAAAGACAGCATACACTGTAGGTGCAGGCTAAAAAAGAAACAAGCAACTGGCCCAACAACCCAAAGCACCGTTAGTCAGTCTCCTGCTTTCAAGTCCCAATCCAGTGAGAGCAAGGCAATGAAGAGAGCTAGGTTGGCACTGCCAAACTCAGCTCGAAAAAAAGCAAAGGTAGTTAAGTGCCTCATAGAAGAAACACAAGTTCATATTACTGATATCCAGCAATCAAAGGTGGTAGTGAACAGACTTCCCAGTGAGCAGGTGAAACAATTCTATCTTCGCAGCGATGTATCTTGGACACCACCTGGCCGGAAGGATTACACCATCATCCATGCTGAGGGTAAAAAGGAAAAGCTATTCCTGATGACAACCATCAAAGAAGCATATGGAATTTTCTAAGAGCAAAATCCCAACACAAAAGTGGGACTGTCAAAGTTTGCCGAGTTGAGACCACCAAATGTTTCTGTGTACAGCAAGTTCCCACACTCTGTGGGTCTCTGCCGTTACCATGAAAATATCCGGCTATTATTGGTTGCCTTAAAGGCTGACTTTCCTGATATTGATCTTGAATTCAGGGTCTTTATTGGGACAGTAGTTTGCCTAGGAAGAAGAAAAATGCATGACCAGTGAATGCCCAACGTGCTTGAACAAGTTTGCCGTGTTGTACTCCACACCGGCTCATGTATTAGCAATGCAGATTGCATGGGAGCAGTGGGAAACAGTGGACAGCAAAGCCAATGTCTGAAACATCAGCTCCCAGCTTTCTTTGTACATAGCTTCATCAAAAGAAAGCAGAGTGCTTTTTTCGAGGAGCAAAGGGCTACCGTTGATGGATCAAAAATTGTAGTTCAAGTAGACTATGCTGAGAACTATGCAGCTGTTGAACAACTAGAAATCCAGAGTGCTCATTGGAGCCACAAACAGATTACACTTTTCACTGTATGTGCCTGGATTGATCCTAAGACTACAGCATCAATGGCAATCATCAGTGATGATCTGCAACATGGAAGATATGCGGTCAACACCTTTCTTCGAAGAATCCTCTCACATCTGAAAGAAAAATACCCTGGTATTTCTGAAGTCTTGTTTTTTTCAGATGGTGCAGCATCACAATTTAAACAGAAGTACCTGTTTGCTAGTCTCACATTCCTCCAACATAAATTTCAAGTGAACATCAAGTGGTCATTCTTTGCAACATCCCATGGGAAAGGAGCTGTAGATGGCATAGGTGGGGGAGTGAAGTGCAGAGTCTGGATGGCAAACCTGGCAGGGGAGCCAGTCAGGAATGCAAAGTCGATGGCAGCTGTGGCAGAAAAGAAATGTGGCAAGATCAACATTCTTCTTGTTTTAGCCAATGAGGTTGAGAAAGACAAGGCTAAAGGCGGGTTCACAATATGACGCTCGCCCATCGTAATGTATCGTCCTATCGCATCGTATCGTTCTATCGTATCGTATTGTTTCTGGTTCACAATATAGCGTTCGATTGGCGAGTTTTGACAAGTTGCTCACGTGATTATTATTATAATTATAATTATAATTATTATTATTATGATGATAGTAGTTGTTGACTGATCGCGAAGACGCGTTTCTTCCTCGAGTTCATCTAGTAGTTCTAGCTGCGATAGTTCCTCGAGTTCATCTAGTAGCTTTAGCTGTGACAGTTCTTCTTCTTCTTCTAGTAGCGAAGACGATTTGACCATGGTAGCTAAATTGCTAGCTGCGATAGTTCCTCGAGTTCATAGTAGCTCTAGCTGTGACAGTTCTTCTTCTTCTCGAAGACGATTTGACCATGGTAGCTAAATTGCATCATCCTAAGGTAACTATCTGATCTTGCTTCCATAACCACTTGAATCCAAGCATTTTCCTTCGGCCTCACTCCTTGTATATCGCAGAAGAGACCTGCCACAAGCAGGGATATTTGCGCACAGCCTCAATCAATCGTCTAGTGAAGGTCAAAGTCTTTCACGTGACCTTCCGCTTGCCAGCATTCTGATTGGTCGGACGCTCGACGCTCGACGCTCGAATAGAACCAGATCCTATTCCATCATATCGTATCGTATCGTCCTATCGTATCGTATCGTCATGTCGTTGCTGGTTCACAATACGACGATACGTTACGATAGGACGATACGATACGTAACGATGGCTGAGCGTCAAACTGTGAACCAGCCTTAAGGCTGATCGTGTGTGGAAAGCGCTACCTGGAACACAGTCAATCCATTCCATTCGTGTCATCACGGAGTATGTTGTGGAACATGCAAGATACAGCACAGACACATATAGTGTTGCAAGTTTAAGTAAGTATGTATCTGCCTCAGCAACAAAGGAGCTGACCAGTGACCCAACAACAAGCCCAGTGAAGTAAAGTCCATCAAAGTCGGAGACTTTGTTGTCGTCCAATACATGATAGAGACTGGAACAAAGTCCTCCAAAAGGCAATATGTTGCCCAGATCATAGTAAAGGATGGGGATATTCTTGAAGTGTTGTTTCTACGTAATTGTGGAACCTCCAAAAAGTGCTTTGCTTTTCCCAGTACTGAGGACAGGAAGTGCGTTGACCAAAGCCAAGTTGTTGAAGTTCATGAATTGCCACAGTTGAATCACCGTGAGCAATTCCTTTTCACACGTGAACTAACCTGTGAATAATTCCTACTAATGCTGCTACTACTACTACTACTACTGATCGGACATATTGTCTCTTATGAATATGCATATGATACTTGAGAAACACTTGAAAGAATGACTATTCTTCAGACATATCTCACCCTGTCACTCCGTGACGCCAGATATGTCACTCCGTGACATTACTTATACATTTTTTTATTTGAAATGTGGCGCAAATTTTTGAGCGAAAATATTTTGCGTCGTTCTTTAATATATTTTCAAAAGAAAAAAGATTTTTTTTTTTTTACTTCTCCATCATTTGCGACAAAATTGACTGAAAAGTTATATACCCTGAAGATCTAGTGTCACTCCGTGACTTTTTCTTTAAATTGTGCAATGTCTTTCAATGTTCAAGCTTGGAAACAAGTTGAAGTTGATGTTCTAAGTAATAAATACATTCATAGAGGTGGTCAAACAGCAAAAAAGCCCTTTTATTTGTCAACATGCGACTAGTACAAATAATATGAACTTGGGTAAGTAGTCAGATGTCACTCCATGACATGCATGGAATTTCCCATAAGCAATTCCATACACTTACATGTACAGCTCAAATACAGTACATGTACATGTACATACACATTTACATGTACATTTACATGTACATGCCAATTTACATGTAGCTGTTTTACAAAACATGGTCAAAATAAAACAGAAACCTGCTTCACTTCCCTACAGATGATTCTGCTGGTTAGTACCTGAAGGACATCCCAGCATTCCTGATGTGCTGGGATAGATGTTGGTGGTAATATCTCGGGATTTCCTGGCAATAGCTTTATTCCTGGAGTACATGTATACCCCTAGCTAGACCGCCTAGCCTTAGAGTACACCTAGCCCTAGAGCACCTAGCCCTAGAGCACCTAGCCCTAGAGCACCTAGCCCTAGAGCACCTAGCCCTAGAGCACCTGTAGCCCTAGAGCACCTAGCCCTAGAGTACCCATAGCCTAGCCCTAGAGTATGTAACTAGCCTTAGTCTTAGTACATAGAGCACCTAGCCGTAGAATACCCTTAGAGTAACCCGAGCCCTAAAGTAACCCGAGCCCAAGAGTAACCTACATAGCTCTAAAATAAATCTAGCCCTAGAGTACCGCTAGCCCTAGATTACCCTAAGCTCTAGAATATACCTACACCCTAGAGTATCCCTAGAGTACCCTAGCCCTAGAACACTGCTACTGTAGCCCTAGAGCACTGCTAGCCCTAGAGGAACCCTTGCCCTAGAGTACCTCTAGCCCTAGAGTACATTGTACCTGTAGAGTACCTCTAGCAGTACCCTAGCCCTAGAGTACCCTAGCCCTAGCCTTAGAGTACCCCTAGCCACCATTAGCCCTAGAGTACCCTAGCGATGGAGCCCCTAGCCCTAGAGTACATGTACCCCTATCCCTAGAGCCCCTAGCCCCAAGACTACCCTTAGCTAGAATCCCATGTAGCTAGCCCCAAGACTACCCTTGTAGCTAGAATCCCATGTAGCCAGAGCCCCTAGCCCCAAGACTACCCTTAGCTAGAATCCCATGTAGACAGAGCCCCTAGCCCCAAGACTACCCTTAGCTAGAATCCCATGTAGCTAGCCCCAAGACTACCCTTGTAGCTAGAATCCCATGTAGCCAGAGCCCCTAGCCCCAAGACTACCCTTAGCTAGAATCCCATGTAGACAGAGCCCCTAGCCCCAAGACTACCCTTAGCTAGAATCCCATGTAGACAGAGCCCCTAGCCCCAAGACTACCCTTAGCTAGAATCCCATGTAGCTAGCCCCAAGACTACCCTTGTAGCTAGAATCCCATGTAGCCAGAGCCCCTAGCCCCAAGACTACCTTAGCTAGAGCCCCATGTACATGTAGCTAGAGCCCCTAGTAGACTTAGCCTAGAATACCCTTAATATAGCCAACCTCATTAAAGCCTAGTAATGAACGCAAGGCATTCAGTGGCGAGCACATACATATGTAGTCACACCTCTTGTTTCCTGCCTTTCTATTGGGTGAGGTAAGTGCATGTTCTCTACAGATGCCCAGCAACACAGTGAGCTGGCTGGTGGTGAACCAGAAATGCATGTGCAAAATATGGCTGAGAGAGAGGAGAGTTTTGTCATGACTACGAAGATGGGAAGCATACCAGGAAAGTCATCAGGCTTGCTGGCTGACAGAATTCTCAGAGTCATGAAGAGGAAGACTTTCAAAGAGCAGGCAAAAACTTCAGACATTTTGTTTTAGATATTTTGCTTGCTTCATCGGTTAATTTGTTCCATATGTTTTACATCATTAGCATACATACATCACACCTCCATTGCAGCACCCTCTACAGTAGCCTATTTTCTGAGTTTCCTGGCGAGAGAACAACATCCTCGAGTGGAAGCATCTATGGCAATTTTTTGGCGTCGACAAACTTGGTATACATAGTTCTACACCCTCATGAGAGATGAGCATCCACCTCCATGCAGTCACTCATGAAAGATGAGCATCCACCTCCATGCAGTCACTCATGAAAGATGAGCATCCACCTCCATGCAGTCACTCATGAAAGATGAGCATCCACCTCCATGCAGTCACTCATGAGAGATGAGCATCCACCTCCATGCAGTCACTCATGAGAGATGAGCATCCACCTCCATGCAGTCACTCATGAGAGATGAGCATCCACCTCCATGCAGTCACTCATGAGAGATGAGCATCCACCTCCATGCAGTCACTCATGAGAGATGAGCATCCACCTCCATGCAGTCACTCATGAGAGATGAGCATCCACCTCCATGCAGTCACTCATGAGAGATGAGCATCCACCTCCATGCAGTCACTCATGAGAGATGAGCATCCACCTCCATGCAGTCACTCATGAGAGATGAGCATCCACCTCCATGCAGTCACTCATGAGAGATGAGCATCCACCTCCATGCAGTCACTCATGAGAGATGAGCATCCACCTCCATGCAGTCACTCATGAGAGATGAGCATCCACCTCCATGCAGTCACTCATGAGAGATGAGCATCCACCTCCATGCAGTCACTCATGAGAGATGAGCATCCACCTCCATGCAGTCACTCATGAGAGATGAGCATCCACCTCCATGCAGTCACTCATGAAAGATGAGCATCCACCTCCATGCAGTCACTCATGAAAGATGAGCATCCACCCCATGCAGTCACTCATGAGAGATGAGCATCCACCTCCATGCAGTCACTCATGAGAGATGAGCATCCACCTTCATGCAGTCACTCATGAAAGATGAGCATCCACCTCCATGCAGTCACTCATGAGAGATGAGCATCCACCTCCATGCAGTCACTCATGAGAGATGAGCATCCACCTCCATGCAGTCACTCATGAAAGATGAGCATCCACCTCCATGCAGTCACTCATGAAAGATGAGCATCCACCTCCATGCAGTCACTCATGAAAGATGAGCATCCACCTCCATGCAGTCACTCATGAAAGATGAGCATCCACCTCCATGCAGTAACTCATGAGAGATGAGCATCCAACTCCATGCAGTCACTCATGAGAGATGAGCATCCACCTCCATGCAGTCACTCATGAGAGATGAGCATCCAACTCCATGCAGTCATGTTAAAGGGTATACATCACAGGGAGCTGCTCCAGCATCCTTGGGACCTGACAACTCGCTCTCCAGTCTAGCTAATAGTTCACTTTCGCGATCTTGGATTCCATCAGCCAGCTCTCTCGGTATTCTTTCATTCAGATGACCATTTCCTTATTTATGTCAGCTTGGCGGGGGTGAACTTACAGGGTTAATGTACGGCAGACACACAGACACTGTAGGTACAGCACAGACTCGGCCATGCATGGGAATATAAACTTCCCATTGAACTACTCACTTCACTAACTAATAAACGTCCCATTAAACAGCCCACCCGTTGAGGGCAAACTTCCCCCATGAATGATGTGGAACAAAGCCTACAACTCACAGAACTTGATCCTGGAAAGTCGTAGCCGCCCATAACCTGCATACGAACACAAGCAAAGGTCAAGGTGTATCCAGGAGGAACAATGCATACACACAACCAACATTGCCTTGAATTCTTCACTAATGTATAGTGTATTGGCAGTGCATCCTTTGCTAAGGTATGTCAGGGCCAGATCCATTGGGGGTTGTGTGTGTGTGGGGGGGGGGGGGTTGCAATCCCCTTTTGAGGTGTTGATCATGCATGTGACATGTATGATCAACACTTGATATCCCTTACCACATGTAACTAGCTGCAGCTGTCAGCCATATCTAAAGGCTGGTTCACAACACGACGCTGGCCGAGCGGAGCATTGCGTTGCATTGCATTGCATTGTGTTGCGTTTGCCGGTTCACAACATAAGTGACACAACGTTCCGCTCGGCCAGTGTCGTGTGCCAATTGACCTTTGACCCTATTCATTTCTAACCGCGCTAGACAAAAGTGACAGCACTGACAGCAACAGCGAAGAAGAGTTTGATTTAATCTTGCTATTGGCTAGTAGGAGACGAAGAAAGCGGAAGAGAAGGATGTGAGTACGCCCTATATTCGCTCGCTGTATCCAGCATGGAGATTAGAACAATCTCCTACAAGAGATGAGGTTGTCTGACCCCGAGTCATTACAGATATTTGAGGATGTCTAGGGAGAGGTTTGACTCTCTTTTAGCTGAGGTATGCTTTGTATGTGCCATAGTGTAAATAATAAAAGTTACCTAATTATATATATATATAGGTCAGTCCATACCTGACCCATCACAGTCATGACAGCTCTGCAGAGCTGATATCTCCCCAGGTGAAAGGTTGGCACTCGCTCTGAGATTTATTGCTACAGGCAACTCACAAGTATAGTGCTAAAAAATTAATAATTTGTTAGGTCTCTCTGTCATGAAGTATCCTCTATGATTTTGCAGACCTCACTGTCCTTCAACTTTCGTACGGGACGATAAACAGTTTACCATGAGGAGCCATGTACTGGAATGGAGTCCCTATCACGTGCTGGAAGCAGCAGGGGTTTTCCCCCCTTTGTACCTTGTTCATTATATAACGTCCAATTGATCTTGAGGTATTCACAATCCGCTGCTTCCACGAGAGATGCCTTCAGGGACTACTTCTCAAGCATAGCTGGAGAAGTCCCCTGGCAATACAACCATGTTTTGGCATACATAAACACACAATGCTAATATTAAATTATCTAGTAAATATTTTCAACATATCAGTACACAAAATTGGCTTAAAATATTTGACATATTCATGATAATTGGTAGGTGTTGGGGAATAGGGTTCTTGGGGAATTCAATGTTCACAAATTATGTCCTATAAAAATTATGACAGAAAACAGTGGCCAGCATGAAATAACCATGGACCTGCATCACCCTCTTGGGCCTCTTCTTATTCAGTTCCCTTACATACCGATCCCTCAGTGTCTTCCACTTTTTGCAACAGTGTTCTGAGGTTGCTTCTTCTCCAACCCATCAGATCAATATGTAGATAATTGTTGTCACTCGATAGAAACTAGTTGTAGCTAGGCCATTATTTCTATAGCTAGTTATAGCTAGGCCATTCTTTATATAGCTAGTTATAGCTAGGCCATTCTTTATATAGCAGCTAGACCATTGTTTTATCTGACTTGCCACAGACTTCCAGTCACCTGCCACAAACGGGAAGCTCCTGACAGCAACGTTTCTTCATCAATAGACACCTTTGATACTGGCTCAACTGATAGATTATAGCATTCTGATTGGTCCGCCGCTGCGTTTCAGATGCTGGATTAGACCGTTTTTCTAATCGAGAATACGTTGCGCACCGTTGCGTTTGAGGTTCACAACATGGCGCAACGTCATGCTCGGACGCAACGCAACGCTCCGCTCGGCCAGGATCGTGTTATGAACCAGCCTTAAAGCACATGTGCACCATGTCTTGAAAAAGAAAATCAACTGTAAGCTCCAAAGGATGTATGAATATCACTGCTATGTTTAAAAGGTAAATAGCTAAGCATGTTCTTAGGATATACATACAGTATTATCATAATTGTGATTATGACTCAAGGTCACTGGAACCTGATGAAGAAGAGCCTGGTCCTTCCAAAAGACCATGCTCATATGATTCAGCAACAGCAACATGTCATTCTCAAGGTACAGCTTCTACTGTTGTGACTGACATTTCTGGAATAACCGTGCCTGCTGCAACATGTCCTACTTCCGAGCTTTCAATAACTAGTAGCTGTACACCTCATGCTAAGATTATTGACCTAGGGTCAGTCATAAATGCTTCACATGATTCATTATATCATTTGAGGAAGAAATCCAAGAATATTACAGATATTCAAAGAAATCAATATCTTTCTTGTCATTACAAGCCAGCTTCGACTGAGGTTCTTCATTCTCATGAGTAACTAAGCAAGGTAACACTTGGAATGTGCATTTCCAGCATCAATGGCTAGACAAGTTTCCATGGCTTTCATATAGCAAAGAGCTAAAAGGTGGTATTTGTAGATATTGTGTGCTTTTCCCTGAGCAACCAGATAGGGGTGGCAGTACAGGAGCAAAACCAGGTGTTTTAGTACTTGCACCATACCAAAGGCCTTACTCGAAGGAAGGATGGCATTCTTGTTCTGCATGAGAAGAGTGCATGAGAAGAGTGCAATGCATAAGCATGCATCAGAAAAGGCTGATCTTTTTCAGCACAATTTCAGAAATCCTGATGCACGAGTTGATACTAAACTGATAAACCAAAAAGCTCAACAAGCAGAACAAAATAGATAAGTCCTTCGCCAAATTGTGCTTTGTGTGGAATACTTGTCAAAGTAAGGCTTGCCTTTCAGGGGTAATAAGGATGATAGTGGATTTTGTTGATGCCACTATCAACAGAGGTAACTTCATAGCTCTACTACAGCTCTTGGCACTGAAAAATAGTTGTCTTCAGAAACATATTTTGTTTGCCAAAGGAAATGCTACTTATACCAGCAAAACAATACAAAACCAGGTAATTCATATCTATGCCTGTAAAATTAGGGAAAGTTTAACCAAACAGCTTCGGGATAATAGCTTACCTTTTACAGATATTGCTGATGAGGTAACTGATCCCCATGCCAATCAAGAAATTATCTCGGTGTGCTTAAGATTTGTGGATTTAAAGTCATTAAAAAATCCTTGCATCAAGGAATGCTAAATTTTATTAGTTTGGAGAGAGCACATGCTTCAGCAATTTCTTCAAGATCTTGGAATCCCTTTCTCATCCATCATGTGTCTTTAAATCCAGCAAATATTTGTAGTCAGGCATATGATGGTGATGCCGTGATGTCTTCTGAAATTGCAGGTGTGCAAGCCAAAATTAAAGAGATTTCTCCCTTGGCTTTGTATACCCACTGTTTTTCACTTTATATGCTCAATTGCTGCATCATGCAAGGTTCAGGAGGTAAGGAATCTCATCAGCCCTTATTAATTATTTTTAACCAAGTGGCAAAGAATGTTTGAATTGACCTTGAAAAAATACCTTCCTGATTCATCCCATTCTAAACTTCCAGGACTTTGCAAAACACGCTGGGTAGAAACGCAATACTTGTTTAAAAGTATTTTTCGACCTGTATGAGACATTAGTCACTTTCTTAAGTTTCACCAGCTGAGTATCCAGACTTAGTTTCTGAATCTGGGAGCTGGAATTGGGACAGAGATGCCAAAGTGAAAGCAAGAGGGCTGAAAGTTTCACTTTTTATATATATTTCAAAATATTGCTGTATTCATCATAACAAAGAACATCCTTGATGAAGTAAAAATTATGGCATCAAAACTTCAGAAATAGGACCAAGATGTCTTTGATGCTCATAAAATGGTCAGTACAGTAATTGACAACATTGAAACCACACGAAACAATATCGACACCATTTTCAGTTTATGGTATGAAGAAATTCTACAGATGGCAGATAACGTCGGTGTTGCTGAATCTGTTCCCAGGGAGACGAGGAATAGAAGCAATACTCCGAGCAATACTCCAATTGTCCACTACAAAAGAGCAGTTGCTACTCCTCTTCTTGACTCTATCACTCAAATGAAACTTGAGAGATTTTCTGAGGACAACTCCCATGCTAAAATATTGCTCTCTTTGATACATAGCACATCAATGGCCTTGGTCAAAAATGCTCTGGATGACTTGCTGTATTGGGAAAGGGATCTTCCATTTCCTAGGTCACTAGCAAGTGACCTCAGGTGGTGGCAGGTTATGTCGCTGAATGCAGACCATAGTGATGACACTTCATTACCTGACAGTCTCCTATCAGCTCTTGCAAATTGTGATATGGATGCATTTCCAAACATCCATCACCTTTTAGTAATTGCTTGCACATTGCTGAAGCAGAACGCTCTTTTTCTTTATTGAGAAGAATCAAGACATATATATATGCGATCTACAATGACAGAAGAACATTTTTCTGATCTGGGAATTATTGCTATGCACTACAAGGAACGAATAATACCTTTGGATGATATTTGCCATGCGTTTGTGCAGGGACATCCGAGAAGGATGTTCGAAGCGTCACTTTTTACTGACTAACTTTTACTGACTAACTACTGTTAAATCAATCAATTTTATCATTATATAATATGTGTACATATATTTTCGTTGATTTTCTATGGCAGTTGTTAACATATGAGTACTATGAGATCCATCTCAAATTGTGGTGAATTTTCAGATTGTTAAACTGTGGTGAATTATCAGTTTTGTGTTCTGAATGAGAGGCCTTATGGCCAATGATCCATTGGATGCCTGCATGATCTACAACCCCCCCTTGTTAAAATTCCTGGATCCGGCCCTATATGTAGTATGCATCCTTCGTTAAGGTAGTATACTGGCAGTGTATCCTTTGCTAAAGTAGATGTATTCGCAGTGCATCCTTCATTAAGGTGTAGTATACTGGCAGTGCATCCTTCATTAAGGTAGTATACTGGCAGTATACTGGTAGTGAATCGTTTGCTAAGGCGTAGTGTACTGGCAGTGCATCATTTCCTAAGGTAGTATACTGGCAGTACATATTTTGTTAAGGTAGTATACTGGCAGGGCATCCTTTGTTAAGGTAGTATACTGGCAGTACATACTTTGTTAAGGTTGTATACTGGCAGTGCATCCTTTGCTAAGGTGTAGTATACTGGCAGGGCGTCATTCGTTAAGGTAGTATACTGGCAGTGCATTCTTTGCTAAGGTACTGGCAGTGCATCCTTTGCTAAGGTAGTATACTGGCAGTGCATTCTTTGCTAAGGTAGTATACTGGTAGTGCATCCTTTGTTGAGGTGTAGTAAACTAGCAGTGCCAAAAAAACTGTTTGAAAGTGTGAGAAATTGAGATCAAGATCACCGATTCTTCACCACCTCATGTAACTTGCATGTCCATAAAAAAATTAGTACAAGAAGACTCGTGATCATCGCTGATCGATGTGGGGAAAAGGCTTGGGGTAGCGGTGATGGCCGATGCCTTCACATGTGTAGAAGTGCATTGACGATATTTTTAACTCAGTCCATTTTTTTGTTCATTATCACAGTGTCAGTGGTGTGAACCACACCATGGAGACATCTCTTCACCACTGTGAACCACACCATGGAGACATCTCTTCACCACTGTGAACCACACCATGGAGACATCTCTTCACCACTGCGAACCACACCATGGGGGCATCTCTTCACCACTGTGAACCACACCATGGAGACATCTCTTCACCACTGTGAACCATTCCATGGAGACAGCTCTTCACCACTGTGAACCACATCATGGAGACATCTCTTCACCACTGTGAACCACACCATGGAGACATCTCTTCACCACTGTGAACCCCACCATGGAGACATCTCTTCACTTCTGTGAACCACACCATGGAGACATCTCTTCACCACTGTGAACCACACCATGGAGACATCTCTTCACCACTGTGAACCACAGCATGGAGACATCTCTTCACCACTGTGAACCACGCCATGGAGACATCTCTTCACCACTGTGAACCACACCATGGAGACATCTCTTCACCACTGTGAACCACACCATGGAGACATCTCTTCACCACTGCGAACCACACCATGGAGACATCTCTTCACCACTGTGAACCACACCATGGAGACATCTCTTCACCACTGTGAACCATACCATGGAGACATCTCTTCACCACTGTGAACCACACCATGGAGACATCTCTTCACCACTGTGAACCACACCATGGAGACATCTCTTCGCCACTACGAACCGCCACTGTGAACTAATTATTTTTCTAATTGCATTCCTTCCTATTGGTCCTCAACCCGTCATGCCAGCCAGAGTGCTGTCTGCACTAACCTGTAGTCCCGTACAGCCGATGCAATACTTCTTTGATATCGAGTGGAGAAGAAAGGGTGTGGCTCACTGCCGAGGGTAGTCTCTTCTGAGTGCACTCCAATCTCTTGGTGTGTTTGTGGTGAACCGCGTGCTAAATCTCGGGGGGGGGGGGGGAGATTCAAGATACCTTAAAGATTATATTCGTATGACCACACGCAATATGATTGCATCATACGAATAAAGTTCTCTACAGCAGTGTGCCACGCCCTTTCTCACACCACACCCAATGTGAGAGGTAAAGGATTAGCCAGGGGGATGACAATTTTGACTTGACCCCCCAATAATTATTGACCCCCAATGACTATTAACCCCCAATGACTATTAACCACGTCATTGTTGGGCAGAGTCATTTTCGAGTGACTAGACAAAAAAATGCCTGAAGGTAGACTAGCATTTGAAGAGCTTCACTATCATCTGGCCTAAAGCCGAGCGGTGTCTTGGCTACCAGATTACTAGTCTGCCACGCTTTAGTGACCGTTAAGAGTTCGTGCTTCTCATCTCAAAGGCTATCTTCAATGTGAGGGCAAAGTTTAGCTAACAATCAACTTTTCTGATGCTTTTTCTTCTATAGAAACATGCACAGATGGAGTGTAGAAGACAGTGGATGGCCCAAGCGCTAGCAGTGAAGGAGGAAAAAGCCAACAGCTAGATAGAGCAATAGGACTTATGCTTGCTGGTAATGATTCTTATAAGTAGCCTCTTCTTTTCTAGAAGTGTACTACTGCCATATACACAAGTTTAAGGGGGGACAGCTGCATTTTTTTGCATATTTTGTTTTTACCTGTGATTACAACTTTAGAGCTCAGTAGATTCTGCAAACTTCATGGTATGGACTTGATATATAGCTCAAAAGATAGGTCTCTCTGTGTGCTCTCTTTTGATACTAAAATATGTTTCATAGGTATAACTATAGGCAAGTTACTAGACCCTAAAGCGGAGGGACCACAAAAACCTGCACCCCAAAACCGCCGGCCAAAACCATTCTGAGTTGCAAAGTGCAAAAAAATTAAAAATGGTACGAGTGGCTAGAGGAAGCTCTAGAGCATACAATGAGTATATTGAGTAGGCGTGAAAAATTTATTACCTGGTCAAGCGCGCGGTTGGAAAATTGAAAGCGTTGACAAGGCGACCAACTGCTATTCTTTTACTGCATCCATCGCAGCTTACACACGCGTGACGCCAATTGATGTCTATCGCAGTTAATCGGTTAACCCCCAATTCCTATTAAGCCATAACCTCAATAATTATTAACTACAATGATTATTAACCCCCAATGACTATTACCCCAATGACTATTAACCCAAATGATTATTAACCCCCAACAATTATTAACCGCAATGACTATAAACCCTGAATGATTATTAACCCCAATGACAATTAACCCCAATCACTTAATTAATCCCAATGGTTATTAACCCTAATAATTATTAATCGCAATGACTATTGACCTGAATGATTATTAGTCCCAATGATTATTAACCCCAATACTCATTAACTCCAATGATTATTAACTCTCAATGATTATTAACCCCCAAAAAATTAATAATCATTGGGATTATAATCATTGGGATTATTAACCCCAATGATTAGTAACCCCAATGATTATTAACCCCAATAATTATTAACCCCAATAATTAAGCCCCAATGATTATTAACCCTTAATAACCCCAGTGATTATTAACCCCAATAATTGTTAACCCCAATGATTATTAACCCGATGATTAATAACCCCAAGAATTATTAACCCCCAATGATATTTCGCCCTGTTAATTTTCCTTGTTATTGTATTTATTCGCAACTGCAGCAGAAATGGAACATCTTTCCAACTGCTACTGCGTTATGCAATAAGATACGATAGAGAGAGAGACAGGGACGTACATACACCACTGAGCATGTACACACCTTCATGTAGGCCTTCTCTATGAGGCTGATCCAGAACTCATCATGGTTGCTGGAGTAGGAACACATCAACTCCCCACTGGAACTAACAGGAAGTCGGTCGTCTATAACAACCTACAGTCGACACACACACACATACACAACATTCTTCAGGTTTCATGTAGACACAGAACTAGGGCTAGGGCTAGGAGCTAGGGCTTATGTAAATCGGTAGTCAGAGTCATAAATACGTCTGTTCATGTGCATCACCCGGTCCAGCTCAGCAAGCATTTGCCCACCTTCTTACCAAGAAGTGACCAGTCGTACTTCCTCAGAAGCTTACTCTTGCGATAATAGTTAATAGCCCGCCTTAATAGGCATAATAACCTTAATAGGCATAATAATAAATACTAAGACTATATTACTACTACTACTACTACTAATAATAATAATAATGATAATTTAATGATAATTAAATAATAATAATAATAATAATAGTAGTAGTAGTAGTAGTAGTAGTAGTAGTAGTAGTAATAATAATAATAATAATAATAATAATAATAATAAAATAATAATAATAATAATAATAATAATAATAATAATAATAATAATAATAATAATAATAATAATAATAATAATAATAATAATAATAATAATAATAATAATAATAATAATAATAATAATAATAATAATAATAATAATAATAATAATAATAATAATAATAATAATAATAATAATAATAATAATAATAATAATAATAATAATAATAATAATAATAATAATAATAATAATAATAATAATAATAATAATAATAATAATAATAATAATAATGTAATAATAATAATAAACTAAACCAAAAATAAATAAATTATAATAATAAATAAAATCAAAATAAAAAACAAATAAAACAATTATTATTTATAATAATAAATAAAATATGCCCCCCTCCCTTGTCTATACTGTCCCCCATGTCCCTACGGATGCTCTCTAATGTCCCCTACTGTGCATATGTGACAACTTACACGCCTTCTGCACCCATTCAAGTTGAATGATATGAAGTACTTTCCCAGGGGGTTGATGATGGGATCCCCACTATTGTTCTGAGGGTGGATCAATCTGCAATGGGTTTTCCCCCCCAAAAGAATGAAAACAGATGGAGTACACACACATACGTATGTACATGTGTAGATATGAACATGTTATTAGGATTACACACATACTCACAAGAACATGTTCCTACACTCTACGTCGAGAGAGTAAAAATTCAAGTTGATTATTGAGGTCGTTGTAATTTCATTAAGTCAACTGAGAGTTGGCTAAGAAACTTGCACATGTATATATGTATGTATGCAATATATTCAGCAACGTAGCGACCATCAATGAAGGGCCGGCTGCCAAGATGGACGCCACTGAAGAGTCGACAGCCAAGATGGACACCATTGAAGAGTCGACTGCCAAGATGGACATCATTGAAGAGCCCGCTTCCAAGATGGATGCCACTGAAGGGTCGCCTGCCAAGATGGACACCATTGAAGAGTCCACTGCCAAGATGGACACCATTGAAGAGCCCGCTGCCAAGATGGATGCCACTGAAGGGTCGCCTGCCAAGATGGACACCATTGAAGAGTCGACTGCCAAGATGGACACCATTGAAGAGCCCGCTGCCAAGATGGATGCCACTGAAGGGTCGCCTGCCAAGATGGACACCATTGAAGGGTCGGCTGCCAAGATGGACACCATTGAAGAGCCCGCTGCCAAGATGGATGCCACTGAAGGGTCGCCTGCCAAGATGGACACCATTGAAGGGTCGGCTGCCAAGATGGACACCACTGAAGGGTCGCCTGCCAAGATGGACACCATTGAAGGGTCGGCTGCCAAGATGGACACCACTGAAGGGTCGCCTGCCAAGATGGATGCCACTGAAGGGTTGCCTGCCATGATGGACACCTCGGCTGCCAAGATGGATGCCACTGAAGGGCCTTTGATGAGAAGAGAATGAGGTTGGCCAATGATTCAATGCTAGATGATGCCCCATATCTACTGTATGGTTTTCTCAAAAATGATCTCGAGGTGTGCCAATTTCTGGAATGTTCAATTCTTTTGGCTGAGGCTTTAAGTTTCAACCCAGAAGGTGAGCAATTCAAGGCAAGCTCACACACACATCCACACACACACACACACCCACACACAAACAACACACAGACACCTCTATCTATTATCGCTGCTTATTTCGTTTTGTCGAACCTATTGTAGATGCCGCTGGCCCCTTCTAATCTTCAGCTTACATGTACACTAGCTAAGGGATGGAACGGTCTCTGCCTGCTAGTGATTCAAGGAGAAGCGTCGAAAGAATATGCGTAGGAGACCCTTAGGCCCGTGCCTTCTAGGACTGGTACAGCACTTAGCCAGTGGATAATCAACTGGAACAAGACAAGTCAGTATTGGCAGGCCCCTAGCACAACTTTAGCGTTGAGCAAAGATGGCACCTGGGCACACGGCCAGTAGGGCAAGGTGACAATCTTGGCCTGCACTATTGCAACAGGCGCAGAATAGCTCATACATGTACATGTACATGACGTCAGGAATACTTCATGACTATTGTTTCCGTGAGTTGACATCTGCAACTCTAGAACCATGAATAATGCATCATCCCACTCTCCTACTTGCTCATGAATAATGCATCATCCCACTCTCCTGCTTGCTCATGAATAATGCATCATCCCACTCTCCTGCTTGCTCATGAATAATGCATCATCCCACTCTCCTGCTTGCTCATGAATAATGCATCATCCCACTCTCCTACTTGCTCATGAATAATGCATCATCCCACTCTCCTGCTTGCTCATGAATAATGATTATCCCACTCTCCTGCTTGCTCATGAATAATGCATCATCCCACTCTCCTACTTGCTCATGAATAATGCATCATCTATGAATAATGCATCATCTATGAATAATGCATCATCCCACTCTCCTACTTGCTCATGAATAATGCATCATCCCACTCTCCTGCTTGCTCATGAATAATGCATCATCCCACTCTCCTGCTTGCTCATGAATAATGATTATCCCACTCTGCTGCTTGCTCATGAATAATGCATCATCCCACTCTCCTACTTGCTCATGAATAATGCATCATCTATGAATAATGCATCATCCCACTCTCCTACTTGCTCATGAATAATGCATCATCCCACTCTCCCACTTGCTCATGAATAATGCATCATCCCACTCTCCCACCTGCTCATGAATAATGCATCATCCCACTCTCCTACTTGCTAATGAATAAGATGATGTGGAGGGTGCAGAGGAAGAAGCTGCACATGTACATGTATCTTCACATGGCAAAGTGATGAGCATGCTGACTAACATGTAAATGGCCACCATCGGAGGAGGAGGTGCCTGAGATCACGTGCCTTACATCGTGTATATTCCAAAATTGGCAGCAGAAAAACGACTTTCTAGTTTCCGGCAGCTAAAGTTAAACCCTATTTTCTTCTTAACTCTCTCACCGACCCAGGAGCCATGGCTTTTGTAGATCAGGAGGAAAATACGCACAATCGTTGATGGCCCATGATCATTAAATAGATGAATGCATACTCTATTTACACACTAAAGATTATAGAAGGTGGTGGGTGGGAACTTTGGAAATGAAATGTTGAAACACTTGATGATCCACACTCTCGAAATAACAATGAGAGTTACTGTAGTCTGGCAGAGGCGATTCGGAGGTCACAGGAGAAGTGTGGGGTCGCTTTGATGATGAGTCAAGTGAAGATGAAGGAGAAGGCATTCGTGATAACCCTGGGAGTGTCTTTCCACTGGGGAGCAGTGGAATCCTCGGAAACTGCGGCCATTCGACCACCACACACTAGCACTCTAGCTGACAGTGATGGCCGCCTATTTTGATGGGGAGGATAGAGATGAGGATGGTTTCTCCGGCTTGAGAGGGGATCTAGCTGAAGTATTAGCCTGTTAGGAATGTATGCTGATTGTTTATAGACAATATAAATAACTTGGTCACTTGCAGGATATGCATATTTTGTGGTCAGTGTGCGAGGGGACTTTGGCTGCACCTAACATCGGTAGGCCTATACCTAGGCCTGAATTCTTAGAGCCAAAAGCGAGCACATAGATGCTGTACAGCCATCATATAATCCGAATATAAAGTCCACTAAGAAGTGCAGTGGTATTATAATAGTTCACTCCACGAAATCTCAGTTGACAGAGCAGATGCCAATGGCTTCCTCCATAACAGACTTGAATTTAGTCCTTTTGGTAGTGGTCGGTTAATTTTGGTCGTATGCACACATAATTTTCAGTTCAGATAATTGAGCTTCCAGTGTACACACACAACGCATACATACTCTATTACACTCTAAATACATACATGCACATACTCTATATACATTACATGTATATCACATACTCTATATACATACACACATGTACACACACACATTGAGTACCTATATACATACACTCATACACACAATACTCTATGTGCATACAGACATACTGTACTCTAAATAAATACACATACAGTACAAGTCAAAAAAAAATGCCGGCAACTTGGTTACGCAAGGTTGCGTTGCGTATAATGTTAAAAATGCAAACCGTGAAAGCAAATAAATGCACACTAACAGGCTCAATAGAAACCAATGGTAGCAAGCGGATATACCGTCCGCTTAGCCGTGCTGAAGTGCAAGCGCTTCGCAATTTAAAAAAGAAGTCGGTGTGCTAGTAAGCCTCAGTTCCGTAGTGAGCATTTTTCAAATATTTTCTTCATTCCAGAGCCTTCACTCTTCCCACCTGAAGTATTGCAGGCTAGTCTAAGCCTCCTGCTCCATACTTCAGTCGAGCATCACCCATCAAGAAGCAGTGCAGTCGAAATCAGTCTCCTATCTGAAGCACCTTTGACAGTCAAGCGTAGGTCTCCGCACCTCTTTCTTGCTATAAATGCAAATAGCAAGCAAGAGGAGCGGAGATCTTCCTCGATAGAATGAAAGTGCTTCAGGTAAAAGAAAGATGCTCGACTGAAGCTGCTGTGCTCTCGCTGAGACCAACTCTCATACGTAACAGGGGACTTGCACTACTTCAGGTGGGAAGAATGAAGGTTCTGGGATTAATCCTAGCCCTACTATCCAAAATACAGATGAGCGTCAGAAGCTTTTTATGTTTAATTTAAATATTACAATATTACAATATAAATATATATTTTTATTTCTAATTGCTGCTCTCTTTATTTTGTTTTCTACCTGGTAAAGGGTCCACTATATATATGATGCTGTTTCAATGTGTTACAAAATAATCCTCTGAATAGAGAAAAAAGTTCAGAATTATTTTAAAAAAGGTAATAGTCCCACTTTTGAGTGACCACCTTCAAATCAACGGACTGAAAGGACTAAGGCAGGTGGAGGAATGGGGTGCCAACTTCATTGAACCTTGAAGACAAACCGGAGAAGGCTGAGGCACCAAAGCCAATCTGTTCTCCAAAAGTGGCACGCGGTGGGTTAGCTTCCTCTGGTCCTTATTCAATGAAGAACATTCTATTATACAGTACATGCCAAAGATACATAAATTACATTGTCCAATAACATTATTCATTTTGGATGCATAACCACTTGATTCATCTCCAAATTAAGAACGTGTCAACAGATTGGTGTAATGTGAGTTAGACAGCTGGACACGTTGGTGGAGATCTTGGAAGGAAACTAGGGGCCATCACCAAAATCCTACCTACTTATTATTTGTTGCCAATCAGCATGTTCAAATAACAGGACCAACTACACTTTTCCTCTCCCACATCTAAACAAACTCAAAGCTGCAATAATACCAGTTAGAGAATGCTGATATATATACAAACTATCCACTAGTGAAGAACTATCGACACTTTTATACATTGAGAGCACGTTATGTAGCTAAAGGCTTGCATACAAAGGCTATCTAAGTTTTGCTAAGCCTTTCTTATGGAACAACTTAAGGGGGGACTACACCTGAAAAACTTTGGAGGTTTTTTAATTTTTTTTATCAGTTCAAACTGTTGCTGTACATATATCTACTATATAGCCAATTCTAAAGTTTTAGAGCTATTGGATGCTCCATTTCAAAGTTATGATGGTTTTTGTCCATGCATTTCTTATTGATTTGAAGAGAAACCAACAAGGAACACTAAAGGGGGGGACAGCACCATTTTTAAAATTAAAACAAATAAACTTGTGGTTACCACTTTATAGCTCTGTAGATTCTGTAAACTTCATGGTATGGACTTGATATATAGCTCAAAAGATAGGTCTCTCTTTGTGCTCTCTGTTGATACTAAAATATTTTTCATGGGTATAACTATAGCCTAGTTACTGGACCTAAAGTGGAGGGAACCTCAAAAACCTGAATGCCTGAACTGGCAGTATAAATATCTCCTGATTGCCAAGTGCTAGAGAGTTGAAATTAGCACCAGTGGCTAGAGGAGGCCCTACTCTATTCAATGAGTGTTTTGATAAGGCGCTAAAATGTAAGTAGGTGGTCAAGCGCGCGGGTGGAAAATGAGTTTTATGGATTATTAACGAAATTCATTTTCCACCCACCCGCTAGACCACGCTTGACCACGTACTTAGATTTTAATGCCTAATAAAAACCCTCATTGAATAGAGTAGGGCCTCCTCTAGCCACTGGTGCTAATTTCAATTCTGTAGCACTTGGCAATCAGGAGATATTTATACTGCCAGTTCAGGCATTCAGGTTTTTGAGGTTCCCTCCACTTGTAGCTCCTGTAACTTGGCTATAGTTATACCTATGAAAAATATTTTAGTATCAACAGAGAGCACAAAGAGAGACCTATCTTTTGAGCTATATATCAAGTCCATACCATGAAGTTTACGGAATCTATGGAGTTATAAAGTGATGACCACAAGAAGAAAAAGGGGGGGAAATACATGTGGGTCACTCTCCCCCAAAAATGCAACTGTCCCTCCTTCAACACATTATTGCCAGGAATTTTGAAAATCTATTTTGTTCTGATTTTGCGGCGAACATACCTTTGCCACACTTTACTCAATTTCAATATTTGAGGATTCATTTGAGAGCTCTTTTAGTGATCTGTGATATAACGGTTTGATATTTTTTTAAACTTGAAGCATTGCCGAGTTATGGTGATTAGAAGAGGTGACTGTCACAGATTTTGCGTTTATTTTGTGTGGTTGGAAATGAAATGCCTTAGAACTAATGAACAAGAGATGTGTTGAAAAATATGCCTCCGTTATATCACAACTAAATGTCTTGGTAAGCTACAAACCAAATTTGGGTATCTGTAGACCAGGCACTTGGGAAATATCCTCGCCGCAGTTTGGGGGGTGCAATTTTTGGAGTGACCCTTGCCTTTTTGGATGTATCTTCTAAGAAAATGTGCCTATAGAGACATTTCACATATCATCTTAAAGCACACAGAATGAGCAACAAGTTGGTATAAAAAATATCTTCACAGAAGAAAGGGAGGGAAAGTTATGATGACTACAAAAATGCGTTCAAATTTTGGTGGTTTCAGGTAGAGTCCCCCCTTAAGGGGGGAAGAGGGCTGAAAACACATATTTTTTCCAAAAAAAATTTATGGGCCCAAAAGGGTTCATAATATGTCTGGAGTTTGAGTTTCAAGTTTCAGAGCAAGTGAATACTTGCATCAGAAGATATAGCCATTTTTATACAGTGCATTATTATTCCATTTCATTTCATTTCACTTCACATTGGAAGAGGTTCTCTCCCAGTCTTACCTGGCTACAATCGGGCGGGCGGCGATGATCGCCTACCCAAAATACAGTTTTTATATATCAAAATGTTGCCAATTTCATGGAGACCCTTACCAGTCGTTTGCGCAATGAATTGGCCAGGTGGGGGGGTAGTGCGCAACCGCTAAGATGAGCACGTTTTTTAGGTCAAGGTTCACTTGAAACTTTTACACTGTTGAGTTATGGGGAAGAGAACAGAGAAGCATTTTAAACAGAAAGGCCAAGGATTCAAGAAGAGTGAAGACAAGAAGAAGAAAGCCCTACAGGCGTCTGTTGTTGAGCCTGTCACAGTAGCCGCGCAAGGCAAGTTTTAATGTTTATCTCCATACTAAAAAGTTACTAGCTGTTTCCTTTCCTTTGTTAGTGAGTCTCTTGGATCCTGTGGGTGGGGTAGCGCCTTCTGTGAACCTTCACTTACCTTGCAATCAATTGCAAATGTCTGAAGAGAGGCCAGTTCCATTGGTGACTATGACAAGTGACTATGACCAGGAAGAAGTTGGCTCTCATGGATAGTTCAGCTGCTTCTGTGGCTGTTGCTACTGGATCTACTGGCTCTACCTCTTTGGACTCGGGTGGTGTTGGAGAACTAGGTAAGGGTAATCGTATAATAAACTTAGATAAGCTTAGAGAGGTCATAGAAAGGTGTAATAAGTTGGTAACTGAGCTCCCTTGCAACTGAAGCCCGTAGGGCAGGCATGGTTTACTTTTTGTTCAAATTGTAGTAACACTCGAGACATCTCAAACCCTGTATCTGTAGAAGCATTCTTTGAACATCCAGTCAGTACTGGGTGCTCGCATTGCTGGAATTAGTCATTCTGGTCTGGAAGACATCACTGCAGTCATGGATATGTTGCCCCCTCTTAGTTCCACTTGTTTTTTTTAAATATACTAGGTCAATAGGGAGTGACGCAAATGCAGTAACAGAGTATTATGTTGGATGCCGCTCATAGGTTACATGATTTTTATAGGGTTAGGCATGAAGACATCATTGATGTTAGTATTACTGTTGACGGCACATGGCTTAGACAGGGCCACAAATCAAATTATGGCTTGGTTGCGGTGATGTCTTGGGACACTGGAGAGGTTTTAGATTATTATCTTATGTCTAATTTCAAGCTTGTGCGCGAAGACCTGAAGATGAAACAGAAGCAAGTTACACAGAATGGTTTGAGGGTCACAAGGAATGTGAAGCCAATTTTGAAGGCTCTTCGGTTTCTATGGAAGTTGTAGGAACACAAAAACTTTTTTAGCGTTCAGTGGAGAGACTGAAGCTTAGGTACACACACATTAATTAGTGATGGGTATACAAATGCACATAAACGGGAGTGCAACAAGTGTCGGGCTTGCCATCGAGAGGCAGCAGAGTTTCAATGGAGGGCGGAGCATTGTATGGTCCTGGCAAGGGGGACCTGTAACATTTTTATTTTGTTTGTGTCTTGCTTTCTATTGTCAAACAGAGATTTCAAACAAAGATTACTGGAAGATACTTTTGTTTATGTGTGTTTTTGTCAAGCTTAGAAATTACTGGAGGATGACTTTTGTTTGTCTTCTATTGTTTTTCAGGGATTACTGGAGGGTGTCGGAAGACATGTGTGGAGGGCGACGATGGATGGACCTGGGCATGGGAGCCCTGCAAATGATGACGTGTTTATGTTTGCTAATTCAATATTAGCAAAGCAACGTAACAAGTCTGATGCGTCTTTAATTTATGTGTATGTATATATATATAATTATTGTTGGTTTTGAAGTTGTAGTTAGGATGTAGGATACTGCTGTTGTTGAAAAAATAAAGGACTGTGAAAGTCAATTGGTTGCTTTCAACATTTTGTTTGTACACACACAATTCTAGTAATGAGGGGATGTATTCTAGTGAAGCAGGGGCAGCTGGGATGTGATTACAAACTGCTTGGACTTCAAGGCTCAATATCTCTGAAGTGATTTTTGAAAAACCGTTCAAATGATAACTTGAATATTTTTTATCCTTTCATAAAAAAAATTATTTCATTTGAAAGCAAATTTTATATTCTACAACTTGCGCGAGAGTTTTTGTTTGATAGGAGTACTAAAAAATACCTATAGATGGAAATTTAACGTGATGTCATAAATCTATGTTCAGAAAATGCAACAAAAAAACTTTTTTTCGAAATTTCAAGACGCGCAGTTTGTAGTGCTCATTATGATTGACTAATAGACCGAATAAGAGCCTCGCAAAGGTCGTTACTGCAACGTGGTTTACTTAACGGCTTACGGTCCGCACTGGAAGAGCCTATAATGAGCCAGGAAAAAATTGTGGCGAAACTAAATGACAAAAGAGACCTACCATTAGAAAGCACAGACTGCAAGCTATAATTTGATATATAAATTGGGAAACTAGAGTGAATGCGAGTAAAGATTTGTACTTTATATGAGACTACGCGATACGCAGCCTTCTTTCCCCCTTAATTAATGAGAAAAAAAGGCTTGCAAATGCTATAGTACAGAAGCTATGACTTACAAACCTGTGAGGGCCCAGCTACTAGCTGAAAAGAGGTCTCGACTTTATATCACAATCATACAGAATCTACTCACTGTTTTTCACCGTGGGCTTCAGGATATATTTTCAACAACTTAATTAAGGCGAGTATGGCCCATTTCCCCCCAATATTTGACCTTTTTTTTGTGTGTGCTTATATCATTTCTAAACATCTGTACAAATTGTCTTTCAAATTTGAAAACATTTGGAAGCACAAGTCTCAAGTTATGGTGGATTTTATCCATGCCTACACTTACATTCAACTGAAAAATTGAAGGAGGGCATTTAAAAAAAAATTTTTTTTAATTTTTACTTGTGGTTACAACTTTAGAGCTCCGTAGATTCTGCAAACTTCATGGTATGGACTTGATATATAGCTCAAAAGATAGGTCTCTCTGTGTGCTCTCTTTTGATACTAAAATATGTTTCATAGGTATAACTATAGGCAAGTTATTAGACCTTAAAGTGGAGGGACCTAAAAATCCCAAAAACCTCATCCAAAATAATTCCAGATTGCTAAGTGCTAAAGATTTGAAATTGATACCAGTGGCTAGAGGAAGCCCGCCTCTATTCAATGACCTTTTTCATTAGGCGTGAAAATGTAAGTATGTGGTCAAGCGGCGGATGGAAAATTGAATACGTTGAAAATCAACGCCCTCAATTTTCCACCTGCACGCTTGACCACGTACTAAAATGTTAACGAAGTTAAGATGGTGGCTGCGAGGTCTGAGTAACGGGATTCTAAGATGGAGCAGAGTTGTGGGGGGGTATAGAGTGTTTGAGTGAGAACTGGATGAGCGAGTGGCGGACGCTGCCATATACATTTGCAAGGTCAATCCAGGAAACAGCAAGTGATTTATGTTTGTTTGGGCCTCAAACAGGATACTGGCTAGTTTGGAGGGTGCCCAGTGCACCCTGGGGTTGCTTTCAAGAAAGCCTTCTGGGTTGGCCGGTTGAGGTAGCCATTTTCCAACGTGTATTGAAGCTATCTCTTTTTGAGGACAATGCTAAACATCTTCCCAATGCAGGAGGTCAGGGCAATTGGCCTGAAGTTTGAAGGGGGTGTCAGGTCTTCAGTAGCTGAACTCTTGCCAAAGAGTTTGATTCCCGCAATCTTCCAAACTGATGGGACTTTTGATGCAGTCCAACAACAATTGAAAAGGTCAACGAGGGCTCGAGTAAGGGAGGGAGGGGCATCTCTTGAAGATTCGGTAGGGAATTTGATCCAATGGGAAGGGGTTGAAGAATTGGTGTGTCTGATGACCATTAGGACTTCCGCTGGTATAATGAGGTCTCCCTCGAATTTAGTGGTGGAGAGCAGCATCCAATCAGGTTTCTCAAAGGCTTTTGGGATGGATTTATATGTACATGTATTGCTGAAGAATTTGAAAGTTTCACCTTCAGAAAACTCTGGTGTGACCCACTGGCAGCACTGTCATCTAGAAGCTCATGGGTAAACTTCCAGAAATGTTTATGGCAGTGGTGTCTAGCTGACCTTGCAGATCAGCTTTCACTCTTACTTTTCGACTTTCTCTTCAAATCATTCTGTTGGCAAACCAGTTTGAAGAAGTTTCTTTAAGGGACTGGATCATTTCTCTGGGTGAGTCTTCTCTCTTGGCCTTCCTGAACTCTCTCCTTGCCTTATTCCGTAACTCTGTTACCTTCTTGAGGGCCCTATCATGTTTCTGACATTTTGTGTTGGGAAGTTATTTGGTGGTCCTGTCGTACTACGTACCTTGTGGCAAAGTAGTTGTAAATTCCCTCAGCTAGAATACAGTTCTTTTCTGCACTGAGGCAGCCAGGTGCACTCGTGGGACAAGTTTCCTCCACTGAGGCAGCCAGGTGCAGTCATAGGACAAGGTTCCTCCACTGAGGCAGCCAGGTGCACTCGTGAGACAAGTTTCCTCCACTGAGGCAGCCAGGTGCAGTCATGGGACAAGGTTCCTCCACTGAGGCAGCCAGGTGCACTTGTGGGACAAGTTTCCTCCACTGAGGCAGCCAGGTGCACTTGTGGGACAAGTTTCCTCCACTGAGGCAGCCAGGTGCACTCGTGGGACAAGTTCCCTCCACTGAGGCAGCCAGATGCACTCGTGGGACAAGTTTCCTCCACTGAGGCAGCCAGGTGCACTCGTGGGACAAGTTCCCTCCACTGAGGCAGCCAGGTGCACTCGTGGGACAAGGTTCCTCCACTGAGGCAGCCAGGTGCACTCGTGGGACAAGTTACTCCGTGAAATAGAAATCACCTTTCTTCCAATCCTCTTCTGTAGAGGGTGGATTGAGAGGAGGTTTTCTTTCAGGTAGAGATTCTGCAGGATAGTATCCTGAGGATGGAGAGAAGACAAGAGTGTGTCATCACCCTGTACCCTGTATGGGGACTGCTGGAACAATGGATGCTTGGGGGCCAGTCTCTACTACAGATGAGATGGACTTGCAGAAGAGATTTTTCCTCATATGTGCATAAAGCTTAGAAAGCTTCTGCGACATTTTGGACAAGGCTTCCTAGAACTACCAGATTTGGCATTCTTGGCCCTAGTCTTTTGAGACAAATAGTTATTGTAGTCTCTTCCATTCCTATCCCTGCACTTGGGGAGGTGATTTCCTACAGACTTGAACTGTTTTCCACAGAAGGGACACTCTAGCAGAGCTGGGGTAGGAAGTTGTTTCTCACTGGTGTTCATTATTTAGGGTGTAAGAACTGCAGTTTGGACTTTCTCAGTATGAAGCACAGTCAACTTTCCTAGTACAGTATGTCCATGAAAAGAACGGTGATGGGGAAAGCCAAGAAGCTCTATAATTTCAGGTAAATATACAGAGCTAGTATTACCTGAGATACTTGTGGTGCATCACCCTATATATACTCCTGGCAATGCTGAAGCAGTGGAGATGCAGGAGAAGGTTCTGAAATGCTACTAGCACCGGACAGATGCTCACTTCTCCATTAAAAAAAATATGGGACTTGGCATGCACAAAGACTCAAATCTTACAAGCATATGGACAATGCCAGCACTAATCAGTGTCTTCATTCCTTCCCACGTGCTACTCCTTACCTCATAACAACAACAAACTTTGACCTCTGTCACACTGTGCAGCCCGTCACTGCACATGTGCGTAGTATACAGGTGTATTAATTAAATTCATGGCCCACAGCTTATAACTACACAATGAACCTCAGTTATCCTACTGATCTCCACGAGGTGGTTGGTCTTAGTCTTACAGATAACTGATGCTCCACTATGTGTTGTATACACATGTACATGTGCATGTTTGTTGTATACACACTGTATGCACATGTACATGTGTGTTGTATACACACTGTATGCACATGTACATGTGTATTGTATATGCATTGTATGCACATGTACATGTGTGTTGTATAAGCACTGTATGCACATGTATGTTGTATATGCACTGTAAGCACATGTACATGTGTTGTATATGCACTGTATGTACATGTACATGTGTGTTGTATACGCACTGTATGCACATGTACATGTGCATTGTATACACACATTTAATGAACATGTGTATTGTACAGATACATGTGTAATGTAAACATGTGTACATGTACATGAAAGTACCCACATACATACTGTATGTAAACATGAACATACACACAGACACACTCAAACCATGTACCTGGTGACCAGCCTTGTTTTGAACTTTCTTTCGTAGTCGGCACTGACGGTGAGAGAAGCCACAAAAGAACAGTCTCCTATCAATGTCTGAAACACCAACATCATCACTAGTATAGCACTCAAGGCACAGACTAAGGTGTGGGTGTGTGTGTGTGTGTCACTATAGATAGTGCATGGAGATACATGTATGTGCAAGAACTTGACTAAGGTGTGTGTGTGTGTGTGTGTGTGTGTGTGTGTGTGTGTGATAGAGTACAGTATACTGTGTACAAATACACTACTACTGTACTACTTTATACTTCTACTATCCCTAATCTGCTACTACTACAGTACTATTACTACTACTACTACTATAGTATATTAAGACTACTACTACTACTATTATACTACCATTACTACTACTATACTACGTGTAATACTATTACTACTACTACTACTACTACTATTACTATATTACTACTACTGTACTACTATTACTATACTACTTCTACTATGTACTAACATATTTTAGTATCAAAAGGGAGCACACAGAGAGACCTATCTTTTGAGCTATATATCAAGTCCATACCATGAAGTTTACAGAATCTACGGAGCTCTAAAGTGGTAACCATAAGAAAAAAAGGAAAAAAAGAAAAAAAGGAAAAAAATGCCATTGTCCCCCCTGAATTCAGGTAAGGCTTCTTGATCGCCTTCCTGGGCGGATGGTGTGTTACTGTAAGTCCAGAATAGAGCATCCAAATCTTCTGTAACTTGGAATCCGCCTTTCCAGTATGTTGAAGCATAGTTGTGTGAGATTTAAAAAAAATAATAATAAATAAATGAAAATTTAAATCTGACCCCTAGCACCGCCTTAAGATTACTACTACTACTATTATACTTACCATTACTACTACTATACTACGTGTAATACTATTACTACTACTACTACTACTACTATTACTATATTACTACTACTGTACTACTATTACTATACTACCTCTACTATGTACTACTACAGTACTACAGTACTACTATTACTAATATATTACTACTGTTATACTACTACTACTACTTCTACACTACACTACTATTACTACTACTACTATTACTACTACTACTATTACTACTACTACTATTACTACTACTACTACTATTACACTACTACTACTCCTTCTACTACTACTACTACTACTACTACTACTAAAGCTAACCTGCTTGATAGATAAGCTGGAGATGAGATGAACCATCTTGGGACTGTCACAGATATCATGAGGTCTGAGCCACTCCCCAAAGTTCGCTCGCTGCTTGTCCGAGAGGCGGATGAGACCATCTGGGTCCTCAAAGTCCTGGGCTAAAGGAGAGATTCTGCGGAGTTCGATCAGGTCCATGTCGCTCCAGGGCAGGTAGACCACTCTGTTGATGGAGGAGGTGTCTCTATGAACAATTCATGAACATGCACTGGATGTGATACAGTCTGAGAAATTCTTATCTATGAATAATTCATGAACATGCACTGGATGTGATATGGTTTGAGAAATTCTTATCTATGAATAATTCATGAACAGTGGATGTGATACGGTCTGAGAAATTCTTATCTATGAATAATTCATGAACATGCACTGGATGTGATACGGTCTGAGAAATTTTATCTATGAATAATTCATGAACATGCACTGGATGCGATACGGTCTGAGAAATTCTTATCTATGAATAATTCATGAACATGCACTGGATGTGATATGGTCTGAGAAATTCTTATCTATAAATAATTCATGAACATGCACTGGATGTGATACTGTCTGCTAGTCAACTGCACAGAAAAGAATAAACACATTTCAAATATTATTCTTCAGTATGCATCTACATACTAATGCTTAAGCCTCTACCTTCAGACTCCCACATCTTTTGGCTCGGGATGAATTCACAAGCTGATTCAACTTCCATCGGCTAGGTAATTTCGTGATCTTTGACTTGATGCCAATAATTGAAATTTGAACATGTATTTGACCTCTGAACCTCAGGTACCGTCACACAGACACATACCCCTGTACCTACATGTGTATGCATAGGCACATGTACCGGACACATGTGCACAGTATTTTGGATAGGCTACACTCTCTTCTACATAGAACGTGTAGAGATGCAATACGGTAAATCAGGAATACTTTGTGTTGTGTTCAAAAAATAATCCTTACGGAATTATATTTCATGTCATTATATTTTTGCAGAGTGAGAGGTCTAAAAATGTATTATTTACTGACCGCCACCGACTGTGAGACAATACGTAACAACATTCGAAGGGAAGCCGACTGAACAACTCTGGATGAGATTGCTAGACCATGCTGTGCAACAGGTCCTCAAGTTAGAGAGCTACTTGTATGTACATGTCGTACTGTACATGGACCCAAGCAGTTGAGGAATTGCTGATTGTGCAAGAGAGCCCACTCACCCAAGACAAGGATGGCCATGCAGCAGTGGAGAAAAGGATTTTAGGGAATGTGTGTCACACAAACCAGTGACTCGTGTACACACCACAATGCAGAGCGACAGGAAATTAAAATAGTAAACTATTGTCCGCAGGAAATCAAACACACCAACGAGCCATACTGCGCGGACAAATCACTTGCCGGAGAATCCCACACAGTCTTGAGTTATATAGAAGAGCATCAAAGCTACTCACCTCAGAATCTTCAACTCTGCTTCGGAGAACTTCTTTCCCTTGTGCTCACCGTGTCCCGCTGAGGCAGGTCTTTGGGTCCTCTTGTCCTTGCCGCTGGACACGGACGTGGAACTGCCGCTGGAGTAGGCCGAGAACTTCGGAGCACTGAAAGTGTCGCCGTCGGAATCGAGGAAACTCGTTAGTGGCAGTACTGCAGAGAGTGGCAAGGGAATGCACAGGGAGTACCATATTATACTTCTACTATATATCCCTAATCTACAACTACTACTACTACTATCGTACTGTACTACTACTACTAATACTACTATACTACTACTATACTACTACTACTATACTACTACTCCTACTACTATACTACTACTCCTACTACTATACTATACTACTACTCCTACTATACTACTACTATACTACTATACTACTACTATACTACTATACTATAATACTACTATACTACTACTACTATACTACTACTACTACTACTACTACACTACTACTACTACTACTACTACTTGCCATTCCAACAGAATAAGGTCATTCACTATTAAGAGCATTTGTCTATCACATGTACGTACCTCTAGGCAGAGTTCCGGCTTTCTTAGCTCCCCCGCCGGGTTGCTCTGAGGGAGGGAGGGGAAGGTTTTCAAGCTGACTCAGCAAGTCCTTACCCCCCTCCCTCTTCCTGCTCGACGACGATGATGATGATGGCGGGGATGAAGACGGAGGGCCTTCCAGTTTGAGCTGCTCCAGCCGACTCAGAGCTTGCACGGTGATCATTTTGACTTGCTGTTTTTGGTCTTCACCTTGCATTCTCTTTTGCTATGGAAACCAGCGAGGGGGTGCAGTCACAAAACATGCGACAGCACACGGGTGTTTTTTCAGGCGTGAAGTGGGGGCATGTGTGGGTGGGTGTGGGAGAGTGTGGGGTACCCTGTCTTGGATTTGGTGTGACCCCACTTAGGAATCACATCAAAGGAAGTCATTTCTAACCTTTGCAAGTCTCTGTACCCGTATCATTTCACAGACTCCAATTCTGTCCCATTCACTAACCTCACTTACTCTCTTATAAATCTTACTTGCCCTTCTATAGGGACTTACTTGCTCTCTTATAATGCACAATCCCTTACTCCCCCCCCCCCCACCCTCCCCCCTCACTCTCTCCCACCCAATAATTTCACAAACACACACTTACTTATAACTAGCCCCCTTGCATAAAAATTCTAAAAAATAGTGGAACACAGCATTCAATGGTGCACTAATTCATAGTACGTGTGTGAGCTACTGTGTGTAATATGCGAGAAATAAAAATGCATGTTGGGCAGTTCAAAAGGGTTCAACTTTTCCACACAATTAAATGTTATTAGAACAAGTGCCTGGAAAGCTGACACTGTACAACCATCCTGATGCCAGCGTGCGAAAATCCTGGGACCACATTCAAAGCTTTTGCCTACTTATCACTGGCTACCGCTATGGATATAAACAAGGGCTACACAGTAAGTCTAAGTTTTTGTCTACTAACACTGGGGCTAGGGATGTAGAGCTAGTGATATACATGTAGTAGGCTAGGGCTGTGATGGACTGGGGGATGGGCAAGGTTAGGGCTGGCTAAGGTTAGGGTTGTAGGACAAAGGATAGAACTAGCAAAATAGGTTAGGGCTAGGGATATAGTGCATATAGTATAGGATTAGGGCTAGGGATATAGTGCATATAGTGTAGGGTTAGGGCTGGGGATATAGGGCATATAGTGTAGGGTTAGGGCTAGGGATATAGGGCATATAGTGTAGGGTTAGGGCTAGGGATATAGGGCATATTATAGTGTAGGGTTAGGGCTAGGGATATAGGGCATATAGTGTAGGGTTAGGGCTAGGGATATAGGGCATATAGTGTAGGGTTAGGGCTAGGGATATAGGGCATATTATAGTGTAGGGTTAGGGCTAGGGATATAGGGCATATAGTGTAGGGTTAGGGCTAGGGATACAGGGCATATTATAGTGTAGGGTTAGGGATTATACATATATGTGGGCTAGGGATGGGTTTGGCTAAGGTTAGGTATATAGAGCTAGGGCTAGAGCTAGCAAGAGGGTAGGGATATGGGGCTGGGGATGTACATGAGCTAGGGCTAGGGATATACTGTAGGCTAGTGAGAGATATACATAGGGCTATACATGGATGTAGGGCTAGGGCTAGAGGGTTAGGACTATGGGATATAATAGGGCTAGGGCTAGATATACAGGCTAGGGCTAGGAATAAAGGAGATCTAGGTACAACAGGGCTAGGAATATAGGGCTAGAGCTAGGGATAGGGCTAGGGTTAGGGCTAGAGCTAGGGTCTAGGATGAAGTGATGTTGGTAAACTGGGTAGCAGCAGGGTGGGCCTCACTAGGGAGCTGGACGGGAGATTCCAATGCATGGCTGTAAGAAGCCGTTTTCTCAACGCAGCAGGCACTTGCTCAAATTGAATTTGACAAAGAAATACAACCCAGGGGAATCCTCATGTCCTCATGCACATGTATAGCACAATTGTGTTTTACAAGTCTTGATAATTCTCATGAAAACAAAATCTTCCCCACTAGTGGGGCAATAAAATTCCAGTATTCTGAGGGTTAAAGTATGTGGAAGAAAGAGATGGCAGATTCATCCCCTGCAAGTGCCAAGAGCAGTTCAAGCAAGACCTTATTCTCTACCTACTGTCATCTTTTCACTTCTTGCATGGAGACAGCAGGAAGATGGAAAATTTTCTAAACGTTAACGATGAAATGGAATTAGATAAAAACTGAAAAAAGGAAATGGCATATTTTAATGCCCCCCCCCCCCCCCCCCCCCTCTACATAGTCATGGCAACACTGGTCAGGTATGAAGGTACATGTACATGTATACACATTATGACAGAGACTTACAGCCTGAATGGCCAGCTCGATAGCACAGGAGTACATCTTGCTGGCCTCCACTTGCCTCCCTCGCTCGTCATCTTGCAGAGCCAAGGCCAACAAGTATTCCACCTGCTGCACCACTTTCTGCAGGGAAGTAATTAATCACATCTAATCGGTTGTTTATTTTTATTTACGTGTGTAAACAGTTAACAGTGGACCCTCGATTATCTGAATATCAATCAAGCAAAATGCTGCATCCAACCGGCACTTCGAGCAATGTGTTTTGGCCTTCCTCACGCTCACCAGCTCCTCACCTCCTCATTGCCTGAAGGACACAGCACGTCTGTCTAAACCTTAGTCATAAACGTATTTTTCAAGCTGGCAGAGAGGAGAGTGAACTGTTGAAGCTCAGTCATAAACATATTTTTCAAGCTGGCAGAGAGGAGAGTGAACTGTTGAAGCTCAGTCATAAACGTCTTCTACAAGCTGGCAGAGAGGAGAGTGAACTGTTGAAGCTCAGTCATAAACGTCTTCTACAAGCTGGCAGAGAGGGGAGTGAACTGTTGAAGCTCAGTCATAAACGTCTTCTACAAGCTGGCAGAGAGGGGAGTGAACTGTTGAAGCTCAGTCATAAACGTCTTCTACAAGCTGGCAGAGAGGAGAGTGAACTGTTGAAGCTCAGTCATAAACGTCTTCTACAAGCTGGCAGAGAGGGGAGTGAATGACCATTAGTTTCCAGTCTTATTTGAATTAATTAAGTAGCCCTGGGTGCACTACAATAATAATACTACACATTACGGATGGGATTTGTACACAGGGTGAGTAATGTATTTACAATTTTTTAATCTACTCCTTGAGTAAAAAGCTGACCTATTATCCTAGATCACTACCACATCTAGAACTTCCGTACAAGAAAATAATTACCAAAAGAAACGGGCTGAATAATTCATGAAATGTTTAAAACTTGTCTCATGTGCACAAGAGGTTGACGACGTATGTGTCGTAAAATACTAGCCGAGATACAGCACTCCGTTGGTTCAAGCTGGTGTGACATCCAGTGGCCTCTACACACACACACACACATGCACACAAACACAGTACATACACACACACAAAAATACCCACACACACACTGTACATACACTCAAACTCTCAGTTGACATAACATTAAAATCACCCACCCAGGGGTTTGAACTGGGGAGATTGGGGGGTGGAGCTTGAGTACCAAAACAGAAAAACGGAAAACACACAGATGTTCCCGATCATTGGACAGAGCTCTCACAGAGGCTAGATGTACGTGTTATAAACTATTAGGGACAGACCTTGTCTCTTGTAGACTCACTCTTGTGTGGCACAGCAACTATATACAAAGGACACACATAATCACTACATCAACAACAACATTTAAAGACGGACATTGTAGATATACACAGGGTTGTATACAGAAATTTTGCCAAGGGGGGGCGAACTTGAGATATGGAAAAATAAGGGGGGGCGAGAATGATACAATGATGGTGTATGTAATGTATAAGGGTGGTGTCTAATTTCAAGGGGGGGGGGGGCGAGAATGATACAAGGGGGGGCGCATGCCCCCCCCCGCCCCCCCCCTAAATACACCCCTGAAATTTTACATAATGATACAAATTTCCCCCTCCCTCAGCCAGGCACACCACCAAAGAAACCACACAGAGTCACATGAACTTACAGTATGGATGGTCTCCAGGTCAAAATTAAAATTAATTTTAAAAACCTCTGGCTTCAAAGAAGATAACTAAAACTAGGCCACCGGTGCATCAGTGATAGCCACACCCACCTCCACACCCACCTTCCCCTTTATGAAGGACAACTAAAAACCAAGTCCATAGCTTAACATTCTAGAACACAACAAGGTAGGACATTTAGACAAACAATGAAGATCATGTGAATTTAAGTTGCTCCATCTTGATTTAACTCAGATCTCCCAGGATGATACTCACTCTCCTTGGATGTCCCTAGATACAAACCTAGAACATCCCAGTCCCATGTAGATACTGGCTATTGCCCCAGAACCCGAGAATATCCTAAACTAAAGTCATCTCTGGAGCTGTAGGTTCATTTCTAGGTCTATGTTTCATGGCTAAGCTAGGGATATCTCGAGGGCCCAAGGTAATGGCTAGCATTATTTCAATGCAAGTGTGGCAAGATGGACATGGTAGGTAAAGATTAAGACTTTAAAATTGATTCCCTCCTTTTCTAGTCCTTGTTCACACTAGGCAAACATTTCTCCTCGAGATTTTTTTTTACTTTGAGAATTATACAAGTCAATTCATACACTGCCATGCAACACCAGGATCACCTTCTTTGGCTCTGCTGGACGACAAATAGCGCCTGATATCGTTGGCTCGCTTAGAATACTCTCCCACCTGTGACAAAATAGGGCTAAAGAGGGAAGCCATGGATGTAGCTTGCGTCAGAGCCTCTACTGCCTCATCATAAAATGAGAGGGCAGCTGTGAAGTGCCCACTCTGGTCATACTGAGTAGCTCTTCTCGCATATTCCAGTCCGTCCTTATACCTTTGCTCCGCGAAGGGAGAGGGATCCATGTAGACTACAGGAGGGGATTCACTATTTACTTGATGGTGACGACACCTTACCTGAGATCAGGATACACCCATATAAACGGGGAAACCCTTTACCGGATAACTAAATTTGAGAATCCACGTTCTAAAGGAAGTCGCTGGAGGCCTGGCCGTCAAAGAAATGTTACTGCTAGAATCAGCCCTTTTGACTACCATATTGCCAACAATTTTTTTTTTTTACTGCACTTCAAAAGGGGATGACAAATGTGCCCTTCCCACAAAACAATTTGGAAGCCAACAGAGGAAACAAGTGACAAACTGTTGATGTTTCAGTCTTGTCAAATTGCCTGGAATGGAGGTAATGCATATGTTGCTGTTATTGCCTTCGAAAAGGCTGTTGAATGTGCATTGCTACTTAGAACGTGATGGAATTCAGGCACAAGTGTTCTGCAACAGAATAAAATCCATATTTCTTTTTATGGCATTGAAAGACTGGACATCAATCAGCACTTTGGAGTACATACTTATGGTGATTTCCTCTTGCCCACTTAGTTCATCTGCTTCATCACGTACATACTTGGCAGTCGCCCGACTCGTTCAGAATTTAAGAATCATACTCGACCGGAAGGGTCTGGCGTATTCAAGGAAACATTCAAAGTATTGGTGCCAAGCTAGCTCAGTTGCCTCTGTTTCAATATTGTATGGTCTCCCTATCTAAGTAGTGTAATGACTCACACCTCAAGTTTAATACAGATAGATGCTATTTTATGAGGCCCTAGTGTCAGCAGCAGGCCTGGATCAGCTTCCTTCATAGAGCATTACCATGTTCTCCACAGGGTTTTGTAAGGGATATATATAGGCACGTCATCGGTGGAGTAGCAGACTAATAAACAGATGGCCCGTGTGTGTTTTTTTAATTCTTTTATCAATTTAGGTTGTAGGAGGTGCAGTAGACAGGCAGTAGACAGGACTAGACATTTTTTCTAGGAGAGCCATGAATCAGTACAGCATATAGGATTGACAATACGCTTGAATGCTCATGAATATAATTATCTTTCATGGATGAAGCATATGTGGTCAGTTGTTCCGAATGAAACACCGAGAGATACGCAAAGACAAAGAAGGGGGGAAATGAGGTTGTAGGTGAAAAGTGACACCTAAGCTACTATCTCTCCTATATATATATAGGATCTCACCAACCCAAGTCAGCCCTGCCTTGCTTGGCACTCGCTCTTCTGCAGAGATTCAACAATGTCACTCTCTATGATTTATACAAGCTTTGGTGCAGGATGCTCAAATCCAAAGCAGTGACAAAGATCATGTGCGTATTACATGCTATGATTAAACCAGTGTCGAAGTTCATTACATGTAGTTGTTGTGTCATGGTTCATGGGGATCATATTTGAGGTAAGCTATATAATATGCAGGCTTAAGATTTAAAGGATAAATTGGTTTTTTATGTGAATATGTTTAATAACATTAGCAAAAAAAATCTTCAGAAAAATTCACAATTTGTAGTAGTTTTAATTAATTTAAAAATAAATATATATATATATGTTACGCGCAATCCCAGGAAGGATTGAGCTGCTCATTTCCAGGTTTCCTTGCGCGATCCTGGGATTGCGCGCACATTCCCAGATTGAGCGGGCGCAAACGCTCTATCCTAGGATCGAGCAATGCAGAGTTGCTCTATCCCAGGATCGAGCACTTGCAGAGTTGCTCTATCCCAAGATAAAGGATTTGCAGAGTTGCTCTATCCCGATAGAGCACTTGCTGAGTTACTCTATCCAGGGATTGAGCATTTGCTGAGTTACTCTATCCAGGGATTGAGCATTTGCAGAGTTGCTCTATCCTGGGATTGAGCATTTGCAGAGTTGCCCTATCCAAGGATAGAGCACTTGCAGAGTTGCTCTATCCAGGGATTGAGCACTTGCAGAGTTGCTCTATCCCAATAGAGAACTTGCTGAGTTGCTTTATCCAGGGATTGAGTACTTGCAGAGTTGCCCTATCCAGGGATAGAGCAATTGCAAAGTTGCTCAATCCCAGGATAGAGCACTTGCACAGTTGCTCTATCCAGGGATTGAGCACTTGCAGAGTTGCTCTTATCCAGGGATTGAGCACTTCCAGAGTCTAAGTGCAATGCCATAGAAGACATCTGGTATTAGAGGGTGGGATCCTAGTATATCAGCATCCAAACAACGTTTAAGATTAAGAGATTTTTCTGGTATTTTAATCTTAGAGATAGGTATATACTTGTAGCACGATTTGTTGGTGTCTCTTTGTCAGAATTGGCACTATTTCCACCGGGTTTGACAACCGAGGACCAAGATTGTGGAAAATCAGATCTATTGTGCTAGAGCCTTCTGGGTTATGTATGTCTTGATGTTGGGGTCATTAGCCAGAGAAAAGCCATATCCTTCAAGGGTTCTATTAAGTGTAGTGCCTCTTTTGTCCATGCGACAGTTAAAATCCCCACATATGATCGATGGTTTAGAGGAGTCCACCAGCAGTAGACCTCCTAGATCAAGGACTAGATCGTCTAGGTTCATCATTGGCAGCATAGTACATTGAGATATTCAGTGGTCATGCAGACATGATAAGTAGAGTGCCTGAGATATTTGTTCATGTTCGGTCTTGATAGAACTGCTATACCATGTTCTAGCCGAAAGGCATTTCCCTTTACTGCAGGCGATAGGGACCATTGATAACCTGGGGTAACGATTGGCTCTGCAAGAAAGGTTTCAGTCACACAATATCAGGATATCCACTTCCGGAGCATTGCGTAGTGCTCTTCAGGCCTTCCACATTCCATACTAGACGTTTCATTTTGAGTGGGGTAGGGGGAGTCATGGGGAGGGGTAAAGCATGGGGAGGATGGGGGTGGGGTTGGGGGGGAAGCATGGGGAAGATGGGAATAGGGGTGGGGGGATTGGATTCCTGGGCCTAACAAAGGATAGTCATGAGGTGGAGATATTCCTTGTAGGTCTTTCTATGACTTGACCCCTCCTGATCATCCAATCCTTGCTGGGTTCTTCCTTTTTTTGTTCCGGAGATATTGCCGAAGGTGGTAATCTGCTTCTTCCTGGGCCCGAGTAAGGTGGGGACTGATGAAGACATTTGACCATTCTATTTTTCCACGGAGTAATTTGGCTTTTATCAGGAATTCCTTACGTTTGTCCTCTCCGACTGTGATCACCAATGCATCTGGCTCTCTCTTCTTAAGCCAGAAACTGGAAAGACGTATGCCAGAGAGATCGACGTCACTTAATTCATTTATGCATATTGTGGCATCTTTGCTGTCAGATAGGCCCTTTACAATGATGTTTTTCTGGCGTTCTGCTGACTGCTTTTCCTCTATCTTCAGGGATTTAGTTATTGTAGCCACATTCATGAAAGGAGCTGTGTTTTTGAAGGTTTGTCCTGTAAAGAGACCTGTAAAGAGAGTTCTAAGCATAGGTTCCAGCGGATGAAGGGATCTCTAGTGCTTCAATTTTCTCTTCTACTTGATCCAGGTTCGCTTCGGTTGTTCTCTTCAGAGTTGAGATTGAGTCGTTTAGTTGATCTTCCAATAGTTTGATCTTGTGGATTTGCTCTTTAATTTGTCTCCTCTACCGCCACAAAGGCACAGAAAGGGCATAGTATTCTCCGTCCAGTTGCATGTCCTCGCTTCGGGAGATTTAGCTTCACCCACACTCCACATTTCTTGTCACACTCTACCTCCTTTTCTTCACGAGTCATCGAATTTAGAACTTGCTGCCAATTTATAAGAAGTCAGAAGATAAGAAGTCAAGTTTCCAAATGGAGCCCAACAAAGAAGTGAGAGTTCGATCGCTCACAGCTAAAAGTCTAGGCTCACAGCTACAAGTCACTAGCTACAAGTCTAGGGAATGATGGGTGCAAACTTATGCCGACATAATGTTCATTATAAGTTTCATTAACACATTCGAAAACATAAAAACAAACACTCAATCAAAAAAACATTTTAAAAACTAATTATAATTGACGAATAAATAAATGTGAAAGGATCGGGGAGAAAAATGGTTTTGTGGTATGACCAAAATAAGCTCAAAGTTATAGTTTGACTATTTTTCTTTTCTTGTGCTACAGTCATCTACTACCTTTCCTTTACCTTTGTGCGAAGTCTTAAGGCTCCTGCTTGCTTCTTTGTAGGCAAGCGTGGGGTTAGAAGATTGGTCAAGAAGCGTGTAACGGAACTGCATTTTTTTATTTATTTTTTTATTACATGGTTTCATTATATGTACAAGCTACTAACTAAAAGTTCCAACACACCAACGAAACAATAGCGACAAAAAGACAGCAGCGAAAACAAAAAACAAAAGCAAGACAAAAACATAAATTGCAATGTAACGCGTCCTCTCTGAATGATTCCATCAACTGTGGAAATGAGACTGTCCTGGAGACCTTGAAGAGCAAACATCCACGCGCACAGCGTGAAGCCCTGCTGGAGGGTGTGCTTACCCACCACACCCAGTAATTTTTTACCAGATCACTGCAAGCTATACATTAGATCAGCTGCCCTCCATACGAAAGGAGCTGCCGGCCCCTCAGGCATTGATGCTCATTGCTGGAGGAGACTTTGCACCTCATTCAAGTCAGCATCTCGTGACCTCTGCCAGGCTCAAAGCGCCTCTGCTCCGACTATGTGGACCCACAAGGGCTCTCACCATTGCTGGCATGCAGGCTCATTGCCTTGGATAAACACTGGAGTTAGACCTATTGGGATATGTGAGACTGCGAGGAGAATCATTGCAAAGGCTGTACTTTTTGTCACTAAGGAAGATATCCAAGACGCTGCTGGCACAAGACAACTCTGCGCTGGTCAAATTGCTGGGACTGAAGCTGCCATTCATGCGATGAGGTCAATTTTTTCAAATGAGGATACTGAAGCTATCCTCCTTGTGGATGCTAGTAATGCTTTTAACTCCCTCAATAGGCAGGTGACTCTTCGCAATACAAGGCTTACATGTCTGTCCCTCTCGAAAATATTTATCAACACATACAGGGATCCTTCAGACCTATTTATCGATGTTGAAACACTCGTCTGAGGAGGGTACCACCACCCAAGGGAACCATTAGCCATGCTTTTCTATGCTTTAGCCATGCCTTTCTATGCTTTAGCCACACTTCCTCTCATTGATCGCTTGAGTGATACCAAGGGAGTCACCCAGGTCTGTTATGCTGATGATGCTGCCGCTGTAGGCAGCATATCATCCCTAAGAGGCTGGTGGGATAATATGAGGTCAAAGGGTCCAGCATTCGGCTACCACGCAAATGCTCACAAGACATGGCTGATAACAAAAGAGCAGTACATCTCACAAGCCAAGGAGCTTTTCCAAGGGTCAGAGGTAAACATCACCTCTCAAGGCAGGCCCTACTTGGGAGCCGCCCTAAGCTCAGATGAATTTATCAAGGAGCATGTGTCAGAGAAAGGTAAGGAGGGAAGGAGGAGTTGCTCCAGCTTGCTCAAGTAGCCACTACCCAACCACATGCTTCCTATGCTGCCTCTGTTCATTGCTATATCCACAAGTTCACTTACCTGTGTAGAACCAATCTTGACACAGAACAACTGTTAATGCCCCTGGAGGTTGTCATCAGATCACAACTGATCCCAGCCTGGTCTGGCATGGCCCCACCAAATGATTCCATACGTGAGCTATTCGCTCTTCCGACAAGACTTGGAGGCCTAGGAATCATCAACACTGCCAGCCGCTCCTTCTTAGAATTTGATGCCTCCATCCAGATAGCTTCACCAATGAGCCATCTTATTGAGAAGCAGGACCCAAAGTACTCCTGGGATACAATGAAGGCCCAAATTGTGGCAAAGAATGAGGTCCGCAAGCAGAGACAGATATAATCAAAGGCAGCTGCAGACACCCTTAGACCCAACCTGTCTAACACATTACAACAGGCCATGGACCTGGCTCAAGAGAAGGGTGCCTCGAGCTGGTTATCTGCACTTTCTCTGGAGGAACACAACCTCACCCTTCACAAAGGAGCATTTAGAGATGTGCTTGCACTCCGTTATGGACGGCCTCCACAGAACACTCCAACAAACTGTGCCTGTGGCACACTCTTTTCCACTGATCATGCTCTCTCATGCCATCAGGCATAATGAGGTACGAGACACAATAGGTTGCTGGATGTCCGAGGTATGTAATGATGTGTGCATAGAGCCTAACTTGCAGGGAGAAAACCTGAAGGGTGCCTCAGCAATAAGAGAGGATGGAGCCAGGCTGGACATCACCGCCAATGGTTTCTGGGGTGGTCGTTATGAACTATGTCAGAGTATTTAATCCACACGCCCCCTCCAACCGCCTACAAAGTTTAGTCTCCACATACAGAAAGCATGAGAGGGAAAAGATCAGGTCTTACGAACAGCGAGTGAGAGAAGTTGAACATGGATCGTTCACCCCACTGGTCACGGCTCTTGCAGGTGGCCTAGGTAAAGCTGCATCCACATCACTCAAACGACTAGCTGTCAGAGAAAAATGAACACTCTTGCATGGATGAGGTGCAAACTCTCCTTCACTCTTCTCCGAGCATCAATACAGTGCATCCAAGGTGCACGATCAGCAAGTGGTCGCACCCAAAAGTATATCTCCTCAGGTTGATCTCTAACAGTCGAGGCCAAATTCAACTCTAAAGATACTTTCATCTTACCCTTGAATAAATTATCTATGTATCTACCTATGTCATGATAACTCATTTTTCACTCAATGGAGAAAAAAACAAAAAAAACCCGAGTGATTTCCTCCCCAGCTGCTATAGTGATCACGCGGTTAACAAACTAACAAAGGAATGGCTTCATCAAAAGGAATGGCTTCATCAAGTGCACAGGAAGCTGCAAAAGCCATTAATTGCTTAATGAAATTCTCTCTTGGAGACCAGCAGTCTCTCCTAGAAGTCATTGATGACTATTTTACCTCAAACTATGGTTGTTCAAACTATGGTTGTGATAGTGACAGTGACTCAGAGAACGAACAAGCAGGTATAATACATAATACATACACTACTAATGGATGAATTTATTTGTAGGTAATTATGTGGTTGATGCTGACAGACTTGAGCCATCTCATAGTGAAACTGAAGGGAATGAAGAGAGTGATGATGATCTGGAGGACGTTCGAGAGCTGACCAATGACGAACAGGTCCAGGAAGCAATGATGCAGTTGTCTGCAGTTTCATCAGTGGATTTTGACGTTCGAGACGTGGACACTCAAGAATCTAGTAACCCAGTTTATGACTAGTGGCTGTGGCTGCTCAAATCGGCCCTTTCTGCACAGAGAATGACAGGAATATTACATGCCCTTTTCCAACAGTTCCCAAACCAGTCAGCAGGAAAGCAACCCCTGATCCTGGAAATGCCATCACAGCCAAGTAACAGCCCTCCAGCAAACCGTGCTAGGGTGTCGAACCTGCAAGAAAACTGGACACAACAGCAGATACTGCCCTAACAATCAATTGTCTTACTTCTATCCTACACTAGAGACCTTTACAGGCTATTTTTCGTTATAGTTATCATTAGAGAGCTCACTCCAATAATTTTTCTCTCACTTTTATCCTTGTTTTATTGTTACTCGTACTTCCATTGATCTAAATGTCTAAAAGTTACCTTTTCTGTTGCACAAGCTTCATCCAAAAAGAGCGCGTTGTCCTATCAGCAAAGAAGTGTTTCTTTTCCACCTCGGCGTAGCAGCTCAGCCTTGCTAGTCTTCTTTCTCCCACCTCAGATTTGCTAGAGTTCACACCTCGACCGTCATGTGCGGAGGTGCACGGAAATTACGTTTATATTAAAACGAAGCCTCTAGCATTCAGGCTTTCATAACTTTTCTTCTGAATGGAATTAAGTGATGATTTGAGTTCCAAAATATAGGAATTGCTTTGTTCTTTCACCTGGTATCAATAACTTAATTTTGTATATATATATATATTTTTTTTTGCTTATTAATGTACTAGGTATATGCAAGTATATGCAAGGAAGAGTGAAGGAGAGTTGTACTTTTTGGCCAGGTGCTGTCTTAATTTCATTTTACATATTAGATCACGATTGACCCAAGGAGGATGAGAAGGTGGGAAGACAAATTTAGAGGGAACACAGGAGTTTATTACTTGCAAGAAATTTACTTTAAAGATCCTCCACGAAGTGTCAATGTCCGGTGAGAGAATGTGGTTCCAATCGATGGAATCTAGAAGTTGATTGGCCATATCAAAGTCAGCCCGGTGGTATAACCAAACCCTCCGCCTAGAAGAATTACAGTACTTCTGATTTCTCCCTATTTCAACAAAATCTTGATACTGTCTCCTTTTGGATCTCATCCAACTTTCTTACATTAAATTCCTCAAAATCGAAATGGATGTTTATAACTTACAAAGTCTCTCCTATCTTCAAAACTTGCCCTCGCTCTACCTACTTGGTTCCTCTCTTGATTTAGTCTCCGAGTTCAAGTATCTGGGTGTTCTCTTATCTTCAACACTATCCTAGTCGAAACACATATCCTTCATTTGTAGTAAGTCTCGTCATCTCTTAGGCCTCTTATACCGACAATTTTATCATCACTCTGACTCCTCTTCTCTTCTGCGTCTATACACCTCTCTAATAAGTCCTCACCTTGAATACTGTACAATCTGCGCACCTCTCCATGTCTATCCAAAAGATACAATTCTTTGCATGCAAAATTTGTTCCAAAGACTGGTCCTCTGACTATTCCCTCTTACGTTCTAATCTAAAACTCCCTACACTCTCCTCTCGTCATCTCAACTCTAAACTCATACTTTGCTTTTGCATAATTACATTGACTTTCCAACCTCACTGCCTGCACATCAGCCTCCTCCACCAGATCATACCACCCCCTCAACCTTACTATCATTTTCCCTCATACTCAGTCTTTTAATGTATCTTTTTTCCCTTCTGTCATTCGTAAGTGGAATGCTCTTCCGAACAATATTAAGGAATCCCGTTCTCTTAGCTTATTTAAACCTTACATACAAACAATTTCATAACATTCATAATGTATTTCATGTGTTGTGTGTATTGTGTGCTCTTTGCATTAGCCAGTGGCTATTGAGCATGTTTTTGGAAAGGGAAAATATATATATATATATATATATATATACATAAGACCCCTTTTCTCAGATCCTATCACATTAATGTCCAATTTCAAAACAAAGTCCTCAAGTCCTTAGTGAGTAATAAAATTATGATCAACATTCGTTTGTTTTATGAAGATCCAGCGTAGTTACAAGCTGCCCTACTGTTAGATTGACATCTTGTATTCTGGATGCTTGATCCTTCTTCCTTGCTTCAACTTCTGCCTCCTATGGTCTCATTACCCACATTCTACCAACTAGATTGCAACCTCTACCAATGCCACACTACGCTTGGGTGAGTGTGGTCTCAGTTCCATGACAACCCGCCCCCCCCCCTCCTCCGTCCACTACTGCAGCATTCATCTGGAACACTTTTTGTAGTGACAACCACATGAAAATCACTTCTGACATGGCGAGAGTCTGTTGGCAGCATCCACCAAGAGTCTGGTGCTTTTCTCTTGGCTCTCCATATTTCCAGCTTGGTTCTGAGAATGGACGACAACATCATGCGATTTCCTGCAGGGTATGGACTGCATTATTGCTTCTGTCCCACCCCCATCACTGTGTGACTGAGGTGGACCACCCGGCAGTTGAGTAGGAAAGGAAAAAATATTGGGGGGGGCAAAGCAAGATATGTAGCAGTTTTCACCATTAGAATATATAGGAGTAGTAGAGCTTATAATAAAACAATCATGATATTATATATATATATATATATAATTATATTTAATTATAGCTATATATATAGTACGTGAATCATCAGTTTAGTCATCATCAGTTTACCCAAATGTTCCTAGATAAAATAAAAGTCATAAGTTATGGAATGTAAGCTAAAATACAGTCACAGTGTGTAATACAATAATATAGAGTGTAGTGTAATTTTCCTGTTCAATTAATATTTACTGGCAAATAAACTCGAGAATACTAATGGTGCGGGGGGGCGCAACTCTCCCTACCTCCCTTCATTCCAACTTGTGTATTTCTAGACATAAATATATTTGTTGTTTTGAAACTGAATGTTTTGAAACTGAACGTAATAATAAACATCCACATAAATAGACATTAAGACATTAATTAGTGGGTGGGTGTATATATCCTGAATTAGTGGGAGGATGCTTATGTCCTGGATTAGTGGGTGGGTTCTTATGTCCTGGATTAGTGGGCAGGTGGTTATGTCCTGGATTGGGTGGGTGCTTATGTCCTGGATTAGTGCGTGGGTGCTTATGTCCTGGATTAGTGGGTGGGTGCTTATGTCCTGGATTTGTGGGTGGATGCTTATGTCCTGGATTAGTGGGTGGGTGCTTATGTCCTGGATTTGTGGGTGGGTGCTTATGTCCTGGATTAGTGGGCGGGTGATTATGTCCTGGATTAGTGGGCGGGTGCTTATGTCCTGGATTAGTGGGTGGGCGGATGCTTATGTCCTGGATTAGTGTGCGGGTGCTTATGTCCTCGATTGGTGTTAGTAAACATTTAGAGGAGTAGCAACAAAAAAAAGAAATTATATTCTTTGGCAATTAGAAAGGACATGTCCAAAATAGTTAATCTGCTTTACATTTCTTTCAATAAATTCCTTCATGATGCCATGCATGTTGAGGCTATCAGTTCTGTCCCGATGTATGTGGAGCAGCATTCAATGATTTATATGTTGCTGTGACATTGAATTTCTCTAGTAACTTTTAGTTCGCTTAAGAGATGAAAAGCTTCGCTCAGCTGAAGCAGTGGTGACAGGTATAGTGTAATAGAGCTTAAGCAACTTATGAACTTCTGTAATAAATGTTTTTAAAAGCTAGGCTGCATGTTGAATACATCACAAATTGTTTGGTTCTGTGTGACTTCCTTAACTGAAATTCCATAGTGATAGACTTGATAACATCTAGAAGTAGCTGAAGGGGAAGCTTTAACTTTTGCATGTTAATATCTTATCAACAATTTCTTCAGAGAGTGTGACATTTGCACTATCATCAGCAGTCTCTCGACACTTCTCATAAAGAGAAACTTCTGTTGCTAAACCATTTTTCAAGATGGCCCTTTATGCCATCGATAACTTCAAAATACTTTTTTCTGTAATAGTTACATAATTATAGATCCAACAGTATGGTCATCTGAGCCATCACTTAATCTCCTTGGAACTAGACATTGCCTTGCTAATACTGGTTCCTCACACTTCTCTCTAGCTTCTTCTTTGATGGCCTCAAAAAAACTTCTTGAACATTTCATCATCTCTTTACATTAACTGCAGCAAAGCAATCTTCAACACTAGTATTCACTCCTTGGAGTGTAACTGACAATGGTTCTGTGATACTAAAGATTAGTACAGAAAACAATTAGTCACAGTTCTGGTTTGTGTATGTATTATTCTAGCATTAATCTTAATCTTAAGGTAGCTAAATGCATTAATCATCGAGATGTAACATCAGTTTCTAATGTCAGTTCCAGATCCAGATATGTGGTATTATATCTCGTAGAACTACTCAGTGCCTTGTCCAGGACATCCTACTTCCATCGATCTGCCATTTGACGACTGACATTGTTGATACTGCATTTTTACAACATCTCTATATTATTATGTATCACCTTCTTTCTAGTCAAGGACTAAAGCCCACATTAAATTAAGACTACCATGAGGATTATTCTAGACTGAAAACTTGGCGTGTGTATTTCAAGACACATGCTCTAACATATGCTGGCCAAATCAGTTTTGGGTAAAGAAAACCAATAAAACGACATGATCTTGGGGGGGGAAATGTTTATAGTAAATGATGTTGCAGTCTCTACATTCATTGCAATAGATCACATCCATCTTACTTACGATCGATAAAAGTAACATTTTCCTCCAAACGAATAGTTCCAGGAGCGTCCATATGTGCGACAATTTGAAAAAGATCTTCTCACTGAATGACCGGTGCATCCAGAGGATTCATAGCATAATACCGAACTAGATTCTAAGGGGAGAAGAAAGTGAACCTCAACAGATTTTTTTACACAATAACAAGCTACAAAATTGTGGTAGAAAAGAAAGTCCTCTTGCAGAGCATAAATCTATTTATCAATAAACATACAAACCCAACCAACCTACCCACCAAACAAACAAGCATAAATAAATACTGAAATACTTTCTCGATAATTAACTTCAATTCACTCTTCGATATGTGTCAGCTAGTTGCTCTAGCTTTCTTCAGGAAAAACGAGATCCTAACTCTTAGCACCTCATTAATCTACTAATCTACTAATATCAAAGAATAAATTTGAGTTGAACAAGAAAGTCGTATCTATATTATGTCACCTGAGAATTGTTTAACTCACCAGATTCTACAACTAGCAAACAAATGACCAGGAGTCCCACTAACATGGTCATTGACAGATACTGCATTCTGAACATCTCTTAAAAAAATAAGCAGAAAATTTAGGTATACACACATCTATATCATTTGGTTTGACATATTGGATATAGCAAGTTAGAAAAACTTTATTAATCACATTTGTGGTATAATTATTTTCTCACCCAGTTATAATCAAGCAGCACTGCAGGTTAATTCTTCAGAATGGCTCTTCGGTGAATTTTCCAGACAGTTTTCTTGAGAGTTGTTTGAGGACAGATCCAGCAACTAGAATAATGTTAACTCGGTAAACTAAGATAGAATATAGCATAAGCTGCCAATATATAGTTTCAAAACCACAAGCCCACAGAAGCCACCCATAATATATACACCAGGAGCACCACCATTCTTCAGGAATCCAAATGAAAACCTGCAAAGAGCCACTCATGGGAGAGCAGCCACCACACGGCCTCTTCAGGAATCCACATGTGTCGGAAGCCATCCCCAACTTCTCCAGAAATCAGTCTAGTAGGAGCACCCACTGCACAGCTGAATTTTCCCAGTATTAATGACTTTTGCCAGGTAAGGTGGAAATGCCACTCACTACTACCTGTGGTCAATACTGTACAGGAGAATAATCTAGAAGGCACCTATACAGGGGCAGATCACAGGATTTATAAAGGGGAATGTGGGCTAATGCAACATTAACTTATCACACTAACACCTTTCCTAGCATTAATTGTTGGGCAAGAAAAACATTGTCCAGGTGTAAAGGTTTGGCAAAGCTAAGATCCTGGCATATGGATTATGGGCCAAAGTTCCTTCACAGTTTCAGCACTGTAAAATGGGTCAGTAGACATGATTTCATAGCCCATTCAAAGGTGTTTGGATAGCTCTTTATGTAGAGTTTGATTGAGGAAAGCACTGTAGTCAAGGATGTCTTTTATGAGCTGTCCAAAAAAGATATTCCTGTAGGCTCTCTGACAGAGACATCATAAGCACCAATATAGAGTTTCATAACCTCAATCTTAGAGAAGCCCCTCATATATGCCAGATGCATCTACCGTTCATTAGGAATCCAAACCACAAAGCCATGTCTGTGATAAGCTAGCGTAATAGTAGCACCCAATCCAGGAACACCCAACATACCGTTGCTCAGGCCACACCACAAAGCCACATCTACAAAACCCTCCCTCCCTCCTTCTCCAGAAGCCAGGTAATTAACACCCACTCACTGCCGCACAGTATAGATCATCGTCATGTAAGATGACTTGTGGCAAGAACACTTTTGCATTTTATTTCTTTGTTTATTTCTATATAATTATTCCAGTTGAGTGGTGGAAGAATACAGCAAGTATTAAATTTGAAAATGGCGAATTCTCTCCAAAATTTTTAACAGGTTATTCCTGTAAATCATGTTTTCTAATTTTATAATGATCATTACTTTGTCTGTCCTATTCATATTCAAAGCATATGACATTTGAAATCAGTTTTAGAGGTCTGCTATTGTGATTTGAAGAGATGACTTTTGGTTGTTTTAATCCGGTGTAGAGGGCCAACATCCATCAATTGCCTCACCGTACAACAATTTCTTCCCCCTCTGCCACTAATTCTCCAATCCAAAATACTACACATTTACTACTTCCATCACTTTCTCACTTATTCCATCCAAACCTTTTCCAACCACCAATGCAAACTTATTCTTTTCCCATTCTTCCAAATTCATCAAGTCAATCTCTAGCAGCTCCTTCAATTCTGCACACCTCATAACAAACCGTGCCGATTTCTCTCCAATTCCCCATAAACCACAAACAAATTAACCTCATCCTCCCCTTTTCCACTGTCACACTTTATGCACTGCTTATATCACTGGACATACTCTACATCTCCTCTCTTGTCAACCAATAAGTCGGCCTAATGGCACACTTTTATATTCTGCATGACCTCAGAGACCTCTCTACCCCATCACCCCATGCTATTCTTGTTAACAATTAAGGTGATATTTTACTCATTACTTCTTTCTCTCAGTCCTCTTCATTTCTCCCCTCAATCATTTCCTTTCACATATATAGCACTGACCTGACATCTTAGACTTTCTTCGCAAAACCTCATATTCTTACCACCACTCTATTACACTGTCCATTCTCAGCTTCTTTGCCATTTTTCACTAACCTGCTCTCTTCTATTGGTAATAGAACACAGTAATCTAAACATAAGTATTTGAAGATTAATGTAGAAGACAAAACAATTACTCACACTTCTGTTTAGTTTTGTTTGTGTATGTATTATTCTGGCATTAGCATACATATGTCATGGAGATGTAACATCAGCTTCTAATGTCAGTTCCAGACCCTGATATGTGGCATTATATCTCCTACAAGTACTCCATTATCCAGATCATCCTACGTCTATGCACCTACAGAGTTAGAGAAGTGACATTGTTAATACCACATTTTTATACGAACCACCATCATGTCAATAAAGAAATGCGTGGTTGCATTAAGATTACCATGATGATTACTCTTGTTCACAAGTATTGTCTCTAGTCAAAAGCTTGGCATGTGTATTTCAAGACACATGCTCTAACCTATGACTGGGCAACCAGTTTGGGTATAGAAAATCAACCAAACAGGTATATGTCCTTGGGTAAAGAAAATTAATCAAACATTGATGTTTTAGTCTCTACATTAACGAAATAAATTGACGGCATCTTCCTTACCTTTGGCAATGGAAACATATGGCTCCTTAAAACTAACTTTCCAGGATTCATAAATGCACAACAGTCTGAAGTATGTATTAGATATCAACAGGTGCAGTCCAAGGCAGATTCAAAATATCTCAACATAAATTCTAAAGGGAGAAGAAAGTGAATCTCAACAGATTTTTTACACAACCACAAGCTACCAAATTATGGTAGAAAAGAATAATTTTTCATTCTCATGTATAGCGTAAATCTATTCATGATTTTATTTCAATTAACATAGAAAGAAAGCCAACCAATCAACCAAAGAAACAACCAAGCATCAGGAGTTGAACTTGAGCCATTATGCTTTCCAGGCAGGGCTCTCAACCACTAGGCCACAGGCACCAAACAGGTTTGATCACCTCCCAATGGGTACTTAACTTTCTCTCAGTTGCAACAGTCTCTGTTATAAGCACTCGTGGGTAACTTCCCAGGCGAGTGGTGTGGTATCCCTTAAGATTGACACAACTGTCCACCCACAAAAAGAAATGATTAATATGTGAGGGTCTTATGTAACCACACCCAAAGCTGGAAACCACCTTGTGCTCTACACACACTTAACACTCATATTGGGCATCTTCCTAAGGTGAGTGGAATGGTACCCCTCCTGACTGACACAACAGTCCACCAACACAATGTAATTATTTCAAATCTTACCTGTTTCTACAGCTAGGTAATGAGTGAATGGCCAGGAGTGCCACCAGTATACTGTCAATGAGAGGTAATGCTTTGTGAAATGCCCACTTAAAAAACATGAGAAAAAGCAACACCAAATATTTGTATATAGCTATTGAGAGTTACATATTGGACGTGACAAAAAATTTAATTAGCCACCAATGTGAGATAATTATTGCCTCATCCTGTTCTAATAAATGGTTGCTCTGCATAGAGGGAATTTAACAAAAAATAAAACAAGTAACTTGTGTGTACGATTTTGGAGCTCAATAATATCTGCAAACTTCACTATACGAACACTCTCTCCCTGTGTCGCTCTCTTTTGATAAGAAAACTGCTGCAGCTAGAACCATGCCAAAGTTACCAGCAGCCAAAGTGAGGGCACCTCAAAATCTGAGTGCCAGAATTTCATTCAAGTGTTGAAAATTGTCAATCCACTAAATATAATTGAGTTGCACAAAACTGTACACTTTAACTCTTAGGAGCAGACTTAGCCTGCAGTGGCCTCGGAAAAATCAATTTTCTTCATTGGTAAGCCATGGACACTTTGGTGGCTATACTTGACTACCCAGACATTCATTAGTGCTAATGAAACACTCAGTAGGGCTTCCTCTTGCCAAACTAGTAATTTCAACTGCCTAGAACATATTTGCAACAAATTAGATTCTCAAATCATGAGTTACTGCAAAAAAGCCACCACAAATAGATTTACATTTTGAACCCTAGCAAGTTGATAAAGTCAAGGTACAGTGCCTATGGACCATCAAAGTCTCTTCAGTGGTTTGATTTCTTAGGAAGGCTATACCCATGAACTTATGGTTAAGACTTTAGAGCTCATAGATTTTGCACACTTCACTGGACTAAAAGAGGTATAACATGCCCAAATTAGTAGAGATGAAGTGGGTGTACCTCAAAACCTGAGTGCCCCATTTTGCAATAATTATGCCTAACTTCAGATTGCAGTGAATAAAGGAATGAGTATTTTCATTAGGCGCTAAAACATGAGGGCTTGGTCATGCACGTTGGTTGAAAGTGAATTAATTTTCCAACAGCGTGCTTTACCACGTACTTAAAGAGGGGGGACAAAACCATAAAGTAGTAGAAAGTGTAAAAAAATTGTGGTTATATACAACTTTATAGCTCCATAGATTCTGCAAACTTCGTAGTGTATGGAGTTAATACATAGCTTAAAAGATAAGTATTTCTGTGTGCTCTCTTTTGATGCTAAAACATTTTTCATATAATTATAGTTATAAAACTACCCAAGTTACTGGAGCTAACATGGTGCTACCTCAAAACATGAGGACCTGATTTTTCTGCATAAATATCTCCAAGTGCTAGGGACCTGAAATTATCACCAAAATAAAATTTGTTAAAATTCCTTAATATTTTTTTTCCAAACACGTGCTACACCATGTACTTAATGAAAAAAGTCGTTGCAGTATATAGTAATTCCTCTAGCCACTGGTGCTAATTTCAGCTCTGTAGCACTTGACAATCTATATGCAGAGAAATAGGGGACTCTGGTTTTGACCACCACTTTAGACATGCTGCAAAATGGGGGCCAAGAGAAGTAATGCTTGACTTGGAATGCTTACTTGGTGAGACTGTTGGGTGCTCCTACCTCAATCTGACCCATGGCGGGGTTCCAACTTCTGATATCTCTGTTAACTAATCTTGACTGAATTGATTAGTTTACGTCTCAATCAAGCATACAGATAATTGCACAATAACTGAACATTGAATAAAGACTCTGAGTCTCTCCCAGGTAAGCTACCTGTTCTAGCACTCCTCTACCTTCTTGCATCATCAAGAATGCTAACAAAAAGTCCTCACTTGTCCTTCCACTCAACAGAATTACTTCATTCACACATACCAATCCATTAACATCTCTATTCCGTATCCATAATAGCAATTTTAGTTAGCTATAACAGTTCTGTTCTGTTACGTAACCCTGCAGGCAGATATAGATGGTGAGGCTCTCTGACAGAGACAATCATATTGCATATGCACCAATATACAGTTTCATAACCTCAATCTTAGAGAAGCCCCTCATATATGCCAGATACATCTACCGTTCTCATCAGGAATCCAAACCACAAAGCCATGTCTGTGAGAATCTAGCCTAATAGTAGCATCCATACCAGGAACACCCAACATACCGTTGCTCAGGAATTCAAGCCTACACCACAAACTCACATCTATAAAACCCTCCCTCCCTCCTTCTCCAGAGGCCAGGTTACTAGCACCCACTCACTGCTGCACAGTATAGATCATCGTCACGTAAGATGACTTATGGCAAGAACACTTTTGCATTTTATTTCTTTGTTTGTTTCTATATATTGCAGTTGAGTGGTGGAAGAATAATGATCATAAATTTGTCCTATAAGCATATGACATTTGAAATCAGTTTTAGAGGTCTGCGATATTAGCTGTTGTGATTTGAATAGGTGACTTTTGTGTATTTTAATCCGGTGTAGAGGGCCAAGATCCATCAATTGCCTCACCATACAACAATTTCTCCTCCTCTGCCACTAATTCCCCAATCCAAAATACTACACATTTACTACTTCCATCACTTTCTCACTTATTCCATCCAAACCTTTTCCAACCACCAATACAAACTTATTCTTTTCCCATTCTTCCAAATTCATCAAGTCAATCTCCAGCTCCTTCAATTCTGCACACCTCATAACAAACCGTGCTGATCTCTCTCCAATTCCCCATAAACCACAACAAAATTACCCTCGTCCTCCCCTTTTCCATTGTCACACTTTATGCACTGCTTATCACTGAACATATCTACATCTCCTCTTGTCAATCAATAAGTCAGCCGAATGGCAAACTTTTATGCCCTGCATGACTTCAGAGACCTCTCTACCCATCACCCCGTGCTATTCTTGTTAACAATTAAGGTGATATTACTCATTACTTCTTTCTCTCAGTCCTCTTCATTTCTCCCCTCAATCATTTCCCTTCACATAGCACTGACCTGACATCTTATACTTTCTTCGCAAAACCTCATATTCTTACCACCACTCTATTCCACTGTCCATTCTCAGCTTGTTTGCCATTTTTCACTAACCTGCTCTCTTCCATTGGTAATATGAATTCTAAGTAATTTGAGACCATTGGTATAGCTACATGGTTTCAGTTAGATATTACACAGGCAAACCTCTGTAATCTGAGACCATCACACTGGTTAGCTCAAACGATGGCCTAAAACTAATAAAGACTTCAATTTCCTATTGCCGAAATCACAGATAATTGCTTAGAGAAACCACAGGTCAAACTACAGCCCTTACTCAACTAAGTAGATACTCTGTTATAGAGAGAGAGAGAGAGAAGTGCAGTTTTTAATGGCTTCATGCTACATGGTCTACCTCCTATCAAATGTGTCTGAATATAGCTAACATACATATGAAAGCAATGAGAATAAGAAATAGTTTGATACCAAAATTAGCTGCATAAAGAAAAGAACAAAGATATGTTGATTACAAAAAAAATTGGTTTTGACCACAAATCCCAAATTTGTAGATTTGACAATCAACCCCACCTTGAGTGGTCAGGTGTGTGTGGCAGGTACTGGCATGGAGTAGATATTGTGTGAAGCTGTGGTGTGCAAGGTACTCTATTCAAAGAGTCATTCAAGACCCTGGCCCTATCAATATTGTTTGTAAGTTAGTGCAGTAACTCATTTCTCTATTTGGGGTGGCTGTCGGCAAGTCAACTATTATTATACATGAATTGTCTTAGTGGTTGGTTGATGAGATATCATGCTTAACTTAGGAAAATCAGGCTTGCCTTCTCCTCGTAGATGGCATGGGGGTAGGCCACCTGTTGGGTGGTATATATGCTCCACCAGAAAGAGCCACTTTTTCTTATCAACAATCGTAGGATCTTTCATGATTGATTGGATGATCATTTCTGTCCTCTGTGTGGCCCTTAGTTGTCTCTACATAACCTCTTGTGTGGCTTACCACCTTACATTAGATTGTCTGGATGTGGTGATCTGATTCAATTTGAAAAGCTGTGCCAGAACGCTCATTCTTTACAATGCTCCCAGTGATGAATATGTACATTAGAAGAAATTTGAGGGGCTATGTGGAGAAGTCCTACTATTACAATATCTTGATGACATCATGAATATTTTGGACTAAACTCCAGCCACTGTCCTCGCCCTATCCAGAGCTACAAACCTGGTTTAAAGACATCCGTTCTCTAAACACTAGTTTAATACACTAATCCAGTATTCACCTATATAGCGTGCCTGAAGGAATAGCATTCTTTGGCTAATGCTATTTAGTGATCTATACAAACTTATTATTCATTGTTCAATGCAATCTTTGCTGAGGGTACCAAATTCCTCGAGCTGGCCAGATGGATGCAAACTTAAGAACCTGTGGTGGACTTGGCTCACTAAAGCAACCTGCCCCCATAGAGGATTACAAGTCATTAAATCAAACCGATAAATGTGATGTATATAATTATGAAAAAGTCCCTCCACTTCAGCTGCTGAGGGATGAAACCATCACAACCTAAGCCAGCAAGCAGATGTTCTACCAGAGCTGATATCAAGGCAATCATTTTCTGAGGATATCAGCAAAATACATTTTTTGATGTTCTATTATTGTTGTCTTGTCGTTTTTGTTTATATTATTATTATTATCATTACGAATACTTTTTATTCTTTCCACCATCATTATCATTACTGCAAGTATTTGAAGATCAATGTAGAAGACAAAACAATTACTCACACTTCTGTTTAGTTTTGTTGGTGTATGTATTATTCTAGCATTAGACTTAATGCGCATATATATGTCATGGAAATGTAACATCAGCTTCTAATGTCAGTTCCAGACCCTGATATGTGGCATTATATCTCCTACAACTACTATTCCAGGACATCCTAGTTATATGCACCTACAGAGTTAGAGAAGTGACACTATATTTTTTTACATCCATCTCTACGTTCCACCATCATGTCAAGGACTAAACAAATGCCAGGTTACATTATGATTACCATGATGATTACTCTTGTTCACAAGTATTGTATATATGTAGTCAAAAGCTTGGCATGTATATTTCAAGACACATGCTCTAACCTATGAGACTGGGCAACCAGTTTTGAGTATAGAGAGATCAACAAAACAGGTACATGATCTTGGGGTAAGGAAAATTAATGAAACATTTATGGCAAATGATGTTTTAATCTCTACATTAACTGAAATAAATTAATGCCATCTTCCTTACCATAGGCAATGGAAATATATTGCTCCTTAACTAGCTTTCCAGGAGGTTATAAATGCACAACAGTCTGAAGTGTGTATTAGATATCCATAACTGGTGCAGTCCACAAAATTAGAACAATCTCAACATAGATTCTAAGAGGAGAAGAAAGTGAATCTCAACAGATTTTTTACACAACCACAAGCTACCAAATTATGGTAGAAAAGAATAATTTTTCATTCTAATGTATATCTATTCATGATTTTATTTCAATTTACATAGAAAGCCAACCAATCAAAGAAACAACCAAGCATCAGAGTTGAACTTGAGCCATTATGCTTTCCAGGCAGGGCTCTCAACCACTAGGCCACAGGCACCAAACAGGTTTGATCACCCCCCAATGGGTAGTTTAACTTTCTCTCAGTTGCAACAGTCTCAGTTATAAGCACTCGTGGGTAACTTCCCAGGCGAGTGGTGTGGTATCCCTTAAGATTGACACAACAGTCCACTCACAAAAAGAAATGATTAATTTGTGAGGGTCTTATGTAACCACACCCAAAGCAGGAAATCACCTTGTGCTCTACATACACTTAACACTCATATTGGGCATCCTCCTCCTTGACTGACACCACAGTCCACCAACACAAAGTTCAAATCTTAGCAGTTTCTACAGCTAAGTAATGAATGAATGGCCACGAGTGCCACCAGCACAGTCAATGAGAGGTAATGCTTTGTGAAATGCCCACTTCAAAAACATGAGAAAAATCAACACCAAATATTTGTATATAGTTACTGACAGTTACATATTGGACGTGACGCAAAACTTTGCAACTATTAATTAGCCACCAATGTGAGCTAATATTGCCTCACGCTGTTCTAATGAATGGCTGTGCTCTTTAATAGAGGGAATTTAACAAAAAATAAAACAAGCAACTTGTGCGTACGATTTTGGAGCTCAATAATATCTGCAAACTTCACTATACGAACTTGATTTACCTCTCTCTCCCTGTGTTGCTCCCTTTTGGTAAGAAAACTGCTGCACAGCTAGAACCAGGCCAAAGTTACCAGCAGCCAAAGTGAGGGCACCTCAAAATCTGAGTGCCAGAATTGCATTCAAGTGTTGAAAATTGTCAATCCACTAAATATAATTGAGTTGCACAAAACTGTACACTTTAACTCTTAAGAGCAGACTTAGCCTGCAGTGGCCGCAGAAAAATCAATTTTCTTCATTGGTAAGCCATGCACACTTTGGTGGCTATACTTGACTACCCAGACATTCATTAGCGCTAATGAAACACTCAGTAGGGTTTCCTCTTGCCAAACTAGTAATATCATCTGAGAACTCATTTGCAACAAACTAGGCTAAAATCACGAGTTACTGCAACTTTGCCTTCTTGTGGTTATAGCTATGCAATATTTCTTGTACCCAAAAAGCGACCACAAATAGATTTACATTTTGAACCCTAGCAAGTTGATAAAGTCAAGGTACAGTACCTATGGACCACCAAAGTCTCTTCAGTAGTTTAGTTTCTTATCAAAGGGGGGCTATACCCATAAAATAGAAAGCACTTGTGGTTAAGACTTTAGATCTCATAGATTTTGCACACTTCACTGACTAAAAGAGGTATAACTATGCCCAAGTTAGTGGAGTTGAAGTGGGAGTACCTGAAAACCTGAGTACCCGATTTTGCAATATGCCTAACTGCAGATTGCAGTGAATAAAGGAATGATGGAATCCAAACCACAAAGCCATGTCTGTGAGAAGCTAGCCTAATAGTAGCACCCATACCAGGAACACCCAACATACTGTTGCTCAGGAATTCAAGCCCACACCCACAAAGCCACATCTATAAAACCCTCCCACCCTCCAGAGGGCAGCCTAATAGCAGCACCCACTGCATGCCGCACAGTATAGATCATCTTGACGTAAGATGACTTATGGCAAAAACACTTTTGCATTTTATTTATTTCTGTATAATTATTGCAGTTGAGTGGTGGAAGAATACAGCAAGTATTAAATTTGAAATTGGAAGAAATTGCGAATTCTCCTCCCCCCCAAAAATTAACAGGTTATTCCAGTAATTTATGTTTTCTAATTAATTTTAATTTTCCAATGATCATTAATATGTCCTATTCACATTCAAAGCATATGACATTTGAAATCAGTTTTAGAGGTCTGCTATTGTGATTTGAAGAGGTGACTTTTGTGTGTTTTAATCCGGTGTAGAGGGCCAAGAGCCATCCATTGCCTCACCATACATCAATCTCTTCCTCCTCTGCCACTAATTCTCCATTCCAAAATATTACTACTTCCATCACCTTCTCACTTATTGCATCCAAACCTTTTCCTACCACCAATGCTCTTTCCCATTCTTCCAAATTCATCAAGTCACCAATCTCAATTCTGCACACCTCATAACAAACCGTGCCAATCTCTCTCCAATTCCCCTTAAACCACCAAAAAATTACCCTCGTCCTCCCCTTTTCCACTGTCACACTTTATGCACTGCTTATCACTGAACATACTCTACATCTCCTCTTGTCAACCAATAAGTCAGCCGAATGGCACATTTTTTGCCCTGCATGACTTCAGCGACCTCTCTACCCATCAGCTCGAGCTATTCTTGTTAACAATTAAGGTGTTATTACTCATTACTTCTTTCTCTCAGTCCTCTTCATTTCTCCCCTCAATCATTTCCTTTCACATAGCACTGACCTGACATCTTATACTTTCTTTGCAAAACCTCATACTCTTACCACCACTCTATTGCACTGTCCATTCTCAGCTCGTTTGCCATTTTTCACTAATCTGCTCTCTTCCATTGGTAATATGCATTCAAAGTAATTTGAGACCATTGGTATACATGGTCTTGGTTCGATATTACAGAGGATCAAACCTAGGTAATCTGAGACCATCACACTGGTTAGCTCAAATAGTGGCCTAAAACTAATAAAGACTTCAATTTCCTATTGCTGAAATCACAGATAATTGCTTAGAGAAACCGCAGGTCAAATTACAGCCCTTACTCAACTGAGGAGATACTCTGTTATACAGAGAGTGAGAGAGAGAGAGAGAGAAGTGATGGGCTTCATGCTACATGGTCTACCTCCTATCAAATGTGTCTGAATAGAGCTAACATGCATATGAAAGCAATGAGAATAAGCAATAGTTTGATACCAAAATTAGCTGCATAAAGAAAAGAACAAAACATTATGATGATTATTAAAATTTTGGTTTTGACCACAAATCTCAAATTTGTAGATTTGATATTAAACCCCACCTTGAGTGGCCAAGTGTGTGTAGCAGGTACTGGCATGGAGTGGATATTGTGCTTTGGTGTGCAAGGTGCTCTATTCAAAGAGTCATTCAACCCATGGCCCTATCAACATTGTTTGTAAGTTAGTGCAGTAACTCATTTCTCTATTTGGAGTGACTGTCGGCAAGTCAACTATTATACATGCATTGTTTTAGTGGTTGGTTGATGAGATATCATGCTTAACTTAGGAAAATCAGGCTTCCCTTCTCCTCGTAGATGGCATGGGGGTGGTAGGCCACCTGTTGGATGGTATGCTCCACCAGAAAGAGCCACCTTTTCTTATCAACAATTGTAGGAACTTTCATGATTGATTGGATGACCATTTCTGTCCTGTGTGTGGCCTTTAGTTGTCTCTATGTGTGGCCTACCACCTTAATTAGATTGTCTGGATGTGGTGATCTGACTCAATTTGCAAAGCTGTGCCAGAACGCTCACTCTTTACACTGCTCCCAGTGATGAATATGTACATTACAAGAAATTTGCAGGGCTATGTCCATATATAGGAGAAGTCCTACTATTACAATGTCTTGATGAATATTTTTGGACTACACTCCGGCCACTGTCCTCGCCCTATCCAGAGCTACAAACCTGGTTCTAACCACATCCTTTCTCTAAACACTAGTTTAATACACTAATCCAGTAATCACCTAGCATGCCTGAAGGAATAGCTAGTGCTATTTAGTGATCTATACAAACATTATTATTCATAATCTTTGCTGAGGGTGCCAAATTCTTTGAGCTGACAAGATGGATGCAAACTTAAGAACCTATTGTGGACTAAGACTCATTCCATCCTAAAGCAACCTGCCCCCCTAGAGACTTACAGGTATGAAATCAAACAGCTGATTATATTTTTGAAAAAGTCCCTCCACTTCAGTTGCTGTGTGATGATGACATCATACCTAAGCCAGCAAGCAGATGTTCTACCAGAGCTGATATTAAGGCAATTATTTTCTGAGGATGTCAGCAAAATACATTTTTTGATGTTCTATTATTGTTGTCTTGTCGTTTTTGTAATCATCGTTATTATTGTTATCATTACGAATACTTCCACCATCATTATCATTACTGCAATAAACATAAGTATTTGAAGATTAATGTACAAGACAAAACAATTACTCACACTTCTGTTTAGTTTTGTTTGTGTATGTATTATTCTAGCATTAGTCTTAATGCATATATATATGTCATGGAGATGTCACATCAGCTTCTAATGTCAGTTCCAGACCCTGATATGTGGCATTATATCTCCTACAACTACTCCATTGTCCAGGTCATCCTACGTCTATGCACCTACAAAGTTAGAGAAGTGATACCATATTTTTACATCCATCTCTACGTACCACCATCATGTCAAGGACTAAATAAATGCGAGGTTGCATTAAGATTACCATGATGATTACTCTTGTTCACAAGTATTGTCTGTAGTCAAAATCTTGACATGTGTATTTCAAGACACATGCTCTAACCCATGACTGGGCAACCAGTTTGAGTATAGAAAATCAACAAAACAGGTATATGATCGAAACATTTATGGCAAATGATGTTTTAGTCTCTACATTAACTGAAATAAATTAATGCCATCTTCCTTACCATTGGCAATGGAAACATATTGCTCCTTAACTAGCTTTCCAGGAGTTTATAAATGCACAACAGTCTGAAGTGTGTATTAGATATTAACCGGTGCAGTCAAAAGCAGATTAGAACAATCTCAACATAGATTCTAAAGGGAGAAGAAATTGAATCTCAACAGATTTTTTACACAACCACAAGCTACCAAATTATGGTAGAAAAGAATAATTTTTCATTCTCATGTATAGCATAAATCTTTTGATGATTTTATTTCAATTAACACAGAAAGTCAACCAACCGACCAAAGAAACAAGCAAGCATCAGGAGTTGAACTTGAGCCATTATGCTCTCCAGGCAGGGCTCTCAACCGCTAGGCCACAGGCACTAAACAGGTTTGATCACCCCCCAATGGGTACTTTAACTTTCTCTCAGTTGCAACACTTTCAGTTATAAGCACTCGTAGGTAACTTCCCAGGCAACCGCACCAAAGCAGGAAATCACCTTGTGCTCTACACACACTTAACACTCATATTGGGCATCCTCCTGAGGTGAGTGGAATGGTACCCCTCCGGCCTTAAACAACAGTCCCACCCACACAAAGCAAATCTTACCAGTTTCTACATCTAGGTAATGAGTGAATGGCCATGAGTGCCACCAGCACAGCCAATGAGAGGTAATGCTTTGTGAAATGCCCACTTCAAAAACACGAGAAAAAGCTACACCAAATATTTGTATATAGCTATTGACAGTTACATATTGGACGTGACGCAAAACTTTGCAACTATTAATTAGCCACCAATGTGAGATAATTATTTCCTCATCCTGTTCTAATGAATGGTTGCTCTTCATAGAGGGAATTTAACAAAAAATAAAACAAGCAACTTGTGAGTACGATTTTGGAGCTCAATAATATCTGTAAACTTCACTATACGAACTTGATTTACCTCTCTCTCCCTGTGTTGCTCTCTTTTGATATGAAAACTGCTGCTCAGCTAGAACCATGCCAAAGTTACCAGCAGCCAAAGTGAGGGAACCTCAAAATCTGAGTGCCAGAATTGCATTAAGTGTGACTCCACATTGAAAATTGTCACTATAACTCTTAGGAGCAGACTTAGCCTGCAGTGGCTTCAGATAAATCAATTTTCTTCATTGATAAGCCATGGACACTTTGGTGGCTGTACTTGACTACCCAGACATTCATTAGTGCTAATGAAACACTCAGTAGGGCTTCCTCTTGCCAAACTAGTAATATCATCTGAGAACTTATTTGCAACAAACTATAGGTTCTCAAATCACGAGTTACTGCAACTTTGGCTGCATGTGGTTATAGCTATGCAATATTTTTGGTACAAAAAAAGCGACCACAAAGAGATTTACATTTTGAACCCTAGCAAGTTGAGAAAGTCAAGGTACAGTACCTATGGATCACCAAAGTCTCTTCAGTGGCTTAGTTTCTTAATCAAAATGGGGCTATACCCATAAAATAGAAAGAACTTATGGTTAAGACTTTATTTTTAGCTCATAGATTTGCACACTTCACTGGACTAAAAGATGTATAACTAAATTAGTGGAGATGAAGTGGGGGTACCTCAAAACCTGAGTGCCCAATTTTGCAATATGCCTAACTGCAGATTGCAGTGAATAAAGGAATGAGTATTTTCATTAGGAGCTAAAATATGAGGGCTTGGTCATGCATGTTGGTTGAAAGTCTATTTCTTAGAATTAATTTTCCAACAGTATGCTTTACCACGTACTTAAAGAGGGGGGGGGGGGGGGGAAACCATAAAGTAGTTGAAAGTGTAAAAAAATTGTGGTTACCACTTTATAGCTCCATAGATTCTGCAAACTTTGTAGTGTATGGAGTTAATACATAGCTTAAAAGATAAGTATTTCTGTGTGCTCTCTTTTGATGCTAAAATATTTTTCATAGTTATAACATTACCCAAGTTACTGGAGCTAAAGTGGTGCTACACCTTAAAACCTGAGGGCCTGATTTTTCTGCATAAATATCTCCAAGTGCTATATAGGGACCCGAAATTAACACCAAAATAAATTTCGTTAAAATTCCTTAAAATTCATTTTCCTAACACATGCTTCACCATGTACTTAATGAAAAAAGTCGTTGTATGCAGTAGGGCTTCCTCTAGCCTCTGGTGCTAATTTCAGCTCTGTAGCACTTGACAATCTATATGCAGAGAAATAAGGCACTCTGGTTCACCACTTTAGGCATGCTGCAAAATGGGGCAAAGAGAAGTAATGCTTGACTTGGAATGCTTACTTGGTGAGACTGTTGGGGGCTCCTACCTCTATCTGACCCATGGCGATGTTCCAGCTTCTGATATCTCTGTTAACTAATCTTGACTGGTATTGGTTAGTTTAAGTCTCAATCAAGATGCAGATAATTGCCCAATAACTAAATATTGAATACTGACCCTGCCTGAGTCTCTCCCAGGTCAGCTACCTGCTCTAGCACTCCTCTATCTTCTTGCATCATCAAGAATTCTAACAAAAAGTCCTGACATGTCCTTCCACTCAACAGAATTACTTCATTCACACATATCAACCCATTAACAACTCTTTTGCAAATCTATTTTAGTTATTACAGCTCTGTTCAGCTTCTGTCACAAACCCTGCAGGCAGATGTAGAGGGTGGGGCTCTCTGACAGAGACATTAATATAGCATAAGCACCAATATAGAGTTCATAACCTCAATCTTAGAGAGGCCCCTCATGTATGCCAGATGCATCTACTGTTCATCAGGAATCCAAACCACAAAGCCATGTCTGTGAGAAGCTAGCGTAATAGTAGCACCCATATCAGGAACACCCAACATACTGTTGCTCAGGAATTCAAGCCCACACCACAAAGCCACATCTATAAGAACCCACACCCCCTCCCCCACCCTCCTCCTTCTCTAGAGGGAAGCCTACCACCCGACTGCCGCACACTATAGATCATCGTCACGTAAGATGACTTATGGCAAGAACACTTTTGCATTTAATTTCTTTGTTTGTTTCAGTTGAGTGGTGGAAGAATACCGCAACTGTTATATTGGAAATTGGAAGGAAATAAATTGGGAATTCAATAAAAACAAATTAACAGGTTATTCCTCCTGTAATTCATGTTTTCTGATTTTCCAATGATCATAAATTTGTCCTATTCACATTCAAAGCATATGACATTTGAAATCAGTTTTAGAGGTATGTGATATTAGCTATTTTGATTTGAAGAGGTGACTTTTGTGTGTTTTAATCCGGTGTATATAGAGGGCCAAGATCCATCAATTGTCTCACCATACAACAATTTCTTCCTCCTCTGTCACTAATTCTTCAATCTAAAATACTACACATTTACTACTTCCATCACTTTCTCACTTATTCCATCCAAACCTTTTCCAACCACCAATGCAAACTTACTCTTTTCCCATTCTTCCAAATTCATCAAGTCAATCTCTAGCAGCTCCTTCAATTCTGCACACCTCATAACAAACAGTGCCGATCTCTCTCCAATTCCCCATAAACCACAAAGAAATTACCCTCGTCCTCCCCTTTTCCACTGTCACACTTTACGCACTGCTTATTACTGAACATATCTACAACTCCTCTTGTCAACCAATAAGTCAGCCGAATGGCACACTTTTATGCCCTATGAACTCAGAGACCTCTCTACCCATCAGCCTGTACTATTCTTGTTGACAATTAAGCTGTTATTATTCATTACTTCTTTTTTCTCAGTCCTTTTCATTTCTCCCCTCAATCATTTCCTTTAACATAGCACTGACCTGACATCTTATACTTTCTTCGCAAAACCTTGTACACTTTCCACCACTCTATTCCACTCTCCATTCTCAACTCGTTTGCCATTTTTCACTAATCTGCTCTCTTCCATTGGTAATATGCATTCAAAGTAATTTGAGACCATTCGTATACATGGTCTCAGTTCGATATTACAGAGGATCAAACCTTGGTAATCTGAGATCATCACACTGGTTAGCTCAAATAGTGGCCTAAAACTAATAAAGACTTCAATTTCCTATTGCTGAAATCACAGATAATTGCTTAGAGAAACCGCAGGTCAAATTACAGCCCTTACTCAACTGAGGAGATACTCTGTTATACAGAGAGTGAGAGAGAGAGAGAGAAGTGATGGGCTTCATGCTACATGGTCTACCTCCTATCAAATGTGTCTGAATAGAGCTAACATACATATGAAAGCAATGAGAATAAGCAATAGTTTGATAGCAAAAATAGCTGCACAAAGAAAAGAACAAAAGATATGGTGATTACCAAAAAATTGGCAAATCCCAAATTTGTAGATTTGACACCTTGAGTGGCAAGCAGGTACTGGCATGGAGTGGATATTGTGTGAAGCTTTGGTGTTTATTCAAAGAGTGATTCAAACCCTGGCCCTATCAACATTGTTTGTAAGTTAGTGCAGTAACTCATTTCTCTATTTGGGGTGGCTGTCAGCATGTCAGCTATTATACACGAATTATCTTAGTGGTTGGCTGATGAGATATCATGTTTAACTTAGGAAAATCAGGCTTGCCTTCTACTTGTAGATGGCATGGGGGTGGTAGGCCACCTGTTGGGCGGTATGCTCCACCAGAAAGAGCCACTTTTTCTTATCAACAATCGTAGGAACTTTCGTGATTGATTGGATGATCATTTCTGTCCTGTGTGTGGCCTTTAGTTGTCTCTACATAACCTCTGTGTGGCCTACCACCTTAATTAGATAGTCTGGATATGGTGATCTGGTTTAATTTGGAAGGCTGTGCCAGAACGCTCACTCTTTACACTGCTCCCAGTGATGAATATGTACATTACAAGAAATTTGAGGGGCTATGTCTATATATAGGAGCAGTCCTACTATTACAATGTCTTGATGACATCATGAATAATTTTGGACTACACTTAGGCCACTGTACTGGCCCTATCCATAGCAACAAACCCAGTTGTAAACACATCCCTTCTCTAACCACTAGTTTAATACATAATAGTACTTGCCTAGCATGCCTGAAGGAATAGCTAATGCTATTTAGTGATCTATACAAACATATTATTCATTGTTCAATGTCATCTTTGCTGAGGTGCCAAATTCTTCGAGCTTACAAGATGGATGCAAACTTAAGAACCTGTGGTGGACTTGGCTCATCCCATCCTACAGCAACCTGCCCCCATAGAGGCTTACAAGTCATGAAATCAAACAGTTAAATGTGCTGTATATGATTTTGAAAAAGTCCCTCCACTTCAGTTGCTGTGGGGTGAAGCTATCACACCTCAGCCAGCAATCTACCAGATCTGATATCAAGGCAATTATTTTCTGTGGATATCAGCAAAATACATTTTTTGATGTTCTATTATTGTGGTCTTGTCGTTTTTGTTTAACATTATTATTATATTATCATCGTTATTATTATTATCATTATGAATACTTTTTATTCTTTCCCCACCATCATTATCATTACTGCAATAAACATAAGTATTTGAAGATTAATGTAGAAGACAAAACAATTAATCGCACTTCTGTTTAGTATTGTTTGTGTATGTATTATTCTAGCATTAGCATATATATGTCATGGAGATGTAACATCAGCTTCTAATGTCAGTTCCAGACCCTGATATGTGGCCTAACAACTACTCCATTATCCAGGTCATCCTACGTCTATGCACCTACAGAGTTAGAGAAGTGACATTGTTAATACCATATTTTTTACATCCATCTCTACGTACCACCATCATGTCAAGGACTAAAGAAGTGCCAGGTTACATTAAGACTAGCATGATGATTACTCTTGGTCATGAATATTGTCTGTCGTCAAAATCTTGGCATATGTATTTCAAGACACATGCTCTAACGGTCTAACCTATGCCTGGGTAAACAGTTGTGGGTATAGAAAATCAACAAAACAGGTATAATGATCTTGGGGTAAAGAAAATTAATGAAACATTTATAGCAATGATGTTGTAGTCTCTACATTAACTGAAATAGATCATAACCATCTTTCTTAACATTAGCAATGGAAACAAGTTGTTCCATAACTAGCTTTCGATGAGTTTATGAATGCACAACAGTCTGTAGCATGTACATAACAGGCCTAGTCCTAGGAAGTGTAGCACATTCCCAACATAGATTCTAAGGGGAGAAAAAGTGAATCTCATCAAAAAAATTATGCAACAACAAGCTAAAAAAGATGCTCTTGAATAGCATAAATCTATTCATGATTTTATTTCAATAAACATACAAACCCAAACAGCCAACCAAACAAACAAACAGGCATATTTTGTGTGTGGGTGGACTGCTATGTCAGTCAGAGGGTTACCATCTCAATCAAATGGGAGGAACCAGGCATGTGTGCTGTGTGTATAGCCTAGGGGGTTTGGATCAAGTATGGTTATGGGAGGAACCCTCACCAATTGTCCATTAGGATTAATGTGCATGTGTGGGTGTAGAGCACATAACGATTTCCTGCTTGTGTGTGGTTTTGTAAGTGCCTCACAATTGATAATTAAGCTCATTTTATTATAAACTGAGAACTGAAGGCAACTGGATTGGCACCATCAGAGTTGAACTGGAACCCTTATGCTTTCCGGGCAGGGGTCTCAACCACTAGCTCCCCCCCCCCCCCAACCCCTCCCTCCGTAACCCTTCCCCTCCCTCCCTCCCGAACCCCAAAGGTTACTTAAACTCTTCTCAGTTGCAACAGTCTCAGTTATAAGCACACGTACTGGGTAACCTCTCAGGCGAGTGGTGTAGTCTACCCACATCCATTTGTGAGGGTCTTATGTAGCCACACCCAAGCAGGAAATCACAATGTGCTCTACACACACACAAAACACTCGTACTGGGTAACTTCTTAGTCGAGTGGAGTGGTATCCCTCCTGACTGACATGACAATCCACCCACACAAACTAATCTTACCAGTTTCTACAGCTAGGTAATGAATGGCCATGGCCAGGAGTGCCACAGGGCACTGTCAATGAGAGGCAATGCTTTGTGAAATGCTCTTCAAAAACAAGTGAAAAAGCAACACCTTATGTAGGTAATTGACAGTTATAATATTATATTCAATTATTGGATGCGACAGAAAACTTTGCAACTGTTAATTAACCACCAATTTGACATAATTATTGTCTCACACAGTTGTAATCATGAAGCACTATGGTTGCTCTTAACCAAAAATAAACTCAAGTACCTGCAGCCGAAGTGAGGGTACCTCAAAATCTGAGTGCCAGAATTTGCATTCTACATTGAGGTTACAAGAAACCGTCCTCTATCCAACCTTAACCCTTAGGAGTAGACGGTAGCTTCAGAAAAATCATTAGTAGACCATTGACACTTTCGTGGCCACACGTGACTACCCAGACATTCATTAGTACCAATGAAACACTGATTAGCTTCCTCTTGTGAACTTCTCCTATTGTATACCTCCAAGAGATGCTTTATCTCTGCACCTATTGGGATACTTCTGCTTCAAAGGGTTGGCTTCCTTATTTGAGATCCTAGAAGTACTTCGCATAAATCATTACACTTGATGGGTGAATCTAGGTCAAATACTTTGAATGGGATGATCAAATCATTGTTCTATCGCAATTTTCCATGTTTTAGAGTTAGGAATGCTCCACTTAAAGTTATTGTTGCTTATCGCAAATTAAAAAAATTGATGGCAAATTAATAATTCGCAGCTTATTACCTTAATTCATGTTTTTTTAATTAAACAATGATCATTAATTTGCCCTATTCACATTCAAAGCATATGACATTTTAAAGCACTTTTAGAGGTCTGTGATATCAGCTAATGTGATTTGAAGATATGATATTTGGGTTTTAATCTGGTGTAGAGGACTAAGATCCATCCATTGCCTTGCCATACCACAATTCCTTCCTCTTCTGCCACCAATATCCCAAACCAATATACTACACATTTACTCCTTCCATCATTTTCTCACTTATTCCATCCAAACTTTTTCCATACAGCAATGCAACCTTAACCTCTACACTTTGTCCACCCTTCCAAATTCACCAAGTCAATCTCCAGCTGCTTCAATTCTGCACACCTCATCCAACAAACACTGCCAAATACCCCACAAACTAAAAAGAAATTGCCCACGTTCTCCCCTTGATCTCTGACACATTTTACACACCTCCTGTAATTGATCATTGTACATCTCCTCTTGTCCAACCTATAAACCAGCTGAATGGTTTTCTGTCCAGTATGACCTCACAGACCTCTCTACCCATCAGCCTGTCCCATTCTTGGACAGCGAAGATGATATTACTATTAATTTTACTTCCCTCTCCCAGTCCTTTTCCTTTCTCCCCTCAATGATTTCCTTCCACCTAACATTGACTGACATCTTATACTTTCTTCCTACCACCCTATTCCACCATCCATTATACTGCCACCATATTCACTAACCTGCTCTCTGCCATTGACCTGAGATGATTGGAATACACAGTCCCAGTTTACGCCAATATTACGTGCATGAGCAGAATCAAACTTTTGTAATCTGAGACCATCACTCTGGTTGGTGGCCTAAAACTAACTATTGCTCATATCACAGATAATTGCTTTGAGAAAACAATTATCAAATTACAGCCCTTGTCAACACTCAACTGAGGAGATGCTCTGTTAGAGAGAGAGTGAGAGAAGTGCAGTTTTTTAGTGACTAGATGTTACACGATATCATCTCCTAGACCTAAATAGAATCAACATACATATGAAAGCAATAAGAATAAGCAAAACTTAATGCTAGGAACAAAAGATCTGGTGATTAAAAACTTGTTACAATTTTGGTCTAATCCCAAATTTGTAATTTTGACATTAATCCCCACCTTGAGTGGCCAGGTGTGTACTGGCCTGGAATTGACCTGGTGTGAAGCATTGGTATGCAGTGGCCTCTATTCAAAGTGTCATTCAAGAGCGTCGCCCTCCTATCAACACTGTAAGTTTGTGCAGTAACTAATAAATTCATTTCTCTATTTGGGGTGGCTGTTGGGATATATCTACACGTCAATTACTATACACAAATTATTTTAGTGGTTGTTTGATGAGATATGTTTGCTTGTCAAATTTCTATTAACTTAGGAATTCATTGTGAAGATACTCTGCACAGGAAAATCCATCTTGCCTTCTCCTCATATATGACATGGGGCTGGGTCCATCCCTAAGGAACTTCCAGGATTGATGGGATGACCATGTCTGTCCTGTGTGTGGCGATTATTGTTATCTGCATAGGTTCCTATGCGTGGCCTACCACCATATATACATTGAGGTCTACCACCATATATACATTGAGGTCTACCACCATATATTAGACTGACTGGTCTGATTCATGCCAGAACCCTCACTCTTTACACTGCTTCCTGTGATGAAGGATGTATACATTACATCTGGATGAAAGAAATTTGAGCAGCTGTGTTCATACATGGAGAAGTAATACTATTACAATTCTGGATGAAATCATAAACATATTTGGATTAAACTTCTCCAATCATTGTCCTGGCCCTATCCCAAGCTACAAACCTTGTTCGAACAATATCCCTTCCCTAAAAACGCGTTTAAAGCCCTAATCCAGTACATACCTGGCATGCCTGAAGGAATAGTATTCTTTGGCTAACTTCAGCTGCTGAATGGTGAAACCATCATACCTCAATCAGCAAGCAGATATTTTACCAGAGCTGTTACCAGTTTCTGAGGATGTCATCAAAGTACATTTTTGATTTTCTATTATTGTTGCTGTTGATGTTATTGTTATTACCATTAACATTCTTTCCACCATCATTATCATTACTGCAAGTATTTGAAGATTAATGTAGAAGACAAAACAATTACTCACACTTCTGTTTAGTTTTGTTTGTGTATGTATTATTCTAGCATTAGCGTCATGGAGATGTAACATCAGCTTGTAATGTCAGTTCCAGACCCTGATATGTGGCATTATATCTCCTACAACTATTAATGTAGGACATTTTACTTCCATCCATCTACAAGTGACATTGTTAATACATCATGTTTTACATTCATCTATACTTATCATGTCAAGGACTAATAAAGAAATGCCAGGTTACATTAAGACTACCATGATGATTACTCATGGTCACAAGTATTATCTGTAGTCTAAAGCTTGGCATGTGTATTTCAAGACACATGCTCTACCTATGACTGGGTAACTAGTACACGTTCTTGTGGTAAAGAAAATGCAATCAAACATTTAAAGCAAATGATGTTGCAGTCTCTACATTAACTAAAATAGATCACAACTATTTTCCTTAACATAAGCAATGTATACATATTGTTCCATAACTACCTTTCAAGGAGTTTCCAAGTGCACAACAGTGTGAAATAGGTCCTATATATGCATAACCAGCACAGTCTGAGGAAGAGTAGTACAATCCCAATACAGATTCTAATGGAAGAAGAAAGTGAATCTCAACAAGTTTTTTACTCAACAACAAGCTACCAAATTATGGCAGAAAAGAATAATTTTGTAATCCTCATGTGAGCATTCATGATTTTATTATACAAACCCAACCAACCAAGAAAACTAACATCATTATATAAATAGTGAAATGGCTTTCTCGATAATCAACTTAAATTTGCTACTACTCCTACTGTTATATTATTGTATTATCATTATTATTATTATTATCGCCATCATTATTGCCATCTAGATTTAGAGTAATAATAATTAGTTGTTTTTTAAATGTTATAATAAATACGTGTTTTGCTAGGTATAATAATACATTAATCTTGAGGTATATAGCTGATATGCATGTGTCATGGATATGGAAGACTAATGTCAACACTAGACTCAGAAATTGTTCTTATATATGTATCACCTATGAATACTCCATGCAGTGTCCAGGAGGTGCTACTTCATCCCCCCACCTACAGAATTAGATCGTTACTTACCTCACTCATATTAACATAAAATAAATACAACAGTAATGTCAAAAACTTTAAAAAGCAAGATTAAACTAAGACTACCACAATGAATACCCTTGCCTTGGTTGTAACTAGCATCTGTACTTAAAAGCTTGGCATGCATATTGACAGACATTGCGTAAGCTTCGACTGTGCCATTGAGTTTTGGATAGAGAAAATTTAGAGAAATACCTATGGTCTTCTAACACTAACTGAAAGAAAGTGAACCTTTGGAAGGAAAAACATCATTTGAATCACATCTGTGCAGAGAATGGTTATCCGCAAGCCTCCATCATCCAAATGCAGAAAGAAAGATAAGTGCACTGATACAGGCAATGAGGGAACCAAAAAGAAGGATCCTATGCTAGTAATTCCTTATGCAGTAGGGATGAGTGAAGACATCTGGAGGGTCTGCAAGAAATTCAACATCAAAGTCGTGTTCAGATCAGGAGGAACTCTGAGGACACAACTCAGCAGAGTTAAGGATGTTTTACCAGCTATCATGTACTCATGCATTGTGTAGCACATCCCTTGTAGTTGTAGGATCAGAAGACTGGACACCAGAGTGAAAGAACATCAAGGTGCCTGTAGAAAGTGTGCTAAAGAAAAGTCAGCAATTGCTGCTGCTAATCCATGGGATAATGGACATCGTAGGGAGGAAGCCACCATCTTGGACCAGGCCAGAAGACAGAATGAACTGCTAGAGTGAAGAAGGCACTGCAAATCAGCCTGGCACCAAGTGTGAGCAGTTCAATTGAGACTGTGGAATGGAATTGCCTATTTGCTGGGGAGCCACCCTCAAGAGACTGAACTTGAAACCACGACCACCATAATTATTTTTTATTTTTTTATTTTTATATTATTATTATTTAAAAAATATATTATGTAATATAATATACATAAATACAAATATATAACATTATATATATATATATATATTTTAGTTTAATAAGTACTATATATTATTATTATTATATTATTATATTATTATTATTATGTAATTGTATTTATTTATTATAATTAATGTTTTTAATTTATTAATTGATTATTCTGTATTTTTATTTTTATTTTTTATTCATATAATTTTTATTTGGTTGTTGTTGTTGTTATTGCTGTTGGTATTGTTGTTGTTATTGTTATTATTATTGTTGCTAATAATGTCGTTGTTATAATTATTTTTAATACATTTTTTATTATTGTTGTTGTTATTCTTATTATTATTACTGTTAGTTATTATCACTGTTATTATTATTGTTATTGTTGTTATTATTATTGTTTTGTTGTTGTTGCTATTGTTGTTGCTATTACTGTTATTATTACTGATATTATTACTATTATTATTACTATTATTATTATTATCACTATTATTATTACTATTATTATTACTATTATTATTATTACTATTATTATTACTATTATTATTACTACTACTATTATTACTATTATTATTACTATTATTATTATTACTACTATTATTACTACTACATGTACTATTATTACTATTATTATTACTACTATTATTATTATTACTACTATTATTATTGCTATTATTATTACTATTATTATTACTATTATTATATTACTATTATTATTACTATAATTATTACTATTATTATTACTATTAATAATACTATTAATAATACTATTAGTATTATTATTATTAGTAGTAGTAGTAGTATTATTATTATTATTATTATTATTATTATTATTATTATTATTATTATTATTATTATTGTTGTTATTATTATTGTTGTTGTTGTTGTTGTTGTTATTATTATTATTATTATTATTATTATTATTATTATTATTATTATTATTATTATTATTATTATTATTATTATTATTATTATTATTATTATTATTATTATTATTATTATTATTATTATTATTAAAAGAAAATGTCATCACAGTCCAAATTCAAGTGATCTGTGGTCCTATTATTATTATTATTATTATTATTATTATTATTATTATTATTATTATTATTATTATTATTATTATTATTATTATTATTGTTATTGTTATTATTGTTATTGTTATTATTATTATTATTATTATTATTATTATTATTATTATTATTATTATTATTATTATTATTATTATTATTATTATTATTTTTATTTTTTATTTTTATTTTTATTTTTTATTGTTATTATTATTATTATTATTATTTTCCCTTTTTCCCCTATTATTATTATTATTATTATCAAACAACAACAACAAAACAATAACAACAACACTAATAATTACACAAGACTGTCCATGCCCGAGCCTCCCATTGCCCCCATGACTGCAAGAGCATTGCCTCTCTTATTATTATTATTATTATTATTATTATTATTATTATTATTATTATTATTATTATTATTATTATTATTATTATTATTATTATTATTATTATTATTATTATTATTATTATTATTATTATTATTATTATTATTATTATTATTATTATTATTATTATTATTATTATTATTATTATTATTATTATTATTATTATTATTATTATTATTATTATTATTATTATTATTATTATTATTATTATTATTATTATTATTATTATTATTATTATTATTATTATTATTATTATTATTATTATTATTATTATTATTATTATTATTATTATTATTATTATTATTATTATTATTATTATTATTATTATTATTATTATTATTATTATTATTATTATTATTATTATTATTATTATTATTATTATTATTATTATTATTATTATTATTATTATTATTATTATTGTTGTTGTTGTTGTTGTTGTTGTTGTTGTTGGTATTGTTATTATTATTATTATTGTTATTATTGTGTTGTTCTTGTTATTGTTTATTTATTTGTTTATTTTTATTATTTTATTGTTTTATTTAATTTCTTTTAAATTAATTTCTTTTAAATTAATTATTTATTTACATCCGCTTCACTTGCTATATGCGTGTGCTGGTTCACGTGTTAGACGTGTGTGCCAATTTGTGTGCTGGACATAATGAGCTGGTAGCAATTAGTGGATATCTAGCTACTGGTATATAACAGGATCACACGAGTCTAGCATCTGATTATTCCTGATGAAGGCTAGAGCATCTATATAGTCGAAACATCGAGAGAATACAATTTTAAGTTGATTATTGAGAAGGTTATTGTAATTAACGTCAAATTGTATTCTCTTGACGATGCTCTAGTTAAACTTTGAGAGAATACAATTTCAAGTTGATTATTCAGAAGGTAATTCTAATGTTATTATGTCGACTGAGAGTTCATTGAGAGTTTTTAAAAAATCGTTGATATTTTAGCAAGATGATTAACTTTCATAATAATGAAATTCCACCTCTCTCCACTCTTTTCTGGTCAAAACAATAAAATAAATCTTAATAATTACGACATTGGAACTATGTTATGCACACTTCACTGCTTGAAGTTTGCAGAATAGAAATGAGTTTGTTCCAACAATAACAGATTTTTTGAACCACACATAAAAAACATCCAGCAGTGGTTTCTTCCCTCTCTATATATAAAGAACTACTCCAAACACTTTGGAGCGGGCCAAGATATTGTGTTGACTGACCCATTTTACATTTCTAAAACTGCGAAGGATCTTTGCCCTTTATGCCATAGCCTCATCTTTGCTAGACATTAGCTTTTATATACTACAGGTCTCATAGCACAGAGGACATACCTAGCAGGTGCACCCACACCACAGCTCCTCCATGAAGACAATCACAGCAGGAACATCTGCCATATAACTTGCATTATCCTTCCATTAACCGACTTTTTATAATGGCAGACAGGAACCCAACTAAAAACAAGAACAACACCAACAGCTTCTTTGATAGGTACAGAAATACTGTCTTCAACTGATATGAGCTTTAAAAAGACTGCAAATGTGCCAGCAGCACAAAAATGTAGAAAGTGGGGGGAAAATCTTCAAAATTTAACTTCAAGAATCTATGTTAGTGTGTTCAATCTCTGTTATTCCACTCGCATCATTTGCATACATTAGGTTCTTTCACTGAACTTTGAGTACCAGGAGATGTTTCAATGCACAATCATAACTAATCTGTTGTCTGATTGCACTATATAAGAAGCCATTGGTAGAAGTGGTTGTCAATAATGTTGGTCAATATCTGTTTTTTAAGTCCAAGCCTCACATGCTAAAATATAAGCGGGCAACTTTTACCAAGTCCTTGTCAGAAGGAGACCATAGCACGGGTTAGTTGACAAAGCGCAACAAGACATGGCATGTGCTAGTATTTGTGTGTTTGATGTGGTATATATGGTATGCTCAACAATGACACAGGACATGGCATGTGTTGACATGTAGTGCACAACAACAAAATATGAGCACGTAAGACAAAGTGATAAAAAGGAAGACCATTGTGAGCATGAAACTAACACTTGCTGTAGACCACTCAACTGAAACAAACAAAGAAAGAAAATGCAAAAGTGTTCTTGCCATAAGTCATCTTATATGATGATATCTATACTAGGAAAGTGCAGCGGTGCGATGGGTGTTATTATTAGGCTGGCAGCTGGACAAGGAGAGAGGGAGGGCTTTTCACAGGTGTGGCTTTGTGGTGTCGGCTTGGATTGCTGAAGCAACACTACGTTGCTCCTGGTATGGGTGGCTTTCTGCTGGTTTGGGATTGGATTCCTGTTGAATGGTGGGTGTGCCTGACATATATGGGAGGCTTCTCTAAGCTTGAGGTTATGAAACTCTATTGGTGTTTATGTAACTGTCTCTGTCAGGGAGCCATACCCTCTACCTCTATCTGCAGGTTACCTGACACTGTTATAGCTACAATTGCCATTATGGATATGCTGAACAGTTGTTAATGGGTTGATATGCATGAATGAAGTAATTCTGTAGAGTGGAAGGACATGTGAAGACTTTTTGTTAGCATTCTTGATGATGCAAGAAGATAGAAGAGTGCTAGAACAGGTAGCTGACCTGGGAGAGACTCAGGCAGGGGCAGTATTCAATATGTACAATTATCTGTATGCTTGTACAACTTGATTGAGACTTAATCTAATCAATTCCAGTCAAGATTAGTTAACAGAGATATCAGAAGTTGGCCACGCCATGGGTCAGATGGAGGCAGAAATCCCCAACAGTCTCACAGTAGGCATTCTAAGTCAAGCATTAGTTCTCTTTGCACATGTCTACTGTCAAAAATGCAAGACAGCAGAAATTAGCACCAGTGGCTAGAGCAGTCCTTGCATACAATGAGTAGGCGCTAAAATGTAAGTATGTGGTCAAGCACGTGGTTGGAAAATTTATTTTAGGAATTAGATTTTCCACCAATGCACATGACAATGCACTCATGTTTTAATGCCTAATGAAAACATTTATTTTATGCAGTAGGGCTTCTTCTAACTGGTGCTAATTATAGCTGTCTAGCACTTGGCAATCAAGTTAGGCATTCAGGTTTTGAGATATCCCACTTTAACTCCAGAAACTTGTGCAAGTTAAACCTTTCTAAAAAAATTAGTATAGTGAAGTGTGCAAATCTCTGGAGCTCTAAAGTCTTAACCACAAGTTCATTATGGTATAGTCACTCTCATTGATTGGTGACCTAAACCAATAGTTAAGACTTTGGAGATCCATAGCTTCTTTACACGTCACTTTCTCAACTTACTAGTGGTTCAAAATGTAGATCTCTTTGTGGTCTCTTTTTTGTATTGTATAGCTAGAACCAAATGCAGCCAAAGTTGCGGTAACTCGTAATCTGACAACCTAGTTTGTTGCAAATAAGTTCTAGGCAGCTGAAATTACTAGTTTGGTGAGAGGAAGCCCCACTGAGTGTTTCATTAGCACTAATGAATGTCTAGGTAGTGTCATGTCTGGCCACCAAAATGTCACTGGTTTATCAATGAAAAAAATTGATTTTTCTGAGGCCACCGCAGGCTAAATCTGCTCCTAAGAGTTAATGGCTACAGTTTCTCGTAGCCTCAATTGTATTTAGTGGATTGACACTTTTCAACGTGGTGCCTTGGCATAGTTCTAGCTATGCAACAGTTTTATTTCCAAAAGAGAGCAGATAAAGAGAGAAAGTTATAATGTCAAGTTTGTACAGTAAAGTTTGCAGAAACTACTGAGCTCCAAAATCATACACACAAGATTATTTGTTTTGTTGTTGTATTTAAATTCCACCCAAGAAGAGCAAGTAAGACAATAATTATGTGACATTGGTGGTTAATTAGCAGGTGCAAAGTTTTGTATTGCATCCAATATGTAACTCTCAATTCACTATATACAAATATTTGGTGTTGCTTTCCCCCCTGTTTTTTAAGTGCTTTTCACTCTCAATGGGCATGGGTAATTTCTTTGTGGTTCATGGGGAATTGGAGAGAGATCAGCAGGGTGTGTTTGATGAGATGTGCGGAATTGAAGGAGCTGAAGAATGACTTGACGAATTTGGAAGAGTGGGCATAGAGTAAATTTGCATTGCTGTTTGGAAAAAAATGTTGATGGAATAAGTGACAGAGTGATGGAGGGGAGTATATTGGTTGGGGGTATTAGGGTAAGAAGAGGAAGAAATTGTTGTATGGTGAGGTGATGGATCTTGGCTATTTACACCAGATTAAAACACAAGTGTCACTTTTTCAAATCACAATAGATGATATCATAGACCTCTAAAGTGCTTTCAAATGTCATATGCTATGAATGTGATAATGCAAATTTAAATCAGAAAACATGTATTAAGCTGTAAAATTAGAGAATTCGCAATTTCCCTCCAAATTTATATTACAGATAATTGAAATTGCGTGGAAAAGTGCCACAATAATTTTGAAATGTAACATTGAAAAGTCTAGAATGTGGAAAATGGCAATAGAGCTACAATTTTATAATCATTGTTTTAAGGTTTTTGACATTAGATTCACCCCTCAAGTATAACAATCTATGTGAAGCACTTGCAGGATCTCAAATAAGGAAGCCTATGCTTTGAAGCAGCAGTATCCCATGGCTACAGATATAAAGCATCTCTTGAAGTTTGATGAGCAACCTTCTCTTATTGTATAACTCCAGGCTTGGCCTAAGCCAGTACCACAAGAAAACTCATTGGGACTTTCATTTGACGGAATTTGCCATCCATCCACTGCTCAAAGCTAGGTGACCTTAAAGGTGTATATTTAAGCTTGCCCGAAAGACTTCACTCAAGGATAAGCAGCAGGTCACAGACTTGGTCTTTTAATAGTGTATAATGAATGACTTTCCCAATGGTTAATTAACTTAATTAAAGAAATGTTGATGTTTCAGCTAGATGATTAACCTTCATCAAGAATAATTTTGTTACAGTCTTAGCATCGCATTATTCTTGTAGGTAATGTAGTTATACCTTTGGAACTATTCTGCACAATTCACTGTTTGTAACACTTTTTGGGGACAGCTCACACAAAAAAAAAAAATGGCTCCGGTGGCTTCTCCCCTCTCTCTCTACATAAAGATTACTCCAAAGACTTTGGAATGGGCTAAGAAATCATGTCGACTGACCACCTGAAACTGCGAAGGAGCTTTCCCCTGAATGTCATGGCCTTAGCTTTGCCAGATGTATACTACAGGTCTGATAGCACAGAGGACATATAGCACGAGCACCCACAGCTACTCCAGGAAGACAAGCATAGCAGGAACACCCGCCATTCAGCTTGCATTTTTCTACCTTTGACTGATTTTTTTATAATCGCAGACCGCAACCCACCTTAAAACAAGAGTTCATATTTCAGGTTAAATTCATACCAATAGCTTCTTCAAGTTTGTATGTTTCTATATCTGTCATTCCACTCACATAACTTCCTTATACTGAACTTTGAGTACCAGGAGATGTTTCAGTGCACATCATTAACTAATGTGTTGCCTGATTGCACCAAAATAGAATGGATAGAGGTTGTTGTCAATAATGTAGCTCAATTTTTGTTTTATTAAAAGCTTCACATGCTAAAATTTAAGCAAAAGTTATGACCAATACTTAGTCCAGCTGTTCAGTTTGCAGATATGTTGCTCCTGGGAAACAGGAGTAACCAAGTCATAAAGAGGCTGTAGATGATCCTCTATCAAAATATTTGCTACCTTTGCTGTAGGAATTTTCCTGCAGATCCTCTACATGGGTTAGTCGACCAAGACATGGTATGAGCTAGTATTTGTGTGTTTGATGTGGTGAATATGGTATACTCAACAATGACACAAGACATGGCATGTGTTGACATGTGGGACACAACAAAAAATAGGCGACAAACTAAAAGAAGCCTATTGCAAGCTCTGAAGCTAACACTTGCTGCCACTCAACTAACAAACAAAGAAACAAAAATGTAAGCATAAGACCTTACTTGGTGATATCTACTCTAATAAATTGCAGTGGTAGAGCAATGCAGTGGGTGTACTATTACGCTGGCCACAGTAGAAGTATGGGGGGGGGGGGGTTCTCACAAATGTGGCTTTGTGATGTGGGCTTGGATTCCTGAAGCAACACTATGTTGCTCATGGTATGGGTGGCTTTCTGCTGGTTTGGGTTTGGATTCCTGTTGAATGGTGGGTGCGCCAGACATATATGGGTGGCTTCTCTAAGCTTGAGGTTATGAAACTCTATATTGGTGCTTATGCTATGTAACACTCCCTGTCAGGGAGCCCCACCATACCTCCACCTGCAGGGCTACTTGGCATATATGGGTATGCTGAACAGTGTTAATGGTTGATATGTGTGAACGAAGTAATTCTGTTGAGTGGAAGGACATGTGAGGACTTTTTGTTAGCATTCTTGATGATGCAAGAAGATAGAGGAGTGCTAGAACAGGTAGCTGACCTGGGAGAGACTCAGGCAGGGGCAGTATTCAATGTTCAGTTATTGTGCAATTATCTGTATGCTTGTACAACTTGATTGAGACTTAAACTAATCAATTCCAGTCAAGATTAGTTAACAGAGATATCAGAAGTTGGAACCCCGCCATGGGTCAGATAGAGGCAAGAGTCCCTAACAGCCACACAAGTAAGCATTCCAAGTCAAGTATTTACTTATCATTGCCCCATTTTCATGTCTAACTCCTAATCGAAAACACAAGACGGCTGACTGCATACAATGAGTGTTATCATTAGGAGCAAAAACATAAGTACCTGGTCAATTTTAGGAAATAGATTTTCAACTAAGCCATGACCACACACTCACATTTTGGCACCTAATGGAAACACTAATTGTGTAGATTATCTTACTACTGTTGCTAATTTCAGCTCTCTAGCACTTGGTAACTGGAGTTAGACATGTTGCAAAATCAGACACTCAGGATTTGTGAGCTAACCCATATCAACTCCAGTAACTTGGAGTTATTATACCTGCCCAAAATCTTTTGGTATATAAATTATAGTTAAGTGTGCAAAATCTATGGAGCTTGACCACAAGTTCATTAGCACCTTCTATTTTGTCCCCCCTTTGATTGGAGAACTAAACCATCATTAACATAAGACCTGTATACTTCACTTTCTCAACTTGCTATATAGTGGTTCAAAATGTAGACCTCACTGCTGTCTCTTTTTTGTTACACCACATGCAGCCAAAGTTGTGGTAGCTCAGTCTGCTTGTTGCAAATAAGTTCTAGGCAGCTGAAATTACTAGTTTGGCGAGAAGAAGCCCTGCTCAGAATTTCATTAGCGCTAATGAATGTCTGGGTACCCACCAAAGTGTCGATGGTTTACCAATAAAAACATTGATTTTTCTGTGACCACTGCTTGCTCTGCTCCTACAGGTCAATTGCTGGACAGTTTCTTGTAACCTTAATTGAATTCAACGTGGAGTCACACTTGAATGCAAATTCTGGCACATAGATTTTAAGGTTCTCCCACTTTGGCTGCAGGTAACTTTGATATGGTTTTAGCTATGCAACAGGTTTAGTACCAAAAGAGAGCAGAGAGAGAGAGCGAGAGTTGTATATCAAGTCATACAGTGAAGTTTACAGAAAATGTTTAGCTCCAAAATTGTAAACTCAAGTATTTTTTTTTTTAACTTCCCCCTATGAAGACCAACCAATAGTGCTTCTTAATTAGAACTGTGTGAGACAAAAATTATGTCACATTGATGGTTAATTAACAATTGCAATGTTTTGGTAGCATGCATTATGTAACTCTCAATTAAAATATTTGGTGTTGCTTTTTCACTTGTTTTTTAAGTGCATTTCACAAAGCATTACCTCTCATTGACAGGGCTGGTGGCACTCCTGGCCATTCATTCATTACCTACCTAGCTAGCTGTAGAAACTGGTCAGGTTAGAAATGTGTTCGTTTACTTACTTTTTATAATTTTATTTCTGTGTGTGTGTGTGTGTGTGCATGCATGTGTGCATGTAATGTGCTTGTGTGTGTTTGCATTTCATTCATGAATAAATTCACGGTACTCTGATACACTGTGACCTTAGTCTGATTTATATGATAGTTTTAACATTGTTGTGGTAATATATTTATCATTTGATATGATGTCACTCTTATTTAGTGTACACAATATATTTTCATTTACGACGTGGTTCAGTGCTTTTGATAATGTATTGTAAGTTCAATAACAAGTTGATTTTATTGCGTGCAGTACTAGTACTAACATAGACAAGTATAGTACCAGCTAAGACAGTACATGTGGCGACGAGGATACACTGACAAAGAGGACTAACTGTCCAGCGAGAAGAGAGAATGGCTGCCATCCATGGATCCATCTTATAGTTCTGCCATGAAAAGGAGAACTGGATCTCGTACATCTAGAGTTTGCATCATTATTTAGTTGCAAATGATGTCGTAACTGTTCAGAAGAAGCGAGCCATCCATCTTTCGGCATGAGGAGTGGCAAATTTCAAGCTGGTTAGGACTAGTGGGCAGCGCTGAATTGGAAACTACCGGTTATTCTCAGCTAGTGCAGGTCATAAAAGACCACTACGATCTTATTCCATCTTTGCATCATGCAACGTTTCAGTCGTATGAGACCATCATCATTTGGAGAATGAAGTAAAAATACAAGGATACTCAGAAGACAGTGAACGTCTTTATTTGCCATAGATAGTAGGCATTCATGGTGTATGTTTACTTTAACCAAGTGCCAGTAGAAATAGAATTTGATACTTGTGCTGCCCTCACTCTCATTATGAAGGAAACGTAGAGGATACTGAAGAGGACTCATATCTAAAACTGACGCCAAGTTGCGGACTTACACTGGGAAATGTCCTTGCTTGAATCAGCATTTATCACTGTGGAGTAGGGTGAGGAAAAGGTGGTGTTAAATACACCCATGGTAGAGGAGGTGGGGGGGGAAGAACCAAACCTGCTTTGTAGAGTTTGGATTACAGCATTCAAATTAAACTTTCGGCTAATCAACAGTCTGGTGGGTAGCAATTAGTTACAGGCCTTGCTAGACAAGCATGCTAGCTTGTTTAATAATGTGATAAGTATGCTGAAAGGAACCATGGTGAAGCTACATGTAGACCTAGAAGTCAAGCCCTAAGTTTTTCTGAGCTAGGTCAGTACATTACTCTCTTAGGGAGAAAGTTGAAACAGAGCTTGAGAGACTGGAAAGTACAGGCATAATTTCACCTGTCCAGTTGAGCAGCTGCGCTGCACATATAATCCCTGTAATGAAAAGCAATGGTACTGTAAGAATCAGTGGAGACTATAAGATTACCATTAACTTTGTTTCTCAGGTAGACAATTATCCTTTACCCAGAGTGGATGAGTTGTTTGCTGCATGAATGGTGGAAGGTATTTCACATGTCTCAGGCTTACCTACAGTTGGAGTTAGAGAATGACTCTAAATAGTATGTCACTGTGAATACGCACAAGGGGTTATTTCAGTACAACAGGTTACCCTTTGGAGTATCGGCTGCTCCATCTATTTTTCAAAGGTACATGGAAAACCTGTAAGGGTGTAAAGGGTGATTAGATGATATTTTAGTTAATCGGAGGCATAGGAACATATGGAGAACTTTGATTGTGTCTTGGGCAAGCAAGACTTAGCAGGAGCTCGATTAAGCAATGCTAAATGCTCATTTATGTTACCTGAAGTTGAATACCTTGGGCATGTGATTAACAAGGATGGTTTGCACCCCAACGAAGAGAAAATTCAGGCTATAAAGAAGCCATGAGACCAACTAAGTTGAGAGCCTTCTTGGGGACTATTAATTATTATGGAAGGTTCATGCTTAACCTATCCTCACAGTTGTCTCCATTGTAACAATTACTATGTAAAAACTCGAACTTGGTTTGACCAAGCAAGCAGGATCAGGCTTTTGCAGTGGCTAAGGGAGAATTTCAGGCTGAGTTGCTATTGGTCCACTATGATAGTGCTAGACCCTGTATCATAGCATGTATTGCATCTCAATATGGTTTGGATGCAATCCTATCACATGTGATGGACGATGGTTATGAAAGACCAATCGTGTACACTTCTAGAACTCTGCGTACAGCTGAGAAAAATTACTCCCAGCTTGAAAAGGAAGGGGTAGCGATAATATTTGGTGATACCAAACTTCATACCTACCTCTATGGTAGATCGAGTCTGACTATCAACTTTTGGCTTACCTGCGAGAAATTCCACCACTTGCAATCATCACAAATTCAACAATGGGCACTTACTCTGAGCACTTACAGGTATACAATACGCTATAAGGCTGGGAAGTAATTGGGTAATGCTGATAGATTACCTAGTTGGGTGACAACTTCCTCAGTAAAATTACACGGCGACCTCATTCATCTGTTGAATAAATTGGAAATGACTAGTATTAGTGTGGTAGACATCACGCGACGGATGGCAAAAGATCCAGTTTTAAGCAAATGATAACTTATGTTATGCACGGATGGCCATATCAAGACAGAAGTGAAGACCTGAAACAATACTGAATGAGACAGAAGGAACTTGGTACCCTGAATGGATGTTTGCTATGGGGATCAAGAGTGTAAGTACCACAAAAAGTGAGGAGAATTGGTGTTGGGAGAACTGCATGAGTCACACACAGGATCATCCAAGATGAAGGCCTTATGTGTGGTAGCCAAATATGGAGACATTTTTACCCTGGATACAGGCTGTACTGTAAGTTAAGAGCATCATCACTCACTTTTTTCAGCACCACTCTACCCTTGGGAGTGGCCAGAAACAGCTTTCTCAGAGCAGCTGGGAGTGACCGACCTCACTTCAATTACCATCGATATGGTCGAGTCAATTCCCATCAGTTCTCTACCTTACCATCTCCTTCAAGCCATATTAGAGCCCATCAAGACAGCAATAGCAGTGATGGAGTAGAGAGAATAAGGGATACCCCTATTTGCTCACATGTATAACTCGGATGTTAATACGAAATCAATGACAATAACTGACATGCATGGTAAGGATCATTAATTTGATAAGCTACAGTGTTAGATATTCTCTATCTCCCCCCAAGTCTTTAACATAAGATGTGGGAGAAGTATGATGAAAACTTTATTTATTTCAAGACATAGTCACCTGAAGTTTGCCATTCTGGGGAGTTCTGATTCTGGTAGACCGTCTTTCCTTGACTGGGGAAGATTTGATAGAAGGTGGCTGTGGTGAGGACTATGGCCTGGTTAAGGGGATAGATGGTGAAATTAATGGGGCAGTTGGAGCTATTGACTAGTTGTGAGTGGCAGGTGAAGGAAAGGCCTTGTTTGGGGGATGGTATTGATGGATGCACCAATTGGTGGGATAGGGGTCTGTGTTCTTTGGTCGGATGAATTATTGGTTGGCAGGTATTTCAGATTATCCAAGATTGATCTTCGTCGGTCAGGTTGATGAACGGGAGGGGGTATATTTCCTTAGGAATTTGCAGTTTTTGGTGGTGATTCAGCCTGAGCCATCTATACTGATGACATATTGATGGTATTGGTGTACTTCGATGACAACTCCGGTTTTATCCCATTTGTTGGGGTGGTTGCCTGTCTCGTTTTTTAATCTCACATGATTTCCCACAGACAAAGGTGGCAGAGATCTCATTCCATCTTTCATGGTTTACCATATGGCGGTTCCACAGTGCTTCCTCTCTGGCTAATAGAGATTTTCTCCACATTTGATGTGGCTTATATTTGCCTGGTAATATCGGAATGAGGTCTTTGATGGGTCTACCAAATATACAAATTGCAAGAGAGAGTTTAGTGTCTTTATCCGGGATATTCCTGTATTGGAGGATCGCTTTCTGAAATGCATCCACATTTAGGTTGCCTCTGGGTCTGATGTTGTTGGTTATCAATCGTTTATGGTCTTGACTCCAATTTCTGCCCTACAGTTGCTATGTGGATAGGCCACAGAGCTAAGTCTATGATGAATACCCCAGTCTGATAAAAATGTCCTGGTGGTGTGGGCAATGAACTCAAGACTTCCATTGGAAGATAGCTCATCAGGGATTCCATAGGTTGCAAATGTTCTTGGAGTATGCCGATGAATCCTTTGGATCCATCTTTGTCTCTTTCTACTACTATGAGCCAATTGGGATAATGACACGATGAAAAGGTAGTGTATTCCTTGATAGTGGAAGTAATCAGCACATATACATTGAAATGGGTAAGGTGTGATGGATGGTGGTGTCAGGGGTAGAGCAGCTTGAGAGGGTGCCATCCTGTTGCAATTGCTGCAGTTGGTTCTGGTGGCGATGATGTCAGTGGTAATGCCAGGCCATATAATGGAAGCCTCTTCTCTGGAGATCATAGACCTGGCGAGCTGCATGAAGTGCTGAAAGGCAGTTGTAGGGATGGTGGCATGAGAATTCTGTCTCTATAAATGATTACACTATCGATGCTGTAGAGGTTTCCCTGAATTGGTGCTAGTCTCTGATTTGAGATAGAGTGTGATATTGTGGTCAGGCATTCCTTCTTCAATGACAGAGAGTGTCATGTCTGCATCTGAGCTGGTGGCTGTATGCACTTGACTGTTTGCATGATTTCATCGTAACACCTTGAGTAACCATCTCCTGAGGCTGAGGTGCAGTGCCATATCGATATCTGCCCCATAAACGTAGTGTAATGGTGGTCTTCAGGGTGAGTGGAATACTGTGATAACCATTCCAAGCATCAATACTCTTTTCTACTTTCCACCAATCTGGGCTTGATGGAAGGGGAATTGAGTGTGGTGGGTTTCCCTAGTTGCGTGACTATTGAATGTTGGAAGTAAATTGTCCTTCTAGGTTTCGCATTTTTCTTGGCACAGATGACCATTCTGTGGCACCAGGTGACAGGTTCACCTATCGGGATGGCTTCTAGAACTCCCAGCCTGACACCTCAGTCCAGTCCTTCTTTGAGATCTTCTTGCCAATATATGGGGACAGGTATTGGTGTGTGGTGGGCAGTTGGTGATGCTGCATGGTCAATCATTAGCCTCAGTGGTGGTCCTTCATGGGCAGGGGTTAATGTTCGCAGGTGTTGAAGGTACTGTAGCCGTAATAATCCAGTAGGTGTTTCTTGAGCTTGGTTATGTTCCCTTTGGTGGCGGAGTATGGAAGGCTTATAGGCAGGGGTGGTGGTTTGATTCGTCTTGGGCAATCACAGTCTGGAGTGTATATATCCTGGGAGGAATCGATATGGTTGAGGGGTGGTTTGCTTGAGCAGGGCACCTCACCCATGATGGGGAATTTCTCTGATATCATTCCCAAGTGCATGCATGTTTACTGAGGAACAACTTATCCGTGCTGTTGGTGATGTAGATGATCTGCCGAGTCACATTCACTCATTGCCAGACTGGTCCTTCTTTGATAATCCGAGGATTGTAGCTACTCGGATTTGAATATCTCTATTGTCAACAACATGCATCTTCATGTTGATGACTGGGATAAGATCTCTGCTAGACTTGATGATCTTGAATCCTGCTAGGCAGCTCTGACATCCCGTGTTTGCCATGGCACTAACAAATGCAGATTTGGGTGGACAGGTGGTATCCAAAGTGCTCATAGTCTTCCTTCTGCATTCTCATGGACAATCTGACAAATGGCTGGGATTTGGATAGGCGCTTGGACCATTTGTTTGTATAGATATGATGGTCTAGGGTAACGTGTGCTACATCCCTCTGTGTGGTCAACTCACACAGAGTGTCGAATATGGCACTCTCCTCCACTGGCCCTGCTTGATTTGGTCTTGGCTTTGTCTCTGCAAATGATTTCAAAGTGGTGGTCCCTGTTACAATGGTTGCAAACCATTCCATATGCGGTGCACTCTTTGCGTCATATTCGGTGGGAGCATTTTTACCATAGCCTCTATTCCCACAATACGAGCAGGACTCTCGATCCCTTGGCAGTGACCCCTTCGCAGCATCTCTTCTCTGATGTTTGTACGTGCTGCCAGTCACAGATCAGTAACATGTGATAGGAGCAAGCATGTGGCCGATCTTTTTCCAGCTTCCTAAGCTTCTACCAATCTGAGAACCTTTTCAAGATCATATTTTTATTTTTATCACCCAGAAGATCAAGCTGTATCTCTGAATCTTCCAGTTCCTGACATAGCACATCTTAGCACATTACTGGGCAAACTTAAACACACTTGCGTGTCCTCTAAGTCTGGTTCCATAGGCAGAGATTGGCGCGTCTCTGTCCTGCTTCATGTTATGCAATGTCACTCTGGCCACCATTGTGTTTTCCTGTCTTACTGCCAAGCTTCTCATGGCTGCAAACACCTCATCATCCATTTTTCCTGTGAGAGTTACCGCTGCATTTCGAGTCAAGTCTTTTCGCAGTGGTCATCGCAGCATTCGCAGGGCGTATCTAGGAATTTAAAGGGGGGTTTCCATCTCATGCATGTGAAGCTTGTAAAAAAAAATTACCTGGCCACAACCACTTTTATCTGACTCTGCCCCACAATAGTTTATAGAACATAGAATTACAGGAATGATAATTATTGTTGCGTTAATGACTCAAAATGTCCTGGAGTAACATTCTTCAAGGGTTTTGGCGTGCAAAAATGTTAAGAATAGCCTCTAAGTCAAAGTTTAAGCCATAGTGGATGTGCATCAGTGCCAGTCCTGATAAACCTTTGCTGCCCCATATTAGTATGCCAGTAGGTTTTGAGTTTTCTAAGTTCACTGACACTCTACGTTCACATTCACAGCTGTTTACGGGTAGAGTACAAACAATTCGGAGTAAGGAGTAAATATTCGGAAACATGCACTCATTTGCACAGTTCAAGGCCTGGGATGGAGTTTTGGGCAATTCTGATGAGTCCATTTAGATCTCCACAAATGGAGTTCCTGTTCAAAAGATGAAGGACTTGGCATATCATCTTCATAGAAATCCAAAAGTTCCTTTATCAAATTAGACTCAGTCCGAGTGACTGCATTGGCCATGAATACAGATGGAACTATGCTCAAAGCTCATACTGCTTTCTTTTGTGTTTCAGAAAAACGACTGTGAATATGTGATATCATCTCATCCAGAAATGGAACAGAAATAGATCTTCTGTAATAATCTTCAGCAGAGTTGGCAGGTACATTATTGCTTCTACTTGTTTGCCTTGCACATCGATGTGGAAGAGATGGCTATGATGCATTGATTTTTTGTGCTAGAGTGACTGCAGAATCAAACCATTTCTTGTGATGAGAATCAATGCTGTCACGAACGTCATGTAAAGTAGTCTCGACTAAATTTACCTCAATATAAGCATTGCAAATCTCTTGAAAATGGCTCTGTAGAGACACTGCTAAGCTTTTTATGGAGCCTAGGCCATGGTACACCACCTCAAATGCCATAAGAAACTCGAACTGAATTGTAGCTGTTAAAAGTGATGCAGTTTTAGCAGATTCTCTGTTCCACCCATCTTCAGTACTGATTGTCTACAAGGTACTAATAACAGCTGGTACGATCTTTGGAAATACTTCATAGGCTTCTATTCTAGCTACCCAACGGGTCTTGCAAAGGCTTACCAGTTTCTGTCTGTTAGTTGTTCTTAGAGGAAGTTCACTGATCCGTTTTCTAGTTCTGCTTCCCTCTTGGGAGAAAACCTAAAGAAAAGGCATAGCTCCACAAGAGTTCCTTGCATATTTCGAATAGCTTGGATGTTACATGCTGCCACAACACAAAGATTCAGTGTATGAGCCACACAGTGAACATAGACTGCTTTTGGATAGATTAGAGCAGCAAACCCATGATACTTGCCAGCCATGTTTCTGGCAGGATCATAGCACTGCCCACGTAAATTATTTGGGTCTAAGGCATAATTTTGTATTGCATTTAGGATGGTTTTAGAAACAGCTACTCCAGTGGTGCCACATTTAAAGAATAAATTCAACAAACTCTTCTCTCACCACATTTTCCGAGTCAACATATCGCAGGACTAGAGGAAGCTGTTCTTTATTAGATGCATCAGCAGCCTCATCGGCACACACAGAAAAGTACTTTGCTAGCCTAACCTCCTGTAGAATTTTCTCTCTTATTCATTCACCAATGGCTAGAATCAGTTCATTTTGAATGATTGGGGGGTGATTATTGGGCATTTCTGGCTGCAGAAGCAAAGTGTTCTGTCAAAACAGCACCACCTACTTCCTAAAAAAATTCCAGGATTTGCATCACTCCAAAGAGCCTCTCAGTGGCCACGAAGAGCTATGTTTTGCTTATCATAAAAAATGATCGTCTTGAGAATAGCTTTAAGAACTTCCCTATTCTTCTGAACTTGAGCAGATGCTTGACTATGTAATAACTGTTGCTGTATGGAAAGCTGGCCCTCCTTCCATTTGCCCAGTAAATGTAACAGTATAATCCATAGCTGCTCTGTGTGATTTCTGCAAGCTGTGTTCCTTGAGTGTTTGCTTTGCTCGAGTCAAATTATTCATTGGAACGGTGACAAGCTGTAGAATAGATCGATTCTTGGTGAAGAGTAAACAGCTCACACAGAAGCTACCATTGCACGAAACAGAGTAGCTCAACCTAGAGTACTCTTTCAACCAGGAGTTCTGGAAGGATCTAGACATTGAGTACTCAATTTTAGTAGGGTCACACCCTGGTCTAAAGGCATTCTTCAGATGCCAAAGCTTCTGGTCATTACTAAGAATTCTGATGTCCTCAAGTTTATAGTTTCCAAAGTCAGCCCCAGGAGGACATGCACGCACCCTAGCAGCTGATACACACCCTTGACCTGACGCATTTCCCAGATCATCAGGAGATAGAGACTGAGTAGTACTTGGCTGACTAACTTCCCTTTGATCTTGAACTCTGACTTTCTTGATCAGCAGCAGTGCTACTGTCAGACTCACTGCTTGACACTGACACCCCAAATGACCGAATGGACATTTGCCTCTTGGCCATGTCACAGCTTTACTACAATCTCAAATACAGTGCACCCTCCTGGAATAGGAGCTGGGCTAAGGTAATCCTATAAGAGATTAGCACAAACTCACTAATATTCATAGGCTTGCCAGCTCCAAGCAAATAATTTTCTACAAGAAAACAGCTGCTTGAGTACTGTACTAAAAGTTTTGTGGTTTGTAGAAGTAAATTTATGAGCCTCTAAGGGAATAAATTATACAAGAGTACAAATTTATATGTAGGATTAGCAAGGATTGATGCTAGCTGCAGCTTTCAAATGGCTTATGGGTGTGGCTTGTACTCAGGGGGGCTTTCTGGGCAACAGGAAACCCCCCTAAATACGCCCCTGATTCGAGTAACTGGATTATCTTGTCAGTGCCTGACAATTTGGTCGCCTCCATGTAATTAGATCTGAAGTATTGCCAGTCTTCTGTTGTTCCAGCAGATGACATGCTCGGGTGCTTCACCTTCTCGGCTCTTGCCGCAGGTGTGGTAGCGTGGGACGAGCCATGGGACTGTTGCATGGGCTGTAATGAGGGCTGCAGCCAGTACGGTTTCCACATCCGATGTCCGGTACTTGCTACTTTCAACTGGGCACTGAATGGTGGGCATTTCCTCACCTTGCGGTGGTGCTCCTTAATTGGATCAGCTTCTTTACTGCTCCGACTTCTCTGTCTTTTCTTCCGATAGCAAATCCTTAGCGATCATCTTTTGAAATCAATTTATACTTGTCTTAGAGAATAAGGGGTACCCCTATTTTTTCACATGTATAACTCAATCGCATATTGATGTTAATATGAAATCAATGACAAGTATAACTGACATACATGGTAAGGATCGTTCATTTAATAAGCTATATTCTCTAGAGTAGACATTGATATCATCACAGACCAGAGCTGCCTCCAATTCCACCACATGAAGGATTTCAGAAGCAGAGTGGTGTGATCATGGTCACCCTGATTACAGCCTTTCTGGTTCACCATAGCTCATTGGCCATGAATCGCCAAATGAAATGCAGATAATCTATCAAGACAGGCCTGGAAGGAGGATGCAGGCATTGAGGATCCAGCACCAACCTCACTGCAGGAGGGGAAGGGGAAGAGTGTTGGGAATCATCAAATGCACACATCAACAACACAATACCACTAGCTCCCATAGTTTAGAGCCCAAGGGTAAGGAAGGTTCCACTGCACACACCAACAATACAATACCACTAGCTCCCATAGTTAAAGCCCCAAGGATAAGGGAGGTTCCACTGCACACATCAACAACACAATACCACTACCTCCCGCAGTTAGAAACCCAAGAGTAAGGGAGGTTCCACTACACACATTGACAACACAATACCACTAGCTCCCATAGTTGAACCCAAGGGTAAGGGAGGTTCCACTGCACACATCAACAACACAATTCCACTAGCTTCCATAGTTAGGAGTCCAAGGGTAACAGACATACCACTCTACACATCAACAACAGAATACAGCTAGCCATCATAGTTAGGAGTCCAAGGATAAGGGAAGTTCCACTGCACACATCAACAACACAATACCACTAGCTCCCATAGTTAGGAGCCCAAAGGTAAGGGAAGTTCCTCTGCACACACAATACCACTAGTGTCAGCAGCACTAGGCCTGGAATAGTAGCAACACCTGGACTAGAATAGGGCTCTAGTATCAGCAGCACCAGGCCTTGAGTCAGCATTGTTCTCAGTTCTACAAAACCATCTGAAGATTTGGTGCAAGCAAACCATCGGATTTGTTTTGCAATGACCAACTAACTTACTAACTACTAGCAAGGTTATATAAATAAAAATTCATAATTTGTTTTATTATTTATTCCACAGTATAACGGGGAGGATAGGACAATTTAGGTAATGGTTCCAAAAAGGTTGGGAATCACTGGGCTAGAGGAAGCCCTACTCTGTACAGTGCTTTCATTAGGTGCTAAAACTGTGTGCTTTACCACTATAGCCACTGGTAATAATTTCAGCTGTCTTACTTTTTTGTCCATAATGGGGCAAAGAGAAGTAATACTTAACTTGGAATGCTTACTCATGAGACTATTATGGGTGGCTCTGAAGAGTTCTATATGGTTGCTTCTGGTATGGGTAGCTTCCAGTACGTTCTGCAGAGTTCTATGGTGGTTCTCATAGTATGGGTAGCTTCCAGCAGGTTCTGCAGAGTTCTATTGAGGATGCTCCAGCTATGGGTTGCTTCCTATAGGTTCTGCAAGTGTTCTATGGAGGGGACTCCTGGTATGGTGGGCTTCCAGTACCAGTGTGGGTACTCTGATAGCTACCAGTAGGTTCTGCAGAGTTCGTATGGGGGTTGCTCCTGGGTATGGGTGACTTTAGTAGGCTCTGTAGCGTTCTATGGGGGTGTTTACTGATATGGATGGCTTCCAGTATTTTCTGCAGAGTTCTATGTGGGGTGCTCCTGGTATGGGTGAATTCCATTAGGTTTTGCATATGTGGATGCTTGTGGTATGGCAGGGGCTATTCTAGGAATCCATTTAGGGTGGTTCTGATTTACCTGTAATAAGAGGTTAAACTATTTTTCTACTTCTAAAAACAACAAACCAAGAGTAACATCAAATTTGTTCCAGTATATATAAACCATACAGTTTACCTAAATACAGTTCATTGAGTACAAATGGCAGTAGCATCCTTCTTGCATGCTTACTTGCAAATGAACGAACCAAGGCATCCCAGTCAAGGTCCTTTGTCTTCTGTCGATGGATTTTCATGATTGCCAAAGCTGAGAGTCTCTCTTCAGACATGGTTGACCTTAAATACGTCTTTAGGAGTTTTAGCTGGCTGTTGGATTGCTCATTTTCACATGTTGTAACTGGTAGTGTGCATGCAATCCTTAGCAATACTTGAATATTAGGGAACATGTCCATTTCACTACTGCATATGGTCTGTTGTAGGGATTGTGGCCTTTCTTCTTCAGTGGTAGACATCCACTTCATCTTCCATCTTTGACATTCACTGCTAAACAATTGAGGTGATGGAAGATCGGTCAGGTAGAGTTGATATACCTCATCAACTGAACTGTTGCTACTTTTAGCAACCATAGATGGAATTAAGCCAAGCAACTTCACAATGCTTTCATGAACCCTTCCAAACCGATCTTGTAACTCCACCAGATTATGATCGAGAAAGAAAAGCATAACATTCCTTTGATAATACACTTCCTGGCTATCTTCTGGTGCATTAGCTCTATAAACTTGCTTTACTACTGCTCTTGGGACTGAAAAAATAATGGAGATAAGTAAATCCTGGGAGAGCTTAGTCATTTCTTCAAACCAAATATGAAATGTATACTCGCAGTCTAACTTTAGTAGCTGGAATTCATGCGGCACTGCAGACACTTGTTCATATGCTGTTATGACATCTGTAGATCGTTTCTGCAATTTAACTACACTACGAAGGTAACTGAGTAACCTCATGGTAATGGACGAAGATACAAGAAATTGGAAAGATGAAAGCTGATATAAAAATCAATTCGCCTTTCAGAATACCATGACCATTAACTAGTGTTCACACTATGACAGGAAATTTCTTATTGTTTTAATAACAAAAGGGTACAATTCAAAGAAAGTAGAGTAAGAGTCTATGCGATGAACCCAGCACGTTTTACAAACATTGTTCAGCTTAAGTTTGTTTTTCCATCACCATGCTCTTCAATAATTTTCTCAAAGAAGTGTTGCCGCTGGTGAGTAACCAAAAAACTTAGATAACTCAGATAAAGTATCACTTGCATTCCTGATTTGTGGGAGTAAGCAGGCTTAGACTATGCAGAGGTTAAATTGGTGGCATTGACAATGACTATAAAATGCAAGCGGAACACTAACTCTGATTAATCCTTGAACACCACGTCTGCTAGATGACATGTTGGATGCACCATCAGAGCCTTGCCCTCTACAGTTAGCCAAATCGATCCCCCATGTCTGAAAGCGGGCCAAAATAGCTGTTGCTATATAGTGCACCTCCTGTGATATGCTATGGTAATAAAATCCAGAAACTCCTCCCTGATATTAAAATCCTTGTCCACAAACTTTACTGCAAATAAGAGTTGTTCTGAATTACTGCAGTCGTAACTTCATCAGCTAAAATAGGAAAGGATTTAGAATATTTAATTTCCTCTATATACTATTTCATCACGCACAGCATCCTTCATTCTGGATGGTGTTTGATGTGTACATAGCATTTTTAGGTGCACTTTGTAAATGTTTTGCTAAAATTTTGTCTGTTCTTGCTCTGAAGTGTACAATCTCAATAAAGTTCCCACTATTATGACATTTAGACTCCATGGAAACTTCTCTATGCCCTCTTAAGGAAAGGCCTTGTAGTCCGCAAAACATGGCACACTCTATTAATGATTTAATTACTTCCGAGTTGTGCTTTATTATTTCTTCTCATTCCCTGCTAATTAAACTTCCAACACTTGATAGTTAGAATACTTCGTATAAACTCAGACATTTTAGACATAGAATCCAGGTGGTATGCATTCTTTTCATGACGAAGAAAGACAGAAGATTGTGAAGTCCACAGATGGAATGGCTCAGTTACAAGTATCCCTAGTCTTTGATGGCCTGCTGTATCAGGAGAAAACAGAGCACATGCCCTGCAATAGTCACCATCTTCACTTGGACTATAGATTAGCGATGGGTGGTTTTGCACCCACTGAGTCCTAAATTTTCTGTGGCACCCATTCATGAATGTAGTGGGATTAATATGTCCAGAAATGAAGTGTTCAATTTTTTGATCATCAGGCAACCCACGCACAAAATTGTGGTCTTGACGCAGCAACATTCCTATGTCTGTGCTTGAGTGGGTGGAATATTCATTAGGGAAATGGAGGGCAGTAGCACTACCGGAGAGTGATGGTGTGGTATCAGTCGCCATGGTGTGATTGTGAGCAGCTGAAGATGATGGTGTGTCCTGGTGCCAGCACTGCCAATCGAGGCTGAAAATGATGGCATACTATTATCTTGGTCAAGAGTGCTAGTGCCAGCAATAGCAGCCGGTACAACTATAATTATGTAGGATAAATATAAATAAATACAACTGTGGTATTCTTTATTAGGATATAGCATAGCTAACTGAGATGGAATATCAACAAAACTTGTAAAGTTTTTGTTTATTGTTAAAGACTTACTCGCTCTTTTCCCATTGAGACTAGTTTGGCCTTCCATGCTCTTCCTTTTCCTCCAATAACAAGCCATTATTGACCAATCTATATACTGTTGAGCAAGAACAAGATTAGTTTCACTATGCAGTGTGACCTCATCAATGTCTTGCGTCTTTATCCACAGATATTGCGTACGTCGCTCACACGTCACCCCATACCAAGAGAGAATATTAGGTAAGTGTCTACGCTTGACAAGCCTGCAGTGTTGCCATAGTGTTGGATTTTATCCAAACTGTTTGGATTTTTGACCCTTAAATTTTCTGTTTGGATTTTATCAATAAATGTTTGGATTTTTCATCATTAGAAAATTGTTTGACATTTCATGCCTATTTCAAACCCACTCTCTGTGGTATTAGCTGAGTGTGGTCATTTTGTGGTCTCGCAAAAACCATTCTAGTTATACCCCATGGCAATGCTATACCGAACGTTTATTCAGCCACATTGGTCTCAACAAAACGAAGCACAGAAACAGACTAGGAATTTCTACATTAAATTCACTTTTAACAGTGCAATTCAAAAATGCTATGAATTTAAACCTAACACTGAACTATTAAAGACATGTGTAAATGCTATGAACACACTTTAGTATGTTATTTCTCATGATATTGTTGTTTGGATTTTTTGGTTGCCAAAAAAATTTGATAACACAGGGAGTAATTTGGAAATTACCAAAAAAATTATGGCAAAACTGAGCTGCCTATGAGAAACAAACAGCGGAAGGAGTTGGGACTCACCAGCACACTGCCAAGGGTTTCTCCAAACTGGCCATCCTTAGCTAACCAATAATAACAAGGGTAGTTCGTCCGAACTCAACCAACTGGCCTGGAACCGCCTGAGTATGGGTAGTTTCCAATACGTTCTGCAGAGTCGTATTGGAGATGCTCCAGCTATGGGTTGCTTCCAATAGTTTCTGCAAGTGTTCTATGGAGGGTGATCCAGGTATGGCTTACTTCCAATAGGTTCTTCAGAGTTGTATGTGGGTGTTGCTGTGTGGGTGGCTTTCTGTAGGTTCTGCAGAGTTCTATGTGGGTGTTCCTGGTATGGGTGGCTTCCAGTAGGTTTTTCAGAGTTCTATATAGTGCTCCTGTTATGGGTGGATTCTAGTAGGTTCTGCAGAGTTACCTGTGGGTGCTCCTAGTGTATGAATGGATTCCAGTAGGTTCTGCAGAGTTGTATGTGGGTGCTCCTGGGAAGGGTGGCTACCAGGAGGCTATGAAGAGTTCTATGTGGATGCTCCTTTTGTGGGACATGAAAATATAATGTATAATTATATGAGATTTTTTAATATTTTTTTAATCCATTTAAATGAAGCCAAAAATTCAAAGAATTAAATTGGTCATCTGGCTTAAGAGCACTGCTGCTATACTTTGGACTAACCCACTTCGCAAATTATACATTGTTATCATTCTTGTTTTTGAGGTTGTAGTTATTGGTGTTATTTTTTCTTGCTCTATTATTGTGTTTTGTTGCTGTCATTATTTTTATTGTTATTATTATTATTATTATATTATTTACCAATAGAGCTGAGTCCTTGAAGAAGAAAAAATATGGGAGCATTGTTTCTACACATCTTTTTTCCCCACTGGGATAGAAATGTCTGGAGTTTAGGGTACAGAGACATCTTTGATGTTGGGTAGCCATCTAAAAGGTGAGTGTGATGACCACATTCCCATCATTTTCTCCTTGAAAATTCTGTTACTGTCTAGTGAGGGAACACTGCAGCTGTGCTTGGAACAGTGTGTGCTGGGTTTTGGTCGACCCCCTAGTCATGATTATTTCTATCGTGATTTTATTATTGTTGTTATTATCTATAAAACTATACACATTGTTCTATAACAGATTATTTATTATTATTATTGTTGTTGTTGTTGCTGTTGTTACAATTATTGTTGTTATTATTATTATTGTTATTTTATATATTTGTTATTGTTGTTGTTAGTACAATTGTTATTGTTGTTATTACGATGATTATTTACTATTATTATTGTTATTATTATTGTTTATTATTATTATTATTATTATTATTATTATTATTATTATTATTATTATTATTATTATTATTATTATTATTATTATTATTATTATTATTATTATTATTATTATTATTATTATTATTATTATTATTATTATTATTATTATTATTATTATTATTATTATTATTATTATTATTATTATTATTATTATTATTATTATTATTATTATTATTATTATTATTATTATTATTATTATTATTATTATTATCATTATTATTATTATTATGGGGAGAGGCTTTTGTGCACCTTAACCATGCAGGACAAAATTAGTATGGATTTTTTTTGCGGGGGGGGGGGGGGGGGGAGGGGAGAATCTTCCCACGCCCCACCCCCAGTTGATCAGATAGAACCATGAAGGTGTGGGATTATGAGTTGACTATATACATGTGAATCACATAATATGAAAGCTAAATTATAAAAGTAAACATTATAAAAGGAAAATTATTGAGATAACTGACATGGATTCATCATCAAAAGTTTTAGCACTTAGTGGATTACTAAGTAATATAGGTCCTGGTCTGCTGTTAGTGAATAAATTAACAACTTTATTTATGTCATTTGTATGAACATAACGACAGTATCAATCTTTGTTCACACATTGTTGAGCACAAAGGTGATTTGGTATATTTTTGGTGACGAATTACTTCACTCAACTGAAGCACAGGTCACAGGAATCAAATGTAGTACATGCAAAATAGCAGTAATGTTAGGATATAATTACTGATTCATTTCTTCTAAAGTGCCTCGAATTGTACCATTTCCCCCCTCATTATCCTGCACCACCATAGCTGGACTTCTTGTATTAGACCGGATGCTAGGTAAGTCTTCTTCAAAGTATGCAGCAATTTTGTCAGCTCTCTCATCTGTTAGTTGTGACAACTTAAGGAATAAGTCCTAACCCTTGTGTTGCAACTTTGTTGCAGTGACAAAATTGAGATATAAATTTAAAAATCAAGTTGTCGAGATAAGGAACAAAAAGAGCTCGCCTCCAGTATACATCTGAACTTTCACCCTAACATTAGTTCGCATTGTTTGTTTGGCACAGACTACGAGGTACAGAAATTTGAATGCTTGCTTCTTCAGCCATTGCAAGCAGACTCTCATACATCTTTTGTAATGATTTCTCAAACTCTTTTTTGGATCAATCTGTTGGTATGCTGCAATAATATCCATACTGGATCCATGAAGCATAGTTGTTAAGTGATGATGTAAAGCCAAAAAATTCAGGACAACTGCAATGAATGATGAGATTATTTGATTCAGTTGCCATTTTGCTATATCACTGAATGTCAGAATCCTGTCGTCTTGAATGAATGCCTTCAAGTAAAGGCACATATATTATCTGAAAACCAAACAAAGATTTGTGTCTTTCAACCTAGCGAGTTCTTGATTGAAATCAAATTCTAAGTTCTGTAGTTCTCTATATGCTTTTCTAAATACCCTTTGCCTTTTTGGAGAGAAGATTCTAGCGGAGTGATTCTAGATAGCATACAGTATTTTTCTGGCAATGATAATGCTTTTGAGAGAGCTAGATTAAGATCATGGCTAAAACAATGGTAGTAAGGAGCTTGAGGAGCAAACTCCATGAAATTTGCTGCAGCAAGCTCCCACAGGCCTGCTGAGTAATCCTGACCACAAACCACAGCTATGCTAACCACATGTTACACAGACACAAACACACTAAGTTGAAGTCAATCCATCACAACCATCAATGTTGTTAATAACCAGCTACAATGACCAAGATGAGACCTGTCTAACAGAACAAATCACAAGTGGACAGTCTAAGTGTGATAATTGTAAGCTTATAATAATTATGTAATTGTATATTGGACCCATAACTATTCACATGATCAAAAATGCATTAGGCATGATATATAATGCAAATTTATTAAGTTGGCGATACCCCAAAGATGTCGAATGTATAATGTATATATACAATTGTGTTTATAAAAATATCCTCTTTGCTATAATTGATGTTGTTTAACTAGCTTTTTTATTATATAGACTGGTTATAGCTACATGATATGGATAGGTTTATATACTGCAGCATGCTGAATGGAGGGACATTTTGAGAGAGTCAAATTTCATGGACGTTCCTCCCTTAAAAATAATAAAAAGAAAAATAATACTAGTGATCAAAAAATAATACATATACTACTATTATATATATATATATATATATATATATAAAGATAACATAAAAAATAAAACTATAATAATAACAACAATAGTAACAAAAAATAATTAATAAACAAACAAAAAAATAAAAAAATAAACAAACAAAAACAAAAAATAAATAAATAATGAAACATCAAAGAACTGAATACAAGTTCAGGATCTTGAAAGTGTCCCCCCATCCCCCCAGCAGCCAGGCAAGTCCATTCCATAGTCTTGTTGTACCGCTCACACTTTGGTGGCAGCCAGATAACCTCCAAAGTCTAGAACATTTTGTCTGCATGAACATGCAGATTGTTAAGCCCAATGATAACTGTAGAAGCTAATGCTGACAAGAGGTCGCAACTGCCACTCAAACATACACCTGATTACAGTTAGGAAAGTTGCAGTGGTACATTCTGACCAGTGGAGGGTATGAAATCAAGTTGTCAGCATTAATCACCATGCTACGCTACAGTTAACCACTTGGTTATGTTTGGTGGCCGAAGTGCTACACACATACAGCACATTGAGAGTGACTTGCAATAGTATAAAAACAGAGTTAAACACAATGAAAGGATGCCATCAGACACCGCTCCCGAGTTAATTACCTTGGTGACTATATATGGAGAGAGAGATATGGACCATCAAAACAGACAGCATTTGAGAAGATATTAGACATATTAACACTGTAAAGTTGTGTCGTCACATATAGAAGAAAATGGAAATGAGTACATGTATCTGGAAAATTTATTTTAATTTCGTTAAAGTGTGTTTTTACGCACACGAATATTTACTTTTTCCTTGCCTCTTTCATGCTGCCACAATCTGTCACACTCATCATATATATATATGCGTAAGGAAGTTGTTTTCATCATGATTGTGATAGAGAAGTAGCTATAGATCAACCTCATGTGAGTCATAGCATTTCTAATGAAATTACAATGACCTTCTCAATATATAATCAAGTTGAAATTAATTCTGGTAATATTTTGACTAGATGTTCTAGCCTTCATCAATAGATACTAAGAATGATGTAAGCTTGTTATACACAGGTATATAGCACCATGTGATACAAACCACACCCTGGAAAATGCATCCAGCACGTGAACCGGATGTGGCAAAAATATTCTTTTTTAAATGACACAAAAACAATTAACAAATAAAAATTTTAAAAACATTTACATTAATTAACAAAAATGATTAAAATAAAGAAAAATTATGGTGGTCATGATTTTGTGATTTCTTTACATGGAATTCTTTGAGGAATTGGCACTAACAACTGTCCCTGAAGTCATGGTTTTGGAAGAGATTTGTGGATGATACCTTCTGTATATATAGTGAAGTAAGAGAGAGAGCAAGAGTTGTTGAACATTTGAACAACACTAGGCCATCCATAAAGTTTACCATGGAGCTTGAAGTGGATGGATGCCCTTTCTGGACTGCCACCTACACAGAGATGGTTAATGGCCATAGTTTACATAAAACACACACACACACACACAACAACTGGTACCTTAGGTCACATCATCCTATCCATGTCTTGATAGTGGCCACTCTGCAGCCAGGTAAGTCCATTCCACAATCTTGATTGAACTGCTTAAATTTTGATGCTAGAGTGACGTGCAATGCTTCCTTCACTAGCAGTTCCTTTTGTCTTCTGGCCTGGCGAAGATGGTGGCTTCCTCCCACAAAATAGGATGTTCATTGTCTAATGCATGTTCAGCAATTGCAGATTTCTCTTTAGCACACTTTTTACAAAGCATCTTGATGTTCTTTCATTCTAGTCTCCAGTCTTCTGTTGGTCTCTCCTATGTAGTACTTCCAACAGCTGCAAGGTGTTCAGTGCACAATGCATGAGTGCATACTCTATGGTAATATCCTTCACTTTACTCAATTTTGCCCTCAGATTTCCTCCCAATCTGAAAATGACTATGATGTTTAACCTTCTGCAGAGCCTCGTGATGCCTTCACTCACCCCTGCTACATAAGGAATCACTACCAGATGATCCTTCTTTTCAGACTCTTGATTGCCTGTATCAGTGTACTTATCTTCCTCTCTGCGTTTAAATGTATCTACAGGGAAAGGTTGATGAAGGCTTGCAGGATCTTATTCAAATTATGGTCTTCCTTCCATGGTTCCTCCTTCTCCAACACTAATCTCCTGGTTCTATCATATAAGCTCTTCACCATTCTTCTTCTGACATGGCCGAGGTACCGGCTGGTGTCAGTTAGCCTTACATTTTTATTTCTTTGTAGGTGGCAATCCAAGAGGGTAACCATCCATCCACTTCAAGCTCCATAGTAAATGTCCTGTGTTGTTCAGATGGTCCAACGACTCTTGCTCTCTCACTTTCTTCACTATGCAGAAAGTATCATCATCCACATAATTATCTCTTCCAAAACCTTGGCTTCAGGGAAACAGTTGTGAGTGCCAATCCTCAAAGAATTCCATGTAAATGGTTGGCTACCATTGCAGATACTGGAGAGCCTGTTGCTGCATGCACTTTTTACTCTTAGTATTTTCTTTGATACCTGAAGTAGGTGGATTTTAGGCACAACTGCAATAGTTCACAAATCCTGCCACCACCTAGAGCAGTGTCATGCAAGCTCTCGTCTTTTGTCAAGAGAGGGTATGGTTTGTATCATGTGGTAGATAGCTAGCTACCAGTATATAACAAGCTCAGCGAGTCTTAGCATCCATTATTCCTGAGAAGGCTAGAGCATTTAGTTGAAACAATTGAGAAAGTAAATTTCAAGTTGATTATTGAGAAGGTTACTGGAATTTCATTATGGCAACAGAGAGTTGATTGAGTATTATTGTACATCATGTAAAGAAGTCAATTAAAGTATGCCACACTATTTTTCCTCAGACAAACTCATATCTTAAATTATAATTAAAGCAAGCATTATCTTACCCCATTCTCTGTATGATCCCCATTGCTTATAAGGAGTGTCAATTAAATTTTGATTGGGAGTTTGTATCCCATTGGCTGGCTGCATCAGGACCTTGTGAACAATTTACATGTGAATATAGATGCATCTAGCATTGATATCCAAGGGAATCACACAGCAGCTGGTATTGCATCTGAACTAAACCTAATCAGGCTTGTGTACAGTTTTCTAGAAAGTTAGAACTTTATGCTTATCAATAATTTTGTTCAAGTTTAAATGAACTGCTGATATATATATATATATATATATAGCACTTACCCAGGCACCAGGAGCAAGTACATACAACTCACTTTGTTTGCTCAGATATAGTCACAGAGATAAGTACAGATTGCTTGCCAAACTTCATATATTCAGACAAAGAGCATGATCAAAAATCATATTGTCTGACTTAAGTACGTCCAAAGTGGTAACCTTCATGATATAAAACACACCACTTCATTACGTTCAGATGGATAGTTTTACTTTGGGAGAGAACCTGGAAGTTTGAAGATTTCATGGCCATCGCCTATCGTATGTCTTCTAGAGGCTGCTTGGTGGGATAGGAAAATGGGAGACTTCATATCTTCTCCCGAGTGCATTGATGGTGGGGGTGAAACTTTAGTCTTGGGAGATGTCTTTCCTTTCAACAGCGATTTACCACGGCTGAAAATGGAGCCACGTCTCGTCTTGCCATCAGTTTTAGAGTTTGACCACATATCAGCGACACCAAATGAGGATTTCCGTTGCCTTGATGAGGAATCACCTTTGTTGATACTGCTAGTCTTGCTAGTTCGCTGCAGCAGATCACCACTAGTACTGGTAATGCTTTTTCTTGGTTGTGTATCCATCCATGGGTGTCCTTGAATGTAAGCCATGTTAGCTCTCTCATGGGGCAAGTAAGTTAATATGCTCTGGATCAATGACTTCACTTTGTCAGTGTGCCTTGATGAGAACTTGGGCCCAACAGCTATGTCAGCCATAAGAACGCTGGTACTGGTATCTTTGAATGGTAAACGACCAGTAACCATGGCATAAAGGATGATACCCATGCTCCAAATATCAGCTAGTGGTCCATTATATGGATTTCCTAGAATTACCTCTGGTGCGGCATATGCAAAGGAGCCACAAAATGTATTTAAATTCCCATCAAACTTCCGGGCAAAGCCAAAATCTGATATCTTTAGTCTCATGTGTGCATCCAATAAAAGATTCTCACATTTAAGGTCTCTGTGAACTACCCCTCGACTGTGACAATGATCTATTCCTTTAACGAGATCTGAGAAGAACCCTTTAGCAAGACGCTCAGACAGATACTTCCTCTCGTTGATGAAATCTAGCAGATCTCCTCGATCTGCTAACTCCATCACAAAAAACAATGTCTCTGGTGATTCAACGACTTCATAGAGTTTGATAATGTGGTCATTACTTACAGCTTTCATGGTTTCTACCTCACGAGGTAGAAAGCGTTCTACGACTTCCTTGGGGGCAGAGAGCTTATTGACTATCTTGATGGCTACTTGTATATTCATTTTCAGTGATGTTCCCACTTTAACTTTTGCATAGGCTCCGGTCCCAAGGGTATGGCTATTATCAATAATGTAACCTTTTCGGTGGAGGAGCATCATGGAGTTTGGTGTGGCTGCTCCACGCTTTCTCTGATGGTGGGAAACCTCTAACTGAGGTTTCTGATGCTGTGGAGTATGTCCAGAATGCCCTGCTCCTCCACCAACGGATCCCTTGCCAGGCTCAATAGATTTCCCATGATGAGCTGGCGATAGAGACCCCTTCCGGTGTTCAGGCGTGTTAGGCATCTGGGCATATTATTACAGCTCATCTCAAAGATCTTCAGTTTCCGCCTTATACTTATAAACAACTATGACTTTGGCGACGCTAATTGACTAGCTTTGTACAGCCGAACTGGTCGGACAGCCAGTTCAAACCTGCTTTTATTTCAAGAAACGCGGAGACTCCTTCAAACGCTGGGCATGCGCAACGGCGAGGCAACCTCAATCGCGTGCGTGCGTGAAGAAGACTTACTTGCAAAAGCGTACCAACCAATCCTAGTAAACAAATTACAGCTAATAGTATGTGGGAGTAATGTCTTCTCAAGAAGCGGCAGGATCTTCATCAGGTTTCCACGAATGGTGGCAGATTCCTAGGCAGATATACATTAGATGTTCTTCCGAGTTAGTTCCCTGTCCTGAAACCATGGGCTACACTATGGGGAAAACACTAGGAAGTGGTACATACGCAAAAGTGAAAGCAGCTTGGTCGCCTTTCGAAGGTAGAATGGTAAGCAGATCTATATAGCAAAATGGTCAATATCATGTGAATCTTGAACTCAAAGTAGTATATAGCAATGTTAACACTGGTTTACCTCATTTTTTGTCTCTCATGCTTTAGATGGCCATTAAAAATCTGAACAAAAAGCAGGCTTCTGATGACTACTTGTCTAAATTTCTTCCACGTGAAATTGCAGTACTCCAGAGAGTAACGCACCCCAACATCATCAGCGTATTACAGATAATCGAAACTGAAGTTAGGTGTTTCTTTATGCTAGAGATAGCAGAAAATGGTGATCTTTTAGATTACATCAATACAAGAAGGTACCTTCCAGAAGCCGAAGCCAGATATGTATTTTCACAAATGTGCCATGCAATTGCTTACTGTCACAATCAGGATATTGTGCACCGGGATTTGAAATGTGAAAATATCATGCTTAGTAGAAACATGGATGTAAAAATTGGAGGTAAGCATTAAGATATAATATTTATAAAATGTATAGGGTGGTTTACTGAGGTAATTATATTGTATACGTCCTATAAATCTATTTATAAAATGGACCCTAGGAAAGTTGCTGGAGTGGGCACTAGAGTGTAAGTCGCCCTACCATCATTAAAACATTTTTATAACTGCCAGAATTAAATAGACACCCATTTATCTACAATCAAGCAGGAGTTAAAGTAAGATCTGTCTGTCGATTGAGCTGGTAATCTTGGTGGTGTTGTCAACTCAATCTCTGTCTTTCTCCACTCTCGTACTAGTTTTTCTCTCACTTTCAGCTCTTCTATATATTTCTAGACTTTTCTTCGAATCCAAAAACTTTGAGCATAAAATGTGCAGTATAGCCCATCTGTTTAGTTATAGACATTTTGCACCCACAAAAACACACTCCAAAATTTTATCTGGCTCCAGAACAAGGCATTAGAAGCTCTACTTGTTATCTAGATATTCATTTTAGCCATTGCAACTTGCATTTCAGCAAAATTGACACATTCAGTGTGTATGCCGCACTCCTGAAATGGAAGGGAAAGCTATTACTCTTACCTATACTCTAGCAAATATGGTGTGTTAAATATAAAATAAACATCCAACGCTGCTCAAGTTTCAAGGTTGTGTTGGCTTTAGTCTAGCCTAATACTTTGCAAGATGCTTCTGGCATCATAAAAGTTGTTGAAATAGAGTCGAGGTTAGTTCACAGTTGCTGATTTTTATGGCAATATTGCATTAGTAGTTGCCAAGCTGACTGAGCCTTTACTGGATTGTTGGACTGGAAATTCATGTGAAACTGTATCACTGTAGCATACTTTACAGGTCACCCATTTTTTAGGGGGGCGGTTTCCCTGTTTAACCAAAAAACGTTTGTCCTCTTTGTAATTGCCATAGCTTTTTTCCTCTTTTCACTATGCAGATAATTTTGTTATCAAAGTGTTGCTTATTCTGTCTACTTTCTAATGGTATCTGAAATGTCTATATAAACACATTTTATTAGAAGATAAAAGTTACAGACCAAGAACCCTATCACTCAAGCATTTGGCAGACCTAAATCAACACCACTAGAAGATCTTGCGCTCAAATTGGTTTTGTGTCTTCCTGAAACATTTTGCTGTAATTTGAGCGAAACCAATTTGGCTTGTGCAAGACTGTTGGTTAGTTGCAATTGACCGAATGTGTTGAACTCATCATTAACACCAAAAGGGCATCTGTTCTAATGACAATAACTTGGCAATGCATTTTTTTTTTAAAGGTCTGATTCGCTCAAATCACAGAACACACAAGGAGCTTTCAAATGACACCAACAAATAAATTTTTGGTTTAACTGTGACAAAGTTATATTCGCCAAACGCTTTTTTAAAGGATTTTTCATGATTTGCAGAATCTGCTTACGGAAAGGGCACGAAGACATCCAAACACTTTCACCAAAAACTGAACGTGAGGCGACTGGAAATGCCGCGTGCGAATCAGAGTTATATATTCAAGGCCTCTGCGCGAAGGGCAGGAAAGGACTCAGCAAGAAATTTGGGTACCTTTCAGTGGCAGATCAGCTTCCAGAAATAAGCGGTAGCCATTTTATGATGCCGAAAAACTTATCTTTCCTGTAAGCCTTCTCTGTGCGCGTCTCTTCCAATTTTGAATCGAGATAAGTGAAATTGCATGGACAAAAAGCACCATAACTTCGAAATGGATATTTCAATGCCTCTAAGACTTTGGAAATGGCTAGTAGATGCTTACAACAACATTCAAATAAATAAATAAATAAAATGGGGAAACCGCCCCCTTAAACAAATTTGTTTGTTCATGAAAGGAATCGTTATCACATGGAATAGGCTAAGAAAAGTGAACTGAATGCATAGGCAGAATGAGAGAGAGAACTGTTTACATGGTCAGTAGAGGAGTGGAACTGGCTGCATGGTTTGTAACTGTCAGACCAAGATTAATTGTTAGATTCTTACTGTGCTACATTCCTCAAAATGCTTTATCTATGCTTTGACGACTTAGGTTACCCGATTTGAAAAAAGACATACCATGCAGATGTTAGAGGCCAGCTGATGAAATAGAAAATCATTACTCCTCAACATGTTCTATTACCTTTTTGTTTCACAAAAATTGTTCTAAATATATTCCTGTATACTTTTCCTTTACCAAGCTCTATATTATATTTCTTTAAAATCACCTTCTCAATAATCAACTTCAAATTTTATTCACTCAATGTTTCGACTAGGTGCTCTAGTCTTCATCAGGAATACTGCTGATGTCATGGTCCTCATGGATTCTATCTCAGTTCCATAAATAAAATTTGAAGTTGATTATTGAGAAGGTGATTTTAAAGAAATATATATAGAGCTTGGGAAAGGAAAAGTATACGAACTCCTTGTTTTTCTGCCTTTTTGGAAGAGCTCAGAAATTGCCAATGTCTTTGTGTGTATCCTACACACTTTCACTGAACAAACTGAACTCTATCTATGGGGTGGAAATGCTATCCACAATTTAAACTAGTGCCAAATAAATCTCTATATAAATCTCTAAATGTGAAGATAATCCAAAGGCATGCCAGCGGGACACAATTTTAACACAATATGAAGAACCTTTTTGGCCTTATAATTGGTTGGCTGTTGATATCATTATTTAGCATCAAAAACAGTGCTTGTTAACATAACCGACTTCATTGAGGTAAGCAAACCAATGCTATGTAGTATAATTATGTCAACAAAAAACCTGCAGAAAAGAAAGTGGTTCTTATCATTCCACATTAGATGCTTTCAGGAAAATTCTTACTTTCTGAGGAAGAATTTTGCAGTTCAGAAATAATAATATCAGCATCTATGAGATGCTCCAAGGTGACAGTTGTTATTATATAGCTGGATTTTCTAATAAACAATACACAGTAATACATGATATTGTAAAGACTTTAGCCAGTGCCATGGTGCATGCAAAAATTATTGTTAGTATGCAGGTAAAAAATAAAACCTGGTGTTTGTTATTATACTTCATTATTATTTAAAAATATATATATATTATTATTATTATTATTATTGTTGTTGTTGTTATTATTATTATTATTATTATTATTATTATTATTATTATTATTATTATTATTATTATTATTATTATTAATTATTATTATTATTATTATTATTATTATTATTATTATTATTATTATTATTATTTTATATATATTTTTTATATTATTTTTATTAATTTTATTATTATTATTATTATTATTATTACTATTACCTATTTATTATTATTACATGTATTATTATTATTATTATTATTATTATTATTATTATTATTATTATTATTATTATTATTATTATTATTATTATTATTATTATTATTATTATTATTATTATTATTATTATTATTATTATAATTATTATTACTACTACTACTACTACTATTATTATTATTATTATTATTGTTGTTGTTGTTGTTATTGTTACTATTACTATTATTATTATTATTATTAATATTACTATTACTATTATTATTATTATTATTATTATTATTATTATTATTATTATTATTATTATTATTATTATTATTATTATTATTATTAATTTTTTTTATATTTTTTTATTTATTTTTTTATATTTTATTATTATTATTATTATTTTTTATTATTATTTATTTATTATTATTTATTTATTTATTATTTATTATTATATAGGTATATACATGTATAGGTACAATCTAAATGATGTCCATCAATCCCATCTGCTGTCCCATTGTCCCCAAAACAGAACTTGCATTTCCCCTCTGAATTGCGACTGAGATCCTCTGTAGCAGGTGCTGAAATGAGTCTCTATCTTCAGTGGCTGTCTTGAGGTGACGTCCAAGTTCTCGTAAAAAGACCTTTGTTTTGGGGCCAAAAACACCACAGGTCTCCACTGCCACTGGCATGAACAGGTAGGATGAGTCTAAGTTGCAGTACTTTGACATCTTCATATCCTCTGCTTTTGCTGCTACTGCACCGAGTTTGTTTACCGCCAACCTGATATTTGAAGCTGCAAAAGTGTCTGCACATGTAGCATCCCAGACCAGGAGCTTCCCTCTTGACCATGGAACAATGGACATGCCATCAGGTCTCTTCCCGTCTGATTTCATTAGGCCCGAGGGTTCAAGGCGGGAAGGGATCTTAGCAGACACCAGTGATCTATGTATTACATCATTGATGGCAGCATGTCGAGAGTGCCTGCCCTGACTCATTTTGCAACTAAGCCCATGGGTAGCCAGATGGTCCACGGCATCTCCACAATGTTCACATTGATGGGGTTGACATAGTGAGGCTCCAAGTCTGAGGCCTATGGCAATGCGGATGGAGTCATCAGACATTCTCAAACCCAGAGAGGAGACAGGCAAGGCATTTAACCATGCACCAGACTCTGTAGCAGAGGTGGCAATGAGGCGAGCTCTGGACTGAGCATCAGGAGCTTCAGCAAGTAGGAAATCTGCTCTGGCTTGTACTCTTGGATGGTCCCACACTTTCTGATGATGTGAGGCAGGAGGGAGAGGAGGGGATTGCTCATGACCCTCCTGCCACACTGACAGAGCTGATGTTACTAGAGGAGTAGAGCAACCTTGAAGTGGTTCTGGAAGCAAGTGCTGGACTAGGTCAGTTGATCCTTGAACAGAAGCTAGATAAGATGATGGTTCAATATGAACTGCACTCCTAATTCCAAGGCCACCCTTTTTCACTGGTAAGGTTGCTTGCAGCCATGACTTATCACTCAGGTTTGTGTTGGAGATGTTGCTGAGGATTGAACGAAGAAGAGCATCATACTCCTCCAGACATGAAGATGCAAAGCAAGGAGCGGTCCTGAGGATGTGCATCATCTTGGGAATAGCAAATGAGTGGCGCAATAATACCAGTGCATCATGAGAGTGTAGGTGTTTAATTCTATCTCCCATCAACTTCAAAACATTCACTTTCTCACCAATATACTTGTTCACACACCTGGGATCCCCGAGCGGAGACCCTAAAAGGGTGGCATCGTCCGTGTTCACCACTTGTAGACCTGGGAAGGCAGATAGAACAATTCCTCTGGTTGTTGGATCGGGGCAAATAAGCTCTGTCTTATTACGGTTGAGTTCAAGGCCAAGGGTGCCTGCTTCCTCCTCTATCATTAACAGGTCCTTCATTACATCCTCACGACTTCCTCCAACTGTGCCATCATCCAAATAGAAGGTGACAAAATCAGAAGATAGCTTATTACATAGCTTATGGATCGTGAGGCAGAACAAAAGTGGACCAAGAGGGTCGCCCTGTTGTACACCCTCAGAGGCCATCTCATCACCCCAGAGCAGGAAAGAATCACAACAATAAACAGAGTGGACAAAGGGGAGTAATTCTGGAATGAATTCTTCTACAGCAAGTAACATTTTGTCACGGCGAATGCTGTTGAATGCATTCTTGAAATCCACCTTGATGATGGCTTGGTTTGGTTGCAAATTGCTGAGGTAAGTACGGGTGGCATGTGCAGCAGCTTCAACACCTCTGACTACACCATATCCAAGCTGACGAGGTGCCAACAACTCTGGTACTTGTTGCAAGGCAAAGAAACTAGCACACTTAGCAGTAAGTCTTCTCAAAACACATCCAACAGCAATCGGTCTAATCCCTCCATCCTTTTTCTCAGGGCAATCAGAGAAGCACCAAAAAAGTGTGGGCAAATTTCAGGTGGAGTACTCCCCGCCAGGATGAGTGAGATGAGGGAACACAAGGCTTTGAGTAGGATCTGGCCTCCCTCCTTTGCAGAGGGTCCCGTCATGTCCTTTAAATGTTGTGGGCAGAGACCATCAGGGCCTCCTGCTGAGCCATTGGGGAAGGAGAAGATTGCTTTCTTTACTTCCCGTGCAGAGATGGTAAACGAATAAAGGTTGGGATCTGGGATGGGGCCAATGCAGGTGTCAGGATGTTTTTCAGGGTGTTTTAGTTTCAGAGCCTCTAGGGTAGCAGCAGAGTGGTCAGCTAGAGTATCATTACCGCAGGCAAGTCTAACAGCACCTTTGAAATTGCCTTCTTCAAGCTTGCTGGCTACTCTATTGGCTAAGTGCTCCAATGGATCGTCTGGCTTCCTTTTGTTAGCTCTCTGTCGAAAGTGGGAACCTGAATCAATGGTAGTATCATTGAGCTCATCTCTGATTTGCTGGTTTATTGCAGAGGTCAAACTCACATGCCTATTTCCACTTTTGGGCAGCTTCAAACACCTTGAGGCAAAATGGAGTAGCCGGCTCCACGTATGCTGGTCATTAAGTAGAACCACACTATCCACAATAGATGCAAGTTTCTTGGCTGCTAATTCTCTTGAGCCACGGGGTAACCTTTTCAGGAGGCCATTCTTTAACCTTTGCGCATAGGCATTGGCGAAACTGATGGTGATGGTAGCACTTCATCTTCAGTGATGGGTTGACCTCCATTGTCTGAAGAGTCCGCGTCCGCCGGAGTGGTAATGGCGCAAGACGCTGGAATTGATAGAGCACATGGTTGTTGAGGTGGGAGAGCAGGTGGCTTTCTAGAACCAGAGCAGCGACTGTTGACGGGGCTAATAAGGCCAGAAACAGATGCAGAAATGTTCCTCAGGCAGACAGCACACCCAGAACGATTCGCGGCAGCAGCTGATGGAACGGCCATTATTATTATTATTATTATTATTATTTATTTTTTTCTTCCATTTTTTCCCCTTCCTTCCTATTATTATCAGATGGCCTTAATTACAGGTGTGATCCAATATTGATCCTTTGAAAAAGTCCAAAGAAGGAGCTAAATATTTAATGCTTCAATAAGAAGTCACCATTAACTATGTGGGATATTATGCAAGTATAAAGTAATATCAAGCTCGCTATTGAGATATTTAATGTAAATGCTCTAGACTTTGGCTTTGCTTTGGATATCAAAACTAAGCCTTCATCGACTCCTTGTGGGTCCTACAGCTATGCAGCCCCAGAACTCTTTACAGCTAATGGACATCAGTATAATGGAAAAAAGGCTGACACTTGGAGCATGTTAGTTTTCAATCGATCTATCATTTGCTATAATTATATTGACAGTCTTTTTTGTACTACCTTTATAGGGGTGTCATTCTTTATGCGATGGTTTGTGGACGTTTGCCATTCGGAGATGATGCTCAAGTTAAAAAAATGCAAGCACAGCATAGACAACTGACATTCAGTAGGAACATTTCAGTTGGTATGTATGAAATGATATGAATAATTATTTCCTTAAATGTTTTGAGTTGAATGTAAGGATATACAGTATCTTCAGATAAAATGTGATTCAAACTGGCAGTAATTGTACATGTATTATGTAAACTCTAAGCAATGGTGCTAAAACAATGCATGAGTTAAGAATTAACAACAGCACATCACATCACCTCTTTGCTGCAGGCAGCGAACTAAGCAATGAAAAAGAGGAAGAAGTCTCTTGCATGCGGAGCTGGTTTGACTGAACCATTTTTTGTGGATATATTTTACACATCTTTTTGGAGACATATCAACTAATAGCATACTCCTACTCAAATTCCAACCATCTTTTTCATTATATGTGATAGAAATATTAATCGGCATCTGCACTCTTATCAGGCGTATAGCTTCAGGAATATCTGAATAGATTGAAGCTACCTTTCAGGAGTAGACTTCTCAGTCCTCTGACCAATCTTCCTGAACCTGATATACCATACCCATAGAAGGTTTTCTATACCATCTCAGTTGACTTGTAAAGACACCTTCATCAAGTTCTAGTACTACATCTTGTCAGGAATAAAATATGCACATTGCTAAGTGTGATGCCATTTCTCCTGACCTATTATAGAGACTGTATATTATATACTTGCTAGTTGAATTGTGTTCATTAAAAAGCAAATAAAATGTATTTTTAATTGACCTGTGTTGTTGGCTATATATTTTATGTGATATTATTATCATAATGTTGTTAAATTGACAGTTAGTGTATAGGTGGCAGTATTTATTTGAAGAAATAAGATCCAAATGCCATAAAAGCTCTTTGTTATATATAGCACATCTGGTTATAAATGCTATTTTTCTAAAGTCCAGCATTCTGTATTTAAGTGTATTTTCAGCTAGCAACACTCAGTTTACTTTGGCTAAATTATAGTTTGAAGGCTGCTAGGAATAGCTGTCGGCAGATAACACTTTGCTAGTGACATAGACTCTCCCTCCCAATCCACTCTCCCTTTCTCACGGGAGGAGGTATTGTAGAGTGTGAATGAGTTGAAGGTTATGAACAACTCCCAACCTGATCAAGATTGAGAGGGTTGAAGACTTCATTGTAGAATTGATATACGAATAAAGATGAGAAGATAAGGCCTTAGCTAAGCATAGTACTTATACTTGGAATCCACATTAATACCCAGCTGTATGTACATTCAGCAAATGAGCAAAAACATAATTCAACCATGAACAAAGAAAATATAGATCAGATTTTGGCCGGTGACACTCCCCAAACCATGCTACACTTTGATCTTCTGCCATTAACTTCCATTCTAGTTTCAGTTGTTGGTACACACATTATAGTCTAGGTAAGAAGACCATCAATAACAACATTCCCATTATGTGCATACTCATTGTTAGATGCTGTTTTTCCAACGATTAAGCATTACAAAACAACCAGCTTTTATGCTAGGTGCTCTTTCATCTCTTAGTTACTTGCTTTAATATATTTAACATGTGCAAAATGATCTCACAATATATTATTATTAGAAGTAGGAAGTAGAAATGTCTTGCACACAAACTTTTGTACATATATCCAACTCTGTGTGAGCCTAATTATATTTGCAGTATCAGTGAATAGCAGGAGATTCCAAGAACATTGATTGATTTCAAGACAAACTTTACCTACTGAATTTCCCCCCGATAAATATGATATCAACCTTGTTGGTTTTATTTCCATAAATCCTTACTCTACAATTTAAAGGAATTACAATAAATTCTCAATAATCAACTTGAAATTGTATTCTCTCGACGTTTTGACTAGATGCTCTAGCCTTCATCAGGAATAATGAGACTCATTATTCCTGATGAAGGCTAGAGCATCTAGTCAAAACGTCGAGAGAATACAATTTCAAGTTGATTATTCAGTTTATTGTATATATGTCAACTGAGAGTTCATAGAGTATTTAAGGAATGTTACAAATTTTTATTATGACTACAAATTTTACTCTGAAAACCTAGAATGTAAGGGAATTATTCAAGCAATTTTGAACATGGACATTGAAGCAAGACCATACATCCCCAAAATTCTCATGTCAGAGTGGACAACAGCTGAGCCATCGACATGTCCAAGGCAAATGACACCAGCTATTCCAAACTGTAAATACAAATATACTGTGGAAAATTGCCTGCCGTCTTTCTTACATAACACCAAATCAAGAAGCATGTGCAACCCTAAAGCACCCTGGAGTCAATCCATTTCTGCCCCATACCCATCAACTCAGTCTTATACTACAATGATCCATCAACAATACTCAAAGCACCTTGCCCTCCAAACAGAGTGCACAAGTAGTGGCAGTACCCAACCCCACACGGCACATGCGGCTGGAATTAATATAATTCAAGAAGATACAGATAATGTTACTACAAATGGTGGCTCTCTAGTGAATATTACATCTGCAAAAGAACACAAGAGACCAATTGTTTCAAAAATCGGTGCTGCAGGACGCAAGATAGCTGATGCGATGAAAGCAGTCAAAGCTCAAAAAAGAGCCTTGTCTATTTCAGTGGTACACTCTGAACAACCCAAGCCTATATAGTCAGTGAATAATATTTTGTATGATCATAATAATGTCTGTATTTATATGCTCCATACTGGTGCTTCTAACTCTATAAGTAAGATCTTCTTTTCCAGCAAGAAATAAGTTAACTGATTAACTGTATGTGGAAGTGTTTAAATATGTATCAATGGTCATTATTATAACCCAACAATACCATTCTTTGTTGGATAATGTGCATGAGTGAAACTTATGTGTGTATGTGTGTGTGTGTATGTGTGTGTGTGTATCTGTGTGAGGTGTGTTTTAGTTTACAGGATAAGTAGCAAAATATCACATTTCCTCAAATAATCTTCAGAGTTTTTCCCCCCCATTGTTTGCCCCATTACAAGGTCTTGTATATATTTGCCCTCAAACAGTATTTGCATGCGCAATTACAATTTCAAGCTAAAAGTTGAGAACGCCAAGAGGATGGCAGATAAGATGGCAAAATTCACCGCCTGTAGCAAGGAGAGGTAGCAGCTGAAGACGCATTGCTGAGCTCACTTAAAAGCTGAAAAGTCGAGAACATCAGGATTTTATTAACACTCTCTCGGACCTCTGTGATGACGATGAGGAACTGGAAAATTAAAAAATGCCAGTTGATGACTGAGGACTTCGATTTTACTAATTTCTTTGTGCTAGTGTTTTGTGGGCTTGAGCTCAACAATGACTGGGAGGAGTCATGCACGAGGCTACATGACCTTGTGATGCCTAATTAAGGTTAACCAGGGTTTATTAATTGTCTCAAATTGTATTTGCCTAAGTTAAATTAGGACACCTGAAATTATTCAAACCCGTGGTAACTATGGAAATAGTATATGATAACTAGCATGCCCACTAATGTTTAGTATTTGTGTAAAACCACTTGGAAACAATTAGGATATGACCAAACACCATACACTCAGCAAGGGAGATAGAAAGACAGTTAAAGACCACTAATGGGAAAATGAATTGACGGCATGTCCGACTATAAACTATGCATTTATGTACAATTTCCCCCCCCCCCCCCCCCCATTTTTTAATCACTCACCACTCACATGCAATTATCATCCTCAATAATTATTGTCTCTGTCACATTGTGCTGAAGAAGAAGGATAGAAAGGATTTGTTTATTCATGGCTTCCTTATCTATAATCTAAGCTAAAGGCAGGGTAGGGAAATGCATGAGCACTATGTTGTATGCAAACATTTCTTAGCTTTTCTTTTGAGCTCTAGACTGCTTAGCATGTGAATGATGTGATGTTAGTAAATCATTATCGATAAAAGGTAGGAATGTGGGGGCGTGGGGGAACATTTTGCACAAGGACATAATGAGTGAAAGGAGAATCAGACTCACAGTTTGTTTTGACGTGATTTAATAAAACCTGTCCGATATTACGCTCGATGGAGCTGGAGGACAAATTTATGTTAATCGAGTTCCACAGACTTAGCAACCTATTGAAATAGGTGTGTTATGTAGTGTGGTGGATGTGGAATATATAGCTGTGACCCAACACTGTTTAGTACCTGACTGTTAGACTAATGTAGTTATGAATATATACCAAAGTGGCTCACTGGAGACTTCAGGCTTCCTCATGCAGAACATGTCAGTGATTTCAAATTCACACACCAATGTTAAAAGCGAATGAGCTGGGTCGTACAGTTAGATGCATAATCATTTAAGATGAACCTTGTAGTTATCCTTTTGAGTTTGAGGATGTAAATGTGGACTCCATATTTCAGAAGTTGTGATCTTACAACATCAGGTGCCACCTTTTTCCAAGAAACAGCCTCTCGGCTCTTCTCTCCTGTTTGGATAGATGTGACCTTAACGAAACCGTCCCACTAAGCTCCTTTCTATGGGACAATACATTAATCTATCTTACCATAGGGGCATGATCTGAGTAGATCAAATTTACATATTCCATGACAATCAACAACAGAGTTGACTTGATATTGGGATCAAGGCCTGTTAGAACAGATGTAACATTTTTCATGCTAGCCTATGGGTAAGGAGTCGCATTCATCGACTCCAAACCGAACAACGGTCACTCGACATACTGACAGGTGCAGACTCATGTCCCCTCCAACACAATTCTTGATTCCTAATGAGCTGGCATATGATCTGCTGTGGACAGTATCCGCTCCAAAGGTCAAGGGTCTATCAACTCCACTCAGTGTTAGTTAACCCTTAAAGCTGTCAACTTCATTACAAAGGTTGCCAACTATACCCAGCAAGCAGTTATGGCCTCTGCCTGTTTCACAGTTTGGACACATAGAGCTAGGTGAGTTGAAGATTTTGTGGCAGCATCAAATTTGTATAGTAACCTACTCGTTTGCTGTTACATTCCTCGGCTTCGCCTCGGGGTAACCGCAAACTCGGAGGTTACATAGGCGCATAACCGACTCTTTTGTATAGGCTATCTTACTTATGCTACATTGCGCACATGCTAAACTACATGCGGTTAAAAGTGTAGGTTATGCGCCTATGTAACCTATAGTTATTAACCAATCAGATTAGCCACAGATCACGTGATGTAGTATAAAGATATATAGTCCTGCAAACTAATGATGTAACCATCCTGAACAGTACACACCAACGATGCAACCATCCTGAACAACGATGCAACCATCCTGAACAGTGCTGGCACATTGCCAGCCACTACTCCTGCAATTCCTTTTCCACAAACCAGACATTGGCAGTGGATTAGAGGCTCGGTTGATACTATTGGCTGTTGGATAGGCCATGGCGGATTATGTTAGCAAAAAAATTGGTGGTTCAGAGAAACGAGAATAATGCTGGAAAAATAGGCAAGCGTTCAGGAAAAATAGGCAGACTTTCAGGAGAAATCTAAATGATTTCTTAGATTAGACATAAGAGTGACTGAATGCATCACAGTAACAGCTTATCCACACCTCTCAAGTCTCACTTATTGAAATTGTGACACACTTAGCCAAGTCAAGCATCTTAATTAAAAGGCATACAGGATATGGGTGGGTAAGATTTTTGCTGGTATATACCAGTTGTGAAATAACCACAGTGTGTTCATTTCACAAAAGTCACTAGCAAGCAAGTATTGTCTACTGGTAAAGGGTTAGTCTGCTTGCAGTTAATTACTTTATTGTGTACAGACCACATGGCCAAGTTGTTGTGCACTGAACAGTTGAGTTTGTAGCTAGCTATTTGTAGCTGAAGTATATGGCTGAGACAATAGAGGCAGGACTAGATGGTGACACTGACAATGTGTGTGACATCAATGAAAGTACCAGCTCAGACTACTCAGAGTTGCCAGTCACCAATCTTGTAGATCGGCTCAAACCTCCTCAGCCATCAGACTTAGCCAGAAAAAGGAAGAGTGGCGTCAACCTTCCTCCTGTAGGAAAGAAGAGAGGAAGAGGCTGTACAAACAATGATCCTAAGTCAGTTTCTCCAAGTGTGAAGGCTTACAAAAATGAACCTTTGACAGTGAGCAATGGAAAACTGTTTTGTTCAGGCTGCCCGGAACAACTCTCTGTAAAGAAAAGTTCCTTAGAGTTTCACATCAAGTCTCTGAAGCATGGGCAAGGAACGTTTGGTATCGAAAGAAAAGCGTCAATTGGGCTTAATGAGGTCACTCCAGCAATTTCATAAAGAAGTTCATCCATTAGGTGAAACATTACCCGATTCTACCCATATGTACAGAGTGAATGTAGTGACTGCTCTACTAAAAGCAGGTGTTCCTCTCAGCAAGTTAGACGCCTTTAGGGACCTACTTGAAGAAAATGTATTTTCTCATCACACCTTCGTCGTCTGATACCATTCATCTTGATTAGTAAACTGAAACAAGATATTTGCGGGAGACATGTAGCAATCATTTTTGATGGAACGACCCATGGATGTGTGTGAGGCTTTGTGATTGTTCTACGTTACATAGATAAAGAGTGGGCTATCAAGCAGCGTGTTTGTCGGCTTATGCTTTTAGCTAAATCCATCACTGGAGAAGAATGTGCTCGGCAACTAATAACTGCTGAGCTGTCAATTGCTTCTAATTTATTATAGCAGCAATGAGGGACCGTATCAGTGAATGATGTGGCAATGAGGACCATATCTGTGATCTATAATAAGATAATGGATATCGGCTTTTTTTCGCACACTCTGGATCATGTTGGAGAAGGAATGAAAACACCTATCTTAGATGTGTTCATAAAGGCTTGGATAAGCTAGTTTACTCACAGTCCGAAGTCAAGGCTTGCATGGAAGACACAACTGGATTGTCCACTCCAACCTATGATGGTGGAGTAAGTTTGAAGTTATCCACAAATTGCATGACATGTTTGGAGATGTGCCTGATTTTCTGCATGGCAGTGACCTCCATATACAACTGGAAAACTGCTGGAAATCATTGACGATCAAGCAGCATGTAGGAAACTGAAAATGGAGCTCACTATAACAGTAGATGCACTGGAACCGTTCGTCAAGGCAACATACTCATTGGAAGGTGATGGGCCATTAGTGTTAGTTGCCTATCAGCGATTAAGTCTTCTGTATTCTCATGTCTCGTCACAATACTATCCAAATGTGGCTGCAACTCAGTCTCTAAGCATCTGTCAGGAGGAAATTCTACATGTGAGTGCCAACTGATAGCTTACGCCCAAGCTTGTTGTGTCCCTGCCTACTCGTACTTCAAGGAGAAGTTTGACAGAGATCTCAGGCCTATTGTACTTGCCTTTAAGTAGCACATTACCTTCCACCTTCAAAAGTGAATGAACTCAAGCCAACTGCTGTTGATATTGATTCACTTACTGTCTTCCCATTCTTGAACACAGAAGTGATTAATGGCTTAAAGTCTGAGTTACATGAATATCTTTCAGCAGCTGAGGATGTTTCGGATAGCGTAGACCCCATTGAGTGGTGGAAGTGCCATGAGGAGAATGGTAGATTGCCTAACTGGACTCACACGTGTAGATTAGTCTTATTGGTGCAGCCTTCGTCAGCTGCAGCTGAACGTGTATTCTCAATTTTGACTATATACCTTTTCTACGAAGCAAGAAACTTTTTTTGGAGGATTACTTACAACTTTCTGTTATGTTACAGTACAACTATAGTCTATAGATAATTGTAACTGTTAAAATGTCTCGAATCTTGATGCCTTGATTGCCTATATTATCTTTTTAAATGATGTAACAATTGTTTGTCAAAGCATAATTGAGAATAATTGAGGGATATTGAAAAGAAAAATAGGTGAATGTTAGGAGCATAATTTCATAAAAGGAAAGAAAAATAGGTAGAATGAAAAGAAAAATAGGTGAATATTAGGAGCATAAAATGAAAGAAAAATGGGCAGAAATTCGAGCATAATCTGCCAAGGCCTACTGTTGGAGTGCCCAGACTTGAGGTTTGACTCGAACTTTCAATTCGTTCCTTTGTCTTCCACCCGAGTTGGGATGGTGGTAGACTTCTCCTTGCCCCTAACAACCCTCTTTTTCCTGCCCGCCATATAAGCACAGAACTTAATACTGGAATTCAAGTTTGATTTTTTACCAAAACTCACTAAAACGAATAACTACTACTATTAGACGATACCTAAAACAAGTGAAATCCATTGGCTAGCGAATGCCACAAAACAAAAAGCAAAACTGCAAGTTCCATAGAGCGGTTTGGGTTGACAACAATGGCGGTCCAAAAATATGTGATAAAACTTACTTTGGCAGCTTTTTAATATCAGAAATGACCACCCAAAACACTCCTAGCGTGCCTTGAATCTTTAGCGAAGGTAGTAAGCGTGGAGCCTATAAAACCGTCAAAATTTTATATAACTAGCATAATTATAGTAAGTCCGTTTCTTTTACCCGCAGACTTGAACTGTCCCGCATTGACACCAATAACCTGTTTCTTAATTTAGCACCATCTATCTGTGTATCTTTCTACTTTTTCCTCCACTACTGCCACCGTTTCTAGATACCACTGTACGCCCACGCATGGTATAGGGTTGTTATCATCATAAATCCGATGGTGTACATGCAATAGTGCTGCGTCAGCAAGCAGAAGCAGGTTTTAGTTCCCTGAAGTGATTGGTTGTTTCCTCAGAACTTTAGTGGGACATGGGACGGACATATTCAACAAAACCAGGCTTATAATGAGTTGGTTTACCCAAAACTTTATTCTTGTGTTAAAGGAATGAGTTGAGTCACCAACAAGTGCAGGCCAATTCCTGCTGGACAAAATACTATTACTTGATCTTGTTACAGCCATTATACCAGGATTGGCCATAGAGTGCGGGCAATGACATCTAGGACCTTACCATGGTTTTGAGCCGAGTATTACATTATCTCACTTATATATACATATCTACTGTATCAGGATTGACCAAGCCCTTGCTGTTAATGTTCTTGAGGATGTGACAATATTTGATTGAGCGCGATACATTTTTGAAGCGTGTCCACTTTAAAAAACTGTCCGTTTCTTGAACACCTGAAGGCTGGCCTAACTCCCACGCATGGTATTTATTATTATTATTATTAATAAGACTTTACAGAACAGTAGTACCAATAATTATGTGGTGATCATGGTTGTGAGACTATGATTGTATCTTGCTAGGACTGGTCTGATGGTCTGATGGCATTGAGCCAGCAGCAATCTTACAAGTAAACATTTGGCCAAACAATTATAATTAGCTAGACAAAGTCTGAGAGAGGTGTAGAGGTGTTTGGAGGAGATGGGATGCTGGTGCATTTGTAACAGGGACAAGCGAAGTGGAATGAGCAAGGATTGTCGGGCTCAAAGTGACTTTCGAAATGAGACCACAAGAATTTCTTGAGTTGATAGACGATGGTTTGTGTACATAGATCCAAGTTGATGGGAGGGAGTGCATTCCACAAACGAGGAAATCTTCTGAAATAGAAATTACTTGATAGTTTTGTTCTAGAAATACAGTGTTTCAATTTGTTAGAGCTGGCTGCTCTGGTAGAGCTTGTGACAAGAGATATATAGTCACAAATGTTGAAGGCACCAGAATTACAATGAAAGGATTTGATAAAAAATGTGATTTCTATCAGTTCAAATTGCATCATTAGAGGCAGGAGATGGAGAGTTGTTAACCTAGATTTATAATCCGAGGTATAATCTGAAAGGATGAATTTTGTTGCTCGTCTCTGTATTTTCTCAAGATGGAGAATGTCCTTTATGAGATGGGGGTGCCAAACAGGAGAACAATAAGTTAGTTGAGACCGTACTAGAGATATATATAAAAGCTTTCTCGCCTTGACCGAACCACAGCTGATGGTCCGACGTATATAGTAGACCAAGAGTTCTATATGATTTTTTGCTCAAGTTGTTATAATGTTCTTTCCATGACAGATGAGAGGATATGATAACTCCTAGGTCACGCTGAAACTCCTTTGCAATAATCTTCTTGTTATTTATAATATAGTTTGATTGTAGAGCATTATCTTGTCTGTTGAAACTAAGAAGTACATATAGGGTCGTCATCACCATAAATCCGATGGTGGATACAGTCTAACCGAGCTGAGTCAGCAAGCAGATGCAGGTTTTAGTTCCAAAAGTGATTAGTGGTGTTTCCTCAGAACTTTAGAGGGACATATTCAACAAAACCAAGCTTATAATGATGGTTATCAGTTGGTTTACCCATAAGTTTATTCTTGTGTTAATAGAACTGAGTGAGTCACGAACTAGTGCAGGCCAATTCCTGCTGGATCATTACTTGATCTCCTTATTACAGCCATTATACCAGGATTAGCTATAGGGTGTGGGTTACCGCATCTAGGGCCTTACCATGGTTTTGAGCTGTGTATTACATTATCTTTATACATATCTACTGTATTAGGATTGACCAAGCCCTTGCTGCTATGTTAGGGTTAATGCCCTGGCACAGAATCAGGTGGTGTTGGGTGGACTTGATTGGTCTTGAGATGTGACAATATTGGATTGTTTGAGCATGATGCAGTATCATTTGGAATCGTATCTTGACTGCCTCCTTCACCTTTAGAACACTGGCTGGAACCATTGGAGTGATTTATCATCGTACTTTATTACCTGCAGTTTTGTGTTTATCAGTATATTCACCCCCCCCCCCCCCCCCCCCCAGGTTGTCTTCGTTGCCAAGGAGACCGAGACCCAGTTCAGTGGGAAAGGTTCTCTTTCTCATAAGTTATGAACAAGTCATCACTTCCCACTAGAGCCTATATATTAGTTACATCTTTCTGGAAAGAAAATTAGTTGTTTGCCACACATCCACCAGGCCAATGCCACACCTTACATCATTCTGCTTACCTGCTTGAGGTGTTCATTGAATAGCAAGCCATTTCAGAGATACTATCCCAACCCACCCATCATTGGTTTAGAGTCTTACTATATATTAGGAATTGAACCAAAATGTATATATACCAGCTAACGGGTAAGTGAGCTATCCCTCACTGCAGGGCATTCCTATCAGTCGGTGGCTTGACTGGAGCTGGTAGAGGCTAGTGCTGCAAGACAATTTCAGTGTGGTAACATCTATTGTAGTAGGAAAATATGGTACAGATTAAGTTATCACACAAACACCCATGCAAGCAAACGTATGTGGACACCCCTACCCTCCATTATGTTCACCCGAATAACAGAGCTCGGCTTCATTTTCAGGGATTCAGACAATTTGTAGTTACGGATAAGGGAAGGGGTGTGGCTTTACAAGCAAACATACAAGAATGCTGACAATTTACTTGCACACAAAGAAGCTACACATATATATATACAAATACCTCGTTAAAGAAAAATGACCAATTAAAAATACAACCAACACAACAACGAGATATCACATAGTACATGAACTGAAGAATTTACAAGCCTCCCAGACTCTCCTGGGATTGCTGCTTGCAACAGCCAAGTAGACGCATAGCAACTTAGAGAAGGAATCCGTGTAATCACGCACTTTTGAATCCACCAAAACAGGTCTCATGTAAAACTCAACAGTTTCAGCAAGTAGCCATTTGTAACACTGTTCCTCACTTTTGATCTCGGACGTGGCTGGGCCGAAGATGAGTACGAAGCAAGCAATTGCTCCCTCCATTGGAGTCAAACGCTCATTGTGATCATAAGCTATTAACTTCTTGAGCAAGTGGTTGCACTGAGGAGAGAAATCACCCAGAATTGGTATTTCGTCATAGCTGTACGACTTTCCTCGGTCTTGGTTCAAGAAGGAATGTGACTTGTTCAATAGCCACTTGTACACAACCCAGGCTGTTCCATAGGTGTCGTTCTTTTCGAAAACTTTCTTGAAGCGTCCTTGCCTATAAGCCTTTTCTAGCTCGGACTTTTCAACTGCCTCCAGCACTTCTGGTGCCAGCACACAGTGTCTATCACACGGGTCACAGTTCATCTCGCACCTCAGCCTGGCTTGAGTCTGGCTTATCCTCTCCAAGGTCAGCTTCTGTGAATTCAACTGCACAGCATGGGAGAAGTTAGACAGTAAGAGGCTGTTGCTGTCGTCCTTGTCAATGGAGATGTTGCTGGAATTCACTGCACAGTGCGCAATTTGGTTGTTGATCAAGTGGCTCACCGCAAGAAGGAGTTGGGACAACACGCTCAAAACACAACTCTCAGAAATGACATCACAACTTCTGCTGACAAGATTGCATGTCGTCTTTTGTGAATCGAAAAAGTCATCAAGTTGAAGTTTGGGCCATTCTAAGATGATAAAATCCGCTGTGTGTGCAGTGGCGTAAATCTTCTTAGGGTTGTCGAGGTTAAGATGCTGCGCAAATAGTTCGTGCTGCTGGCTGGTATTGGCCCTGAAGCTTGTGATGAGGCCCGCGATGTTAGGGTGCGGACACTTTGACAGTTCTGTCAATAAAGGCACTTCCTGCAGCTGAGACGTGTCACTAAATAGCGAGTGCAGTTGGTCATCCAAAGAATAGTGGTAGGATGAACTCTCAAACTTATTCTTCAAGTTAAATATCTTCACAACCACCTGTAAAATAAAGATAATAATAATGATAATAATAAAGATAATAATAATAATAATAATAATGATAATAATAATAATAATAGTAGTAATAATAAAGATAATAATGAACAAAAAGGTAAGTCAAGAACTTTCATATGGACTATATAGCTACATAATTATTGATGCCAAAAGTCGACACACAAAGAAAGAGATGATATATAATACTCGACACAAAATTCAATTCCACACACACAAAAAAAGAGTAAATAATAAATTGAAAAAAGAGAGAAATTAAAAAAAGAGATATTATAGAAATATTTGAGGAGTTTCGTTAAAATTCATACTAATTGTAAAAGGTTTGCAGGAAGAACAGCCGAGCATGGCGTGGTTTCCAATGCCAGCAAACTTCTTCGCTTAAGCAACCATCTGCAAAAACTTATCCACTCGGGGGAAAATCTCCCCGTACAGTATTGAGTGATTGGTATGATAGCTATATATAGAACCAAAGTTCTGTTGACCTTACATAAAGAACGATAATTATAACAATCTGATAAAATGTTGCAACCTAGGACTGCAGAACCCAAACCAATGACTATTACATCTTTGTACCACAGCAGCTAAAATTGGATCCAAACCTTTTATGTGCTAGTACACTACTAAGCAATGTTCCAAATATGCGACGTCTTAGAGACTTACTTTCAGAAGAGCATCCTTGATGCGCGGACCTTCACCTTGTAACTTGAAGGTCAGCGTCATGTACCCCTCACGGGGAATCCCAAACTGAACACTCAGAGGCTTGTCGATCAACTCGTATCCGAGAGTCCTCATGTGTTCCACGGGAAAGTCATGGACCATCTCAACGTCTGCAACTCTTGAGCTGCACATTGCATTCAGGGGGGAAGGGGAGGCGGTCACCAGCATGTGATCCTGGTGCGCCGACTGACTGCAGCCCACTGAAGAGCGCTCCATCAGAGTTCGAATGTGGTCTTGGTTGAACTTGAGCAGAGGAGTGGTGATGTTAATGATCTTCTGCATCACCTCACACACAGGACTCGAGCCCGAACTCAGCAAGTTGTCTTCCAGAAAGTGCTTGCAGTTCCCGGATGTGTAATTAGACAAAGTGTACGGCAAGTTTTGGTCAAGAGAGGAGCAGATGTGTGAAGACAGGTTGTTGATCTTTTCCCTTGACGGAGAGACTTTGGCGGGAGGGTGGAACGGAGGCTTTTTTCTCGGCGCGTAGAGGTTGTCATAGCTGTGCGTCCTATCGGGCTGGTTCACCGAGATGCGTGTTACAAGTGGGAACTCTGGATTGCTCAGACTGTGGTGTGGGTGCTTGCGTATGGACAAGCTCGCATGGTGTGAAGAACTCCCAAGGTAGTGCGGTGCATTTGAGACTGATCTTGGTGACGTCTGCACTTGTGTTGCCATTCTGCACATGTCACTTGCAATGTAATGCTCAGGCCTTGTCGAATCCATCCCAGCAAATCTGCCAGTGTGAATATCCACAGACTTGAATTCAGTGTGCTTAAAAGGTACCGATGTGCTAATGCTTCTTGGTAACACATCGGACTTTGAACTGCTTGAGGTAGCAGACAGGAGACCGTCCCTTTCCACCGGACTAGGAGAATCCGAGGAGCAAGCTTGAGAGAGATGCGTCATCAAGGTCAATTTACTTGAGCAAGAAGAGGTAGATGACAATGACATCATGGAGTTTATGGTGCAGGGTGCATAGTGCGGAGGAGGAGTTGAAAAAGCCATTGGCCCACTGCATGTGACGTGGGAAGCACTGTGGTAGCTCTGGGTGTAACCTCCTCCGTTCAAGGCAAGGTTTTGATTTGAACGCGACCTTGCTCTCTTGGTGAACGTCTTCGACTCATATGGTGGAACGGTCAAGATGGTGAACGTCGAATCATTCCCGTCCAAGCCTGCTCTTTCCTGTTCCGGTAATGCCACGTTGCCTGCCAAGTCTAGTATCATGGAATTGGGATGTGTCGGTGTCTTGGAATGGGTCGAACACAGGCTCTTGGTTAGAAGCCGAGGGGCACCAGTTGGAGAATGTAGCGAATGTCTCCGTCTAATTCTGGGCTTGGAGTCTGTTGAAGGGAGATAGAATATGTATATATATCAGGGTTTCATTTAGAAAAATGTCCAAGGGGGGGATAACTGGAGGAAGATGGGCATGATGGTTAAAGATGTGACAACGTTTCTAATGATTTCTAATGCATTTTAATAATACAATTTCCAAGGGGTGAGGCAAAAAGGATCCAAGGGGTGGCAGCCCCTCCCCCCTAAATGAAACCCTGTATATATAACACTAACAATACCACATTCTGTTATATATACTCCTATTCATAGGTGGCTTCTGAATAATAGCTCAAGGCCTGAACTTCAAGAGCAACAGAACTATAGGAGGCATAGCACTCATGACTCTTCTATACGTCTACATGGCTTTGTATACAAATATTCCCTTTAGCCATGAGCTACTGTTCCTTTGCCCCTGTTATTAATAGTAAATCGACATTACGATCTTCTGTGATGGGAATCTTTAACTTACATCCTGCACAGCACAGAGTTAACACTTCCCATGCCATAATACTAACATTATCACCATGCTAACGTCATCAATATTGTACAGTCCTGGATTAGGTCTTCATCTAGGGTTAGTACCAGGGCAGCAGGTTGGGCTAGGGCAGAAGTTGGGGCAGTGCAATCTAACAAAGCTCAAGAGTGACCGCAATCTACGATTAAAATATATATATTCTTGCGACATGAGGAATCGGCTGCAACACCAGGTTACTATGCTTACAGAAAGTTCTTGCTTAATATGGGAAACCTCAAGGTTAGAACAATGCTAAATGCCTAGTCTCCTACGTCTTCCCGAATGTCCCTTGCAGGAGGCAGTGCCCAAAGCTAACCCTCTCTGGGTGCTTTACGCATACAAATGCATTGGTGGTTGGGCAAGTGTGGGGACACACACACACCACACACACACAATGAGAACCATTTGTAAGACGTTGAGTAACCACAATGCAATATGCAGCATGGATACTACTCACATCATTCACACACTACGTGTGAGCTGGTTAATTATAATCAATTTGGTAAAAGCATTAGCAAGGCCAAATTAGATCATGTCTCGATCCTAAGACAACAAACAGTCTAGCACATGAGCGTTCACCACAACAAACAGTCTAGCACATGAGGTCCACCACAACAAACAGTCTAGCACACGAGCGTTCACCACAACAAACAGTCTAGCACATGAGGTCCACCACAACAAACAGTCTAGCACATGAGCGTTCACCACAACAAACAGTCTCGCACATGAGCGTTCACCACAACAAACAGTCTAGCACATGAGAGTTCACCACAACAAACAGTCTAGCACATGAGGGTTCACCACAACAAACAGTCTAGCACATGAGCATTCACCACAACAAACAGTCTAGCACATGAGAGTTCACCACAACAAACAGTCTAGCACATGAGCGTTCACCACAACAAACAGTCTAGCACATGAGCGTTCACCACAACAAACAGTCTAGCACATGAGCGTTCACCACAACAAACAGTCTAGCACATGAGCGTTCACCACAACAAACAGTCTAGCACATGAGCGTTCACCACAACAAACAGTCTAGCACATGAGGATCCACCACAAAAAACAGTCTAGCACATGAGCATTCACCACAACAAACAGTCTAGCACATGAGCGTTCACCACAACAATCTAGCACATGAGCGTTCACCACAACAAACAGTCTAGCACATGGGCGTTCACCACAACAAACAGTCTAGCACATGAGGTCCACCACAACAAACAGTCTAGCACATGAGCATTCACCACAACAAACAGTCTAGCACATGAGCATTCACCACAACAAACAGTCTAGCACATGAGCGTTCACCACAACAAACAGTCTAGCACATGAGAGTTCACCACAACAAACAGTCTAGCACATGAGCGTTCACCACAACAAACAGTCTAGCACATGAGCATTCACCACAACAAACAGTCTAGCACATGAGAGTTCACCACAGGTCATCAGAAATGATTTATGCAACCAAAAGAAAAGATCTCCTTGCTAGGCTATCATCTTCAATCTCTCTCTATGTATATGTATATATACATATTAAAATAATAATAATAATAATACATTTTAATTTGCTGTGTCGCCTCCTGTCACCTTGGTGAGGTCATTATCATTAAACACTCTCACAGATCCTTTTGGCTAAGTCCACGCCAAGGAGGTGAGGACGAGCAAGCGAGGTCACTAGTAATCTCCCTCCAGACTGGGTATGGTGCTTATCAACAAGTAGGGCTTCAGTGTGTGCAAACACACCACCAGGAAGGTGAGACAAGCCGGAGTTGGCAGACTTGCCTGGCACCACCACAGATGTTCAACTAATATTTGATCATGCCAGTTGGACTCCTGCATGAACTCTGCCTACACTGAGGTCACCAGTAAAAACATTCCCTTCCCAGAGTTTAAGATGGGGAGGTGCATGGTACAGATTTCATCATCTCCTCCAGAGTGCAGTGGGCACAGCTTGAGACAAGGTGGTCTGGTGGGGGACAACCACGACTTTCATTGTGGATCCCAGAACTTGATAATATAATCACAGAATGAACCCACCATTCATTGCAGTTATCAGTAGGCATGTTGCTGGCATCCAAGCAGCGAAGGGGGGAAGCTTTTGTTCAGATGACACCAGCGACTTACAGGTACTGAACCACGTCTAGTCTCAGACTTACAGGTACTGAACGACGTCTAGTCTCAGACTTACAGGTACTGAACCACGTCTAGTCTCAGACTTACAGGTACTGAACCACGTCTAGTCCCAGACTTACAGGTACTGAACCACGTCTAGTCTCAGTTTCAAGATATCGAGCACTCAAACATCAACCTCCTAACACTATCCCAGTATTTTGGTGCTATCTAGAAAGTTTCAGATCTCAGAACTTGTGTAGATGTTCAGCACCAAGGACACACCATCTTCCACCTCAGTTGTGTAGATGTTCAGCACCAAGGACACTTCCACCTCAGTTGTGTAGATGTTCAGCACCAAGGACACACCATCTTCCACCACAGTTGTGTAGATGTTCAGCACCAAGGACACATCATCTTCCACCGCAGTTGTGTGGATGTTCAGCACCAAGGACACATCATCTTCCACCTCAGTTGTGTAGATGTTCAGCACCAAGGACACACCATCTTCCACCACAGTTGTGTAGATGTTCAGCACCAAGGACACATCATCTTCCACCTCAGTTGTGTAGATGTTCAGCACCAAGGACACACCATCTTCCACCACAGTTGTGTGGATGTTCAGCACCAAGGACACACCATCTTCGACCTCAGTTGTGTGGATGTTCAGCACCAAGGACACATCATCTTCCACCTCAGTTGTGTGGATGTTCAGCACCAAGGACACACCATCTTCCACAAGGCTTAGTGCAAAGATAAAGAGTATTGGGAGTTGCATTGCTACTGAATCTAGTAGTATTATTTACTGCACACACACACACACTTGAGAGAAAGAGAGAGATGTTAGTCGCCTACATATGATATAGTTTTGAGGCCGATTAGTGGCACTTGAAGACACTGTAGTGGATGCCTGTGCATTCTGCCAGGTTTCAAGCCTACCAGTCATTAGTGAATGAGAATCCCCATTACTACAGACACACCCACCAAACCACTCAAGGCATAAGTAATAGACATCATTCAATTATCATCATCAGGGTTTCATTCAGGGGGAGGCGAAGGTTCACCCCCCCCCCTCCCCCTCCCCTTCTCCACCCTTGGACCCTGATCATCATCATAATCACAATAATAATAAACATTAAATTTTTAAAAAGAGCAAATTACAAATTAATGCTAACGGAACCAGTTTCCAGTCACAGTCTACTACACTACGCAGTGTAGTTTGGGAAACAATAACTCGGAAATTGTTTGAGAATAAATTTCATTTTCCGTTGCTTCAATTCCCCACGAGCAATTATCAGACTAGGAGAAATTTTATTCCAAGTTGTGTCCTTCAGCCATGCTGAGGCTGAAGGACCGAGCTACTGCATTTATTATTCAAGTCGCTCCAGCCATGCTGAAGATGAAGAATGGAGAACTTTGAAAGAAGTGCCTTCATGACTAGCATGCCTACAGGCTAAGCTCCAGGCAGAGTGAAGTGAGGTGCTCCAACCTGTCCTGCTGCAAACACTTCTTGGCCTTCTAATTTTCAACCGTGCTATTATTAGCTAGCTATTGGCAACTGTAGCTAGTGAGTGATGATAATGAACCAACCTCAGACTCTGACCTCAAGGCTCGAGAAGGACTCAGTGTCATAGCTTGCCCACCACGCATGCATACACTTGCCCACCACGCATGCATACACTTGCCCACCACGCATGCACACACTTGCCCACCATGCATGCACACACTTGCCTACCACGCATGCATACACTTGCCCACCACGCATGCATACACTTGCCCACCACACACATGCATACACTTGCCCACCACGCATGCAGACACTTGCCCACCACGCATGCATACACTTGCCCACCATGCATGCATACACTTGCCCACCATGCATGCGTACACTTGCCCACCACGCATGCGTACACTTGCCCACCACGCATGCATACACTTGCCCACCACACATGCATACACTTGCCCACCACGCATGCATACACTTGCCCACCATGCATGCATACACTTGCCCACCACGCATGCGTACACTTGCCCACCATGCATGCGTACACTTGCCCACCACGCATGCGTACACTTGCCCACCACGCATGCATACACTTGCCCACCACACATGCATACACTTGCCCACCACGCATGCATACACTTGCCCACCATGCATGCATACACTTGCCCACCACGCATGCGTACACTTGCCCACCACGCATGCATACACTTGCCCACCACGCATGCATACACTTGCCCACCACGCATGCATACACTTGCCCACCATGCATGCACACACTTGCCCACCACGCATGCATACACTTGCCCAGTAGGTTTGCTTGCCATTTGCTTTCCATCCCCTTGTAAAATTTTTTTTGCTGCTAAAATATTGTAGTGAATTCCAACTTCCAAAATGATTTATTAATGATGCTAGCAGTCGAGGAAATACCTGTTCCCAAGGGAACCCACTTCAGGTTGATTTCACACCTCAACACAGTCTAAGGCAGAGCAAGTTGGTTTGGACTGTAATACTCCCCAATGTGACCACTAGAATATTGCACTAAACCTCAACACCCTTTACCTATTGACAATGGAGTGGGGAGGTTGTGGCACATGGCCGTCGAGTGTTTGCGCCAAAACCAGATAACCACGCACTGCAGATGGTCGGTGAGTATTATAAGGGGCATGGCTTGGTGAGTGCTGTGCTGCAAGGGGCATGGCTTGGTAAGTGTTGTGCTGCAGGGGGCGTGGCTTGGCGAGTGCCATGCTGCAGGGGGCGTGGCTTGGTGAGTGCTGTCATAACCCGCTTATCTGTAGGCAGTTAACTGAGCTCCTGCCTTCCAGTGAGCCCCTGAAATCAATGCCAATGTTCTTCGGGATTGTTTTTCTAAAGGATGAGGAATGCACATAGGTTTTTTTGGTGAGAGATATTTGGCAAGGTTTGGTAAAGTTTACCACTTCACAGGAATGCTTCTGAAAAAGGCTACAGCTTTGGAATTTCCGGAAAGGTTTGATTATGAAGTCCATGACGGCCGACCAGAAGTAATTGGGTATTCCCATGAGCTTCAGCAATGGCATTCGTTAGATGTGGTAAGATTATGCAACCCATCTCGTATGTCAACCACTGATATTCCAAGATCAAGCAACCAATGGGCGACCAATGTGCATGTACATGTATATATCTCGTGATTTGAGCTGCTAAGTATTTCTACTAGGGAATGAAAAGCAAATTGGAATTTCAATGAAAGCACTGATACATGCCTCTATGAAAGCACTGATACATGCCTCTATGAAAGCACTGATATATGCCACTAGAAATGAAAGCACTGATATATGCCACTAGAAATGAAAGCACTGATATATGCCTCTATGAAAGCACTGATACATGCCTCTATGAAAGCACTGATACATCCTCTATGAAAGCACTGATACATACCTCTATGAAAGCACTGATACATGCCTCTATGAAAGCACTGATACATACATCTATGAAAGCACTGATACATGCCTCTATGAAAGCACTGATACATACATCTATGAAAGCACTGATATTTCTTATGAAAATCACTGGTACATGTATTTCTATGAAAAGCACTACATGTATCTCTATTAAAGCACTGTTATCTCTATGAAAGCAGTTATCTCTATGAAATCACTGATATCCCTCTATGAAAGCACTGATATCTCTATGAAAGCACTGATATCTCTATGAAAGCATTGTTATCTATATGAAAGCACTATTCTCTATAAAAGCAAAGATATCCCTATGAAACCAATGATATCTCTATGAAAGAACTGATGTCTCTATGAAAGCACTTGGACGAACAGACTGCTCTATTCCCCTGGTGGTACAGCTTGTAATGGTCACTGAGCGCTTGTGTGGACATGTCATGTACGGGTGCAGCAACCAGAGACGCGTCTCCGGCATCCAATGTGCACGACAAGCCAAACAGAATAAAAAGTGTGTAAGTCTTAGACATCAGAGAGGTCCAACAGGTTGGCCCATTATGCAACTGTCACCATCCAGCTACTAATCCTCACTCACAATCCTGTTCTATAACAGCCTCTGGCATGCTGAGTATTAGGACAACAAGACCATCATCCATGTTCAGTGCTGGGGGGGGGGCTTTATTTCTCTGTTAGAGAAGCTCATTATGACCTCTTATAGTTTTGGACAAAACAAAACTCCCACTACCCTCATCACATTCCACTTATTCTCATATTGGTATCTATGAATGCAAGAACTTTGTCTGCAGCAATGCAGTCTATTCCAGCAATCAACAACACACCACCAATGGCTGCTAGAGCTCCAGCTGCTGCTAGTGGCTAATTTTCTCAAGTGCAGTCCTGAGGAGCCCTATCAAGGGCAGATACCCTATCAAGGGCAGATACTTGAGGAGCCCTATCAAGGGCAGATACTTGAAGAGCCCTATCAAAGGCAGATACACGAGGATCCCTATCAAGGGCAGATACATGAGGATCCCTATCAAGGGCAGATACTTGAAGAGCCCTATCAAGGGCAGATACTTGAAGAGCCCCATCAAGGGCAGATACTTGAGGATCCCTATCAAGGACAGATACTTGAAGAGCCCTATCAAGGGCAGATACTTGAGGATCCCTATCAAGGGCAGATACTTGAAGAGCCCATCAAGGGCAGATACTTGAAGAGCCCTATCAAGGGCAGATACTTGAAGAGCCCTATCAAGGGCAGATACTTGAAGAGCCCTATCAAGGGCAGATACTTGAAGAGCCCTAACAAGGGCAGATACTTGAAGAGCCCTATCAAGGGTATATACACGAGGATCCCTATCAAGGGCAGATACATGAGGATCCCTATCAAGGGCAGATACTTGAGGAGACCAGCCCTATCAAGAGCACACACACCCCTGAGTTTGTCCCAGTCATACATCACCAGAACAAGATTAGCCGATTAGCTCGATAGAAGTACACAGAGAGCAAGGTACAGCTTGTAGTGACAGCATAGTCCACTAGATAACTGTACATGACTGGGTGATGAGTTCCATAAGCTGTATGCATGAGACTAATGCAAGGCATTGCATAGCAAGCAAGCTGGAGCTGCCTTGCCAATCGTAGAGTTGTCAGATGGTATGGCAAGTTATAGCCCATTTCCCAATCCTAGTGTTTTTAGATTTGCATTGCTCAAGTCAATGCCCTAGAAATTTTCCAGGCCCTGTGCAGTATTGTTGTTGACATCATGGTGACATCATGTTATGCAGCTGTGATATGGGAAAGTAGCCAAGAATTGCATTTCTGTGTTTCTTACAGAGTACAGAATCCCCACTGGTACAAGGTTGCACAACCTGATGCCATGCAATACAATGGGCCAGTGGGTCCTGATACAGAACTGTTCCAGTGGAAGTATGGCTGAGAGCTTTAACAATACTTGAAAGTAATGTACATGAAGCTTCCTCTGAAGATGAGAAGCACACTTAAGAGTGAGGTCCTCCTGAAGATGAGAAGCACACTAAGAGTGAGGTCCTCCTGAAGATGAGAAGCACACTAAGAGTGAGGTCCTCCTGAAGATGAGAAGCACACTAAGAGTGAGGTCCTCCTGAAGATGAGAAGCACACTAAGAGTGAGGTCCTCCTGAAGATGAGAAGCACACTAAGAGTGAGGTCCTCCTGAAGATGAGAAGCACACTAAGAGTGAGGTCCTCCTGAAGATGAGAAGCACACTAAGAGTGAGGTCCTCCTGAAGATGAGAAGCACACTAAGAGTGAGGTCCACCTGAAGATGAGAAGCACACTAAGAGTGAGGTCCTCCTGAAGATGAGAAGCACACTAAGAGTGAGGTCCTCCTGAAGATGAGAAGCACACTAAGAGTGAGGTCCTCCTGAAGATGAGAAGCACACTAAGAGTGAGGTCCTCCTGAAGATGAGAAGCACACTAAGAGTGAGGTCCTCCTGAAGATGAGAAGCACACTAAGAGTGAGGTCCTCCTGAAGATGAGAAGCACACTAAGAGTGAGGTCCTCCTGAAGATGAGAAGCACACTAAGAGTGAGGTCCTCCTGAAGATGAGAAGCACACTAAGAGTGAGGTCCTCCTGAAGATGAGAAGCACACTAAGAGTGAGGTCCTCCTGAAGATGAGAAGCACACTAAGAGTGAGGTCCTCCTGAAGATGAGTAGCACACTAAGAGTGAGGTCCTCCTGAAGATGTGAAAAAGTACCTCTCCCTTGTAGGTGCTGTCTGAGGGAGCAACACTAACCAGCAACAAAGTGGCAGTACATGCAATGAGTTGTGTCCTTATCCTGCCAAGGTTGATTATCCTGCCAAGGTTGATGGCATTTCTACACTCTTGATAATAAATGTGGACTCAATTCCATGTTGAGGGGCTGTGCAAGCTATTAGTGTAATGAAACTCCAGCCCCCCCCCCGACAACCATTACCATGCAGCTTACTTCATCTCTTTCCTTAATCTATAGCCGTTATGAAGAAAGAAAAAAATGGAAAAAAAGGGAAAAAAATCTGTTCACTATGACAACCATTTTCAGTTGACATACATGTAAGTTAGTTCTGACTGGTGACCTCTTCATGTTTCTAAGGGTAAAGGTACGTTGCTACACACAGAGTCGTGTTTTATATACTGTACGCCAGGTGTAGGCAACACGATCTCCTCCCTCCAATTCCCAGGAGGGCTTGCTTCGCTAACTACAATGCCGTTGTAAGCTTCTTAAACTAGTGAAAGTCTTGGCAAGAATTGTAAAGTCCTGTACTTGAGACACTCTACAGCAGGAGATAAGCATGAGCTATGTAGCTGTTTAGGACAGCTAATAACTGCTAACAGCTTCCAGAATTAGGTCTAAAAGGTTTCCCTTGTCATAAACTTGAATCTTCAACATGTTTTGCCCAATACTGCACTTGCAAGATAGAAAATCCAGGCATCAAATTACATTGATTGCTCCACATGTATTGCTCCACATGTTACTCGCAGTGATGTAGCTGAAAGGCCAGAAGCTTCCTGGTAGTCCCAAGCACAATGAAAAGGATGGGGGGGGGGGGGGGGGGGGGGATCAAACCTGGTCTATGATCTTAATGAGGCCATGCATGAGTCGCGATGCTACACACAGCAAATCCACAACCAAAACCAGCTATGCCATATGGGAAATCTTTTAATTAGGTGTGAAGCACTTAATAGCTGGGAGCACTTCCTGTCCTTGGATTACTAATTGATTCATGGAGTATAACACGGGGGGAGGGGGACTGGCAACCAGACCAAGAGTCTGATGAACAACCAGAGGGCTAGGGCCGAGACTAGGGCTATGCAGAGGAAGGGCTAGGGATGGGGTAGAATGTACGACTAGGGCTTGGGGAGAAATAGGGCTAGAGACAGTTAGGGTTGGTGGTAGAGGTAGGGCTAGGGCTGGAGCTACTGTACGAACTCCAGAATTATGGAACGGAATCAATGTCAACCAATCAGTTCTCATAGCACACGCACACACACACACACAAGTATTGTTATTGTTTACTAAGGCAGAGTTCACTAAAGTACATATTACATCTACTGAGATAGAAAAATCGAGGAAAATGCAGAGAAACCAAATACAGTTTAGTTGATGTGCCAGACATAGTTGATGCACAGACATAGTTGATGTACAGACATAGTTGATGCACAGACATAGTTGATGTACAGACATAGTTGATGTACAGACATAGTTGATGTACAGACATAGTTGATGCACAGACATAGTTGATGTACAGACATAGTTGATGTACAGACATAGTTGATGCACAGACATAGTTGATGCACAGACATAGTTGATGCACAGACATAGTTGATGTGCAGACATAGTTGATGTACAGACATAGTTGATGTACAGACATAGTTGATGCACAGACATAGTTGATGTACAGACATAGTTGATGTACAGACATAGTTGATGTGCAGACATAGTTGATGTACAGACATAGTTGATGTACAGACATAGTTGATGCACAGACATAGTTGATGTACAGACATAGTTGATGTACAGACATAGTTGATGCACAGACATAGTTGATGTACAGACATAGTTGATGTACAGACATAGTTGATGCACAGACATAGTTGATGTACAGACATAGTTGATGCACAGACATAGTTGATGTACAGACATAGTTGATGTACAGACATAGTTGATGTACAGACATAGTTGATGCACAGACATAGTTGATGTACAGACATAGTTGATGTACAGACATAGTTGATGCACAGACATAGTTGATGTACAGACATAGTTGATGCACAGACATAGTTGATGTACAGACATAGTTGATGTGCAGACATAGTTGATGCACAGACATAGTTGATGTGCAGACATAGTTGATGTGCAGACATAGTTGATGTGCAGACATAGTTGATGTACAGACATAGTTGATGCACAGACATAGTTGATGTACAGACATAGTTGATGCACAGACATAGTTGATGCACAGACATAGTTGATGCACAGACATAGTTGATGTACAGACATAGTTGATGTACAGACATAGTTGATGTGCAGACATAGTTGATGCACAGACATAGTTGATGTACAGACATAGTTGATGCACAGACATAGTTGATGTACAGACATAGTTGATGTACAGACATAGTTGATGCACAGACATAGTTGATGCACAGACATAGTTGATGCACAGACATAGTTGATGTACAGACATAGTTGATGTACAGACATAGTTGATGTACAGACATAGTTGATGCACAGACATAGTTGATGTACAGACATAGTTGATGTACAGACATAGTTGATGTGCAGACATAGTTGATGCACAGACATAGTTGATGTACAGACATAGTTGATGCACAGACATAGTTGATGTACAGACATAGTTGATGTACAGACATAGTTGATGTACAGACATAGTTGATGCACAGACATAGTTGATGTACAGACATAGTTGATGTACAGACATAGTTGATGCACAGACATAGTTGATGTACAGACATAGTTGATGCACAGACATAGTTGATGTACAGACATAGTTGATGTGCAGACATAGTTGATGCACAGACATAGTTGATGTGCAGACATAGTTGATGTACAGACATAGTTGATGTACAGACATAGTTGATGCACAGACATAGTTGATGTACAGACATAGTTGATGTACAGACATAGTTGATGCACAGACATAGTTGATGTACAGACATAGTTGATGCACAGACATAGTTGATGTACAGACATAGTTGATGCACAGACATAGTTGATGCACAGACATAGTTGATGTACAGACATAGTTGATGTACAGACATAGTTGATGTACAGACATAGTTGATGCACAGACATAGTTGATGCACAGACATAGTTGATGTACAGACATAGTTGATGTACAGACATAGTTGATGTACAGACATAGTTGATGCACAGACATAGTTGATGCACAGACATAGTTGATGCACAGACATAGTTGATGTACAGACATAGTTGATGTACAGACATAGTTGATGTACAGACATAGTTGATGCACAGACATAGTTGATGCACAGACATAGTTGATGTACAGACATAGTTGATGCACAGACATAGTTGATGTACAGACATAGTTGATGTACAGACATAGTTGATGTACAGACATAGTTGATGTACAGACATAGTTGATGCACAGACATAGTTGATGTACAGACATAGTTGATGTACAGACATAGTTGATGTACAGACATAGTTGATGTACAGACATAGTTGATGTGCAGACATAGTTGATGTACAGACATAGTTGATGCACAGACATAGTTGATGCACAGACATAGTTGATGCACAGACATAGTTGATGTACAGACATAGTTGATGTACAGACATAGTTGATGTACAGACATAGTTGATGTACAGACATAGTTGATGCACAGACATAGTTGATGCACAGACATAGTTGATGTACAGACATAGTTGATGCACAGACATAGTTGATGTACAGACATAGTTGATGCACAGACATAGTTGATGTGCAGACATAGTTGATGTACAGACATAGTTGATGTACAGACATAGTTGATGTGCAGACATAGTTGATGTACAGACATAGTTGATGTACAGACATAGTTGATGTACAGACATAGTTGATGTACAGACATAGTTGATGTACAGACATAGTTGATGTGCAGACATAGTTGATGCACAGACATAGTTGATGTGCAGACATAGTTGATGTACCAGATATACAGTAGTCGCTGTACTCCATACAAAATGTCTTAGGTTAAGGTTGAATGAGAAAGAGGGGGGGGGGGAAATGTTCAATCAGACCCACCCCACCCATAATAACTCGCCGAGTGTATGGGGTTAGTACATATCCCCTTCTTCTTTAATCCCATCCCTCTAGGGCCATGAGAGGAACAGAGGAGAGCAACTCTAGGGCAAGGACAACATGAGAGGAACAGAGGAGAGCAACTCTAGGGCAAGGACAACTTGAGAGGAACAGAGGAGAGCAACTCTAGGGCAAGGACAACTTGAGAGGAGTAGAGGAGAGCAACTTTATGGCAAGGACAACTTGAGAGGAACAGAGGAGGGCAACTCTAGGGCAAGGACAACATGAGAGGAACAGAGGAGGGCAACTCTAGGGCAAGGACAACATGAGAGGAACAGAGGAGAGCAACTCTAGGGCAAGGACACCATGAGAGGAACAGAGGAGAGCAACTCTAGGGCAGGGACAACTTGAGAGTGTTACTTGACTAACTCTCCATTTGACTTCCACCCATAGCCAAATGCCTTTGCTAGACACCCCTTGTCTGAACATTACCCAGTATATACATGAATATATACATTGAAGTTAGTGATACTTTATGCATGACAATGCAAAGTTTTCTATCCACTCCTCATAGAGGGCTTGTTTCGCCTGCGATTTACTTTCCTACACCTGATCAGCTGAGGCTGTGTAGTACATGACCTACATGTATGTACTAAGGCTCATGACATACTGAGGCAGAGCACATGACCTACCGAGACAGAGCACATGACCTACCGAGGCAGAGCACATGACCTACTGAGATAAAGCACATGACCTACTTAGGCAGAGCACATGACCTACTGAGGCAGAGCACATGACCTACTGAGATAAAGCACATGACCTACTGAGGCAGAGCATGTGACCTACTGAGATAAAGCACATGACCTACTGAGGCAGAGCATGTGACCTACATGTATATAAACTCGGCTAGAGAGCATACAACCTGCCAGGGATAGAAGCTAGTATGATACTGTACAAAGTTTGAGGGAAAGTCCAGCAGATATGTGGTGCAGAGATGTACTTGAGTACAACTCCAAATGTCATGGTCAATAATTCCCCTCAGCAAGCTCTACTACTACAGACAGCACTTACTTACAACTTTGGCCACACAGAATGGAGTCCTACTGCGCTGTCCCACAGCATGTAAGGATAGCCTCCAACTGTACCAGCTGCCATACTGCTCGACTCATGGATAATTACCATGTGTGCCATGCTTACCAAATTGGAGTACTACAACTTCTACAAATTGCCATTAGTTATCAATACCACAGGGAGGATCATCATTGCCCATCAGCTCTTCTATCCCCCCCCCCCCCCCCCCCCACACACACACACGCATCACCATCCATTTATGTGACACACAAACAATAAAAGACCACACCCATCTCAGGAGATGATGCCAATGCGTGCAAGAACATTGGTAGCGCATGTGCTATGACCAGAACAGACCAACCTATAGGAAAACAGGATTAAAACTATACAAACTTATATATATACACATGTATATGTATATATATATGTATACATCATGTATGTGTGTATATATATACATGTATATGTATACACACATGTATATGTATATATATATATACATATATACACATGTACATACATTTTGTGAGCTATGGTTGTGAGCTATGGTTGCCAATGCAAAAAGACACACGCACAAGTACATAGAGTGTAGTCGTAACCAAAAATGGCTGACAACACCAAGAGCCATGCTATTTTCGGTGATGGTTAGCTTTTAGCAACGTGGTCCACCACCAAGATCCAATAGATGGGTCCTCGACCCGTGCCTATCCTGTCCTGTAGTCTTGTGCGCAATCCTGCTAGTCGGCAGACAAACAAACCAATCAACATGGCTAAAATCGTAACCTCCTGGGCAGGGGCAATCAGCTGTGGGTTTGGTTTAGAATCGGCTCATTGAAGTCGTCAAACAAAATCTCCGCACGAACAACGTCAAGACAAAAACTCTTGGCAAAGAAACCCATCCAGGAGTGCCCCCTCTCTGAAGAGCCAAGAGATGTGTAGTATAGACTGCACCTGACCAGTCACAGCAGAAGAGCTTCTGGAAGCAGCGGTGAATACCTGGAAGGGAAGGTTCATGACCAGCGACAGTTGTAACCGTCACTCTTAGGCTTAATCACCCCCTCAAACTGAAGGTACAATATTCTGGTTATGACGATTCTGAGTTTATTGGACATGTGCGGGTAGAGAAATGGTTGCGCAATATGATGCTCAGCATCTGTGTCATATCGTATGGTCACATTATGCATCGTCCAGAATCATAATCAGGGTTTCATTTAGAAAATTGTCCAAGGGGGGGCAACTGGAGGAATCTGGATATTAAGGTAGGGCATGATGTCAAGCACTTATCAACATCAATAAGAATTTTAATAACACAATTTCCAAGGGGGGGGGGGGGGGGGGCAAAGGAAACCCTGATAATGATGCAGAGGCAATCTCGAACTTTCACTCCACTGTCAGTGGACTACAGGTCCAGCTGGTACACATCATGGTGGAGGTGGACGAGAAGTCACTGCTGTGCACCAGCTAGCAAGCTTAGTGCTACTAAACCAGTCACACAGCTAATAACTAGCTACATATGTAGGTAGCTTCAGCGCTACAAGCTAGTACCACAACTGCATCAAACTGCTAGCTACCCAAGTGCTACACAGTCTGCATGGCCACTTTCCAGGCATTATCCTTTTCCTTGTATGTTTTAGCAGATACGCACCACAAACGAGCTTGTTCTTGTCCACAAATGCCATAATGTCTACTCAACCAACTTGGCAGTTCGTCCATCACGTGTTAAAAACTCTAGCAGTAGCTAAGAGAGGGTGGTGAGATTTAGAGTGGAATAGCATTGGCACAGTTCTAATCACCAGCTGGGAGGGAGAAGCAATTGGTCAGGCAAGGCTACCGGAACACCATAATGGGGCCTGATGGGGGGGGGGGGGGGGGGGGGGGGGGGGGGGGGGGGGAAGAGGAGTGGCCAGAGTAAAGCTGCGGTAGTTAGTTCCGGAAAACTAAGAGACTTATAGATTAAACGATGTTTACTTCGACGGAAATTACTACCTAATTACCTCCTCCCTCCCCTGCCTCCCCCTGAAATTGCATAACTATTGTGCAATAGAACTCTCAACAAGTATGTGTTGACTGTTCCCACCATACCCCACCCCCAATGCAAAAGTAGGTAAAAGGTCTTTAACTACATGCACTATGTATCCATATTAAGTCAGTCAGTGCTCTCACACGCACACAAGTGTCAATTGCCAATCAGACAAGTCATTGCCAATTAGCCTAGCTATAGCACACCCACCCACCCACAGCATAGAACTAGCAGCTGCAAGCAGAGTGGCCACACGGCAGGGCTTACAGCAGTGGGGAATCCTGGCAAGTTACTGTTTACATTGAGTGCTTGTGCAAGCCATATGTGGGCAAGGAACACACCACTAGGAACACACTAGTTAGCTCTTTGATGTGTTGCCGTGCAACCAATCACTGCCCATCTAATCACTGCTGGAATTTGACAGTCAAGCCGAAGGGAAACTCCGTAGAACACGCCCCCCAAGGCTTAGTTCCCATTTTTTGTTGATGGTTGTCATGACAGTGGAGAAGCTCGCAACCAGACTGGGCAGTAATGCCCATATTAAGGATCCGAGTTAGACATCATTAGGAAGTTGGTAAATAACATCATGCAGGCGTGGCATGTGCAGTGCACCTGTATCTATATATAGAAGGCTAATAATAGTCACGTAAGAAAACAACCCTGTGCAGGAACACGCTCACAGATCAAATGACCTCGCACTGTATGTGAGTAGAGGATATATTCCACGCTGTCTGTACACGGGAGTGGTGAGTGTATGTAGTATCGAAAATCAAAAATGACCCTCCAGGGGATTTCATCTGGGGTTTTTCCGGAAAATGTTCTAATTGATGCAAATTCTTATGCACATCCTGAGAGAAAAAAGTTTGATAGGAAAGAGAAATATACCCTGCACTCTCTCTCTTATTGCTCTATGAATCTCATTAAGTGCTTACACAGGATATCAGCGTTTTGGGGGGTTATTGCTCATAATTGCATACAGAGTTTTGAGGATTATTGCTTTATGAATCTCATCACAGCACTTCCTGTTTGAACATTTCAAGTAGTATACTAGACACCTCCTGGAATTACCCCATGAGTACATACACATAAAGGGAGGGGGGTTGCAGTCTGTCTGCTAAGCAGTAGTAACTGGCGCCCACTAGAGTTGTTGGGTTTGCGTAGGCTCAGCTGACCTAGACAGTATGTCCCTGAAGTAGGCACAGCTATAAATCCCACAGACAGAGAGAGCTCATTGTCAGAAGAGCCCCTGCTTGAATGAGAGGGGGAAATGACTTGCACTGGTTGTGATGGCAGTGGAATTGCACAAGGACTTGCAAGTAGTTCTCTACCCATTTTTTTTCTTTGGAGATAAAATGGAGGCTTGTCGAGCAGATTGTAGTCATTTCGACATTATATTAGCTCCTACAAAACAATGCATTGTAGCCACTAATCTCTCACTCAAAGGGCCTGAAATTTTCATTCGTTTTCATGCGGAAATTGACTCTCTCATGTGATGCACTCTAATAGTCTAATCTGAGCAAATTTACACTCTCATCTGATGCACTCTAATAGTATATTCTGAGATTTACACTCTCATGTGATGCACTCTAATAGTCTAATCTGAGCACATGCAAACTAAAATTGAACTTCAAACTTTATTGCTAGTCCGACATTTTTGTTAGCCCCTCAGGCCTCACAGAGGAGTCATGCAAGCAGCAGCTTAGCAGAGTCATGGAGATAGAGTAGCTAGCCATCCAAGCAGAGTCATGGAGACAAGAGTAGTCAACCATCCAAGCACGCAGCTTAGCAGAGTCATGGAGATAGAGTAGCTAGCCATCCAAGCAGTCATGGAGACAAGAGTAGTCAACCATCCAAGCAGCAACTAGCAGAGTCATGGAGACTAGAATAGCTAGCCATCCAAGCAGGTCATGGAGACAAGAGTAGTCAACCATCCAAGCAGCAGCTTAGCAGAGTCATGGAGACTAGAGTAGCTAGCCATCCAAGCAGAGTCATGGAGACAAGAGTAGTCAACCATCCAAGCAGCAACTAGCAGAGTCATGGAGACTAGAATAGCTAGCCATCCAAGCAGAGTCATGGAGACAAGAGTAGTCAACCATCCAAGCAGCAACTAGCAGAGTCATGGAGACTAGAATAGCTAGCCATCCAAGCAGAGTCATGGAGACAAGAGTAGTCAACCATCCAAGCAGCAACTAGCAGAGTCACAGAGACAGGAAGGAATAGCTATGTAGCTATCCAAGCAGCAGCTAGCAGAGTCATGGAGACAAGAGTTCCCCAGCACTGAACTTGTTGACATACATACATAGGAAAACAATTCCCCCTCTGTGACAAGTGGTTATCATACCAACTTCAGTGACTGATGTGGTTTAGCAGCTAGCAGCCTCAAATTACACGCCTCAAATTTTCCATGGGGTTCCTATTTTCATAACTCACCTCTCGAACTTAGCCACGCCTCCCTCCTTGTTGACCACAAGTCATAGAAAGAAAAGCTTCCCACCTTTACAGTTCAGATGTCTCGATATTTCAGAACTACATGTCCTTCAAGTTCACCAGGAGAAAAGCATCTCCCCTCTCCCCCCCCCCCACACACACACACCCTCCGCTCCATACAACAAAAGGTCTGAGAATTAATACTTAGTTTCCTCCATCTGATTACAGGACACCTCTCAGTCCAAAGTGACAAATCCCTTGGAAACAAAACAAGAAATCCATGAAAGAGATAGCTCAGCCATCCAGCGATGAGATAGCATCGGCCATCCAGCGACGAGATGGCTCGGCCATCCAGCGACGAGATAGCTCGGCCATCCAGCGACGAGATAGCTTGGCCACCCAGTTAACTTCAACAACAAAGTTGCTCTCTGCCACCTCGAGCCCAGACACTTCGCACATCTCCTATATACCTACTTTCATCCTCCCCCCTCTCCAAACAGGAAGTCACACCCAAGCTCTATTAAATAGCCACACCCATACAGCTGAAACGAGCTGATCACTCATGACCACGATTAAGTCACAAACCTAACCACACTTAGCCTTAATTTGGTGCATGCATGTTGCGCTGCTCTTTCAACTAGGACACACCCTACAAAGTACAAGCGGAACTTAGTCTCAAGAAATCAAGATAGCTACACTGCACCAGAGTTGAGGAATAAATACCCCCCCCCCCCCCCCCAGAAGTCACTGGGTGAGATTGAAGGGGCAAATACAGTGTGATTTCCATCAGGTCTCCCAAGACTCTCCACTGCCCTAGTTAAAAGTTGGTAAAGTTCGAGCAAGTTCAGTATGAGCACACTGCACGGCACTCATATTATAATGGCTTGGGGTAGGACTATAGGGCTAGTGCTCAAGTGTTATATATATATACTGTATACATGGTGAGAGCTAGCTTTAGGGCTGGGGTCAGGCCTGGCTAGGAATGTCTCCTTATCCTTAATATGACCAAATGAAACTCATGTGACGATGCAATCTATACTCTACATATCACAATAGTACGTAGGTCTCTTTTAGTATGCAGCACAACACAGCACCATGCAAGCCTGTCCAGCTCTACTGTGAGCCAGCACCATGCAAGTCTGCCCAGCTCTACTGTGAGCCAGCACCATGCAAGTCTGCCCAGCTCTACTGTGAGCCAGTACCATGCAAGTCTGCCCAGCTCTACTGTGAGCCAGCACCATGCAAGTCTGCCCAGCTCTACTGTGAGCCAGCACCATGCAAGTCTGCCCAGCTCTCTTGTGAGCCAGCACCATGCAAGTCTGCCCAGCTCTACTGTGAGCCAGCACCATGCAAGTCTGCCCAGCTCTACTGTGAGCCAGCACCATGCAAGTCTGCCCAGCTCTCTTGTGAGCCAGCACCATGCAAGTCTGCCCAGCTCTACTGTGAGCCAGCACCATGCAAGTCTGCCCAGCTCTACTGTGAGCCAGCACCATGCCAGTCTGCTCCAGCTCTATTGTGAGCCAGGCTTTAGGTGGGTTGAAGACACCCCATGGGTATCAATGACCACACCCAGCCATCTGAGTGTTGCTAGCAAACAAAAGGCTCCATCCTTGCCCAGCCCACCTACAACACCAGACAAAACCAACAACATGGTCTGCCAGATCTTCTGTCACCCATAATTAATTCAGGTATCAGAATGGTGTTTATCTGTACTTGATAACAGAGACTTGAGGCCAACAGAAACACCATCATCATCATCATCCACCCCCCAGGCTTAAGTACTCCATTAACTACACACACTCTCCAATGTGATCATCTCTATAAAAAAAATTAATAATAAAAAAGTTCTGTCTGCCATTAGGTGTAGCTACAGTATGTACATGTAGGTAAAGAAATTCCAAATATATATATAAAACACTCAAAATTTGAGCCCCCTTGGTTAGGTTTCTTCCATCTTAATACGGCTTTTGGGGGCCCATTCCCTGCCTGTCCCAATATTATGTAGTAACATAATCAGGTCTTCACCATAGCAACGAACTGCAACTCTTTCACTACGAATATGCTCAGCTAGTGGCCTCGTTAGAACCAGGAAGTCAATGGGTCATTGAAATCAGAAATGGGCGTGACCTTACTTCATAGCACACAATAAGTTTCGTATGTTCAAAGCCACTACATCAACTGTTGAGAAAGTGTTTCACTTGTGAATAGTCTGGAGAGAGAAGTGCCTGTCATAATGGGATAACATTTTGTTACGGGTCCTGACCTTACTATTGCAGTGTCAAAATGAAGCACACAGACAGAGGTATTACTAGCAATGTTCAAGCATTGGGTGTAGAGTAAAGGCATGCACACAGGCAAGAGGTATTACTAGCAATGTTCAAGCATTGGGTGTAGAGTAAAGACATGCACACAGGCAGAGGTATTACTAGCAATGTTCAAGCATTGGGTGTAGAGTAAAGACATGCACACAGACAAGAGGTATTACTAGCAATGTTCAAGCATTGGGTGTAGAGTAAAGACATGCACACAGGCAGAGGTATTGCTAGCAATGTTCAAGCATTGGGTGTGAAGTATTACTAGCAATGTTCAAGCATTGGTGTAGAGTAAAGACATGCACACAGGCAAGAGGTATTACTAGCAATGTTCAAGCATTGGGTGTAGAGTAAAGACATGCACACAGACAGAGGTATTACTAGCAATGTTCAAGCATTGGGTGTAGAGTAACGACATGCAGCAATGAACAGGTGAAGGCCAAGATATAATGAGAATCATTAAGTTACGGAGCAGTTCACACACACGCATACAGAAGCTGATTATTGCTCTGTGTGATAGACGTACGTATACGCTCGAGACAAAACGGGTTTTCATGATCGTACGGTGTCTCGCTCCACTCGACAATAATTCACAAACATAAAACTGTGTGTGTGGAGGGGGGGGGGGGGGGGGGTTATGCAGCTCTAAAAACAGGAAACACATCTTCTCCCTATACTTCTGATTTTTCCCTCCATAAACAGCACTGACCTTGCATAACCGCCGAGTCTAGGTAAAACCTATAATATTAAGATACTCTTCATGCGAGAGACCACAATGGTAGTGAAGATATCTTACTAGCTGGAATTCGCTAGGTCAGTGGTCCAGGTTCACAGAGCGCATTCATGCAAGGTTACCATGAAAACGGAACATTATCTCCCAGCCACAGGAAGTGAGAATCCCCCTAGGACTGAAGAACATACTAGCTCTGGTTGAAATGTTTTAGTGAGCGATGATGCGATAACTTCACGTTAATGAGTGCAATAGTGCAGTCCACTGACCTCCAACCAATCAGAGACATTTTAGTCCCCTTATTGCAGACTAGCTGGCTATCTTACGTGTGCTTGTCAGTACCAGTTCTTGTTTATTCTTAATGCACACCTTAGGATATACATTACACTGTTTAAAGTGTCCGTCATGTGACGACTATATGAGCATCTGATTGGCTGAAAGTCATGTGACCAGTACTAAACATGTACCCACATATGACTTCCAGCAGGTGTGTGTGTGTGTGTATGTATGTTCATATGTACATGTATAAACTAAATCTGTACTAATATCATGTTTCACAATTATGCAGCTGCATTTTTACAAGGGGGAAAAAAGGGAAACTTTTCCAACAGTAAGCTTATACACAAAGGCAAGAGTTTACCAAACATTGATGGCTGGGTTTGAAAACCTTTTACCTTCATCTTCCTTGTTTGGGTAGATAGGCCATTGCTTCCCAGATTTGACAGGGACACAGGACAACCTGACTTCTGTTGACAGGCCTCATACACGCTCTGTTCATTTCCAACAATCAACCCTGCCCTCCCCCCCCCCCCCCCCCCCCCCCCAACACACACACACAGGATTCTGCATATAAACACAGCTTGGATAGCAGTTCACAAGCCCACACCACCAGCACTAGGAGCCCACACCACCAGCACTAGGAGTCCACACCACCAGCACTAGGAGCCCACACCACCAGCACTAGGAGCCCACACCACCAGCACTAGGAGCCCACACCACCAGCACTAGGTGACCACACCACCAGCACAAGGAGCCCACACCACCAGCACTAGGAGCCCACACCACCAGCACTAGGAGCCCACACCACCAGCACCAGGAGCCCACACCACCAGCACCAGGAGCCCACACCACCAGCACCAGGAGCCCACACCACCAGCACTAGGAACTCAACACAAGCACTAGGAGCCCACACCACCAGCACTAGGAGCCCACACCACCAGCACTAGGAGCCCACACCACCAGCACTAGGAGCCCACACCACCAGCACTAGGAGCCCACACCACCAGCACTAGGTGACCACACCACCAGCACTAGGAGCCCACACCACCAGCACTAGGTGACCACACCACCAGCACAAGGAGCCCACACCACCAGCACTAGGAGCCCACACCACCAGCACTAGGAACTCAACACAAGCACTAGGAGCCCACACCACCAGCACTAGGAGCCCACACCACCAGCACTAGGAGCCCACACCACCAGCACTAGGAGCCCACACCACCAGCACTAGGAGCCCACACCACCAGCACTAGGAGCCCACACCACCAGCACTATAGTAGTCCACACCACCAGCACTAGGAGCCCACACCACCAGCACTAGGTGACCACACCACCAGCACTAGGAGCCCACACCACCAGCACTAGGTGACCACACCACCAGCACAAGGAGCCCACACCACCAGCACTAGGAGCCCACACCACCAGCACTAGGTGCTCACACCACCAGCACTAGGAGCCCACACCACCAGCACTAGGAGCCCACACCACCAGCACCAGGAGCCCACACCACCAGCACTAGGAGCCCACACCACCAGCACTAGGAGCCCACACCACCAGCACTAGGAGCCCACACCACCAGCACCAGGAGCCCACACCACCAGCACCAGGAGCCCACACCACCAGCACTAGGAACTCAACACAAGCACTAGGAGCCCACACCACCAGCACTAGGAGCCCACGCCACCAGCACTAGGAGCCCACGCCACCAGCACTAGGAGCCCACACCACCAGCACTAGGAGCCCACACCACCAGCACTAGGAGCCCACACCACCAGCACTAGGAGCCCACGCCACCAGCCCACACCACCAGCACTAGGAACTCAACACAAGCACTAGGAGCCCACACCACCAGCACTAGGAGCCCACACCACCAGCACTAGGAGCCCACACCACCAGCACTAGGAGCCCACACCACCAGCACTAGGAGCCCACACCACCAGCACTATAGTAGTCCACACCACCAGCACTAGGAGCCCACACCACCAGCACTAGGAGCCCACACCACCAGCACTAGGAGCCCACACCACCAGCACTATAGTAGTCCACACCCCCAGCACTAGGAGCCCACACCACCAGCACTAGGAGCCCACACCACCAGCACTAGGTGACCACACCACCAGCACTAGGAGCCCACACCACCAGCACTAGGAGCCCACGCCACCAGCACTAGGAGCCCACACCACCAGCACTAGGAGCCCACACCACCAGCACTAGGTGACCACACCACCAGCACTAGGAGCCCACACCACCAGCACTAGGTGCCCACACCACCAGCACTAGGAGCCCACACCACCAGCACTAGTAGTCCACACCACCAGCACTAGGAGCCAACACCACCAGCAGCCATATAGCTACAGCAGCACATATTCCCATTGACTCATTGCAAACAAACTCTTCCAATACCAGGAAAACTCATTTAGCCATGTGTGTTCGAGTGATGTCATTACCATAAACATTCACTTCATCTAAGACAGAGCTGTCAGGGTGAATCCCTCCGAGGTAGCCATAGCTAAGGCTAAAGCTAGGGCCAGGGCTCTGCTACTAGCTGGACAGAATGCTACTGCAAAACCGACAGAATACATAGCAAGACTTCCATGTTGTTATCATTTCTAAGAATGACAGAAGGAAGAGGAAGAGAGGAATTGTTTACACAATATGAAGTTAAAAAAAATTTAATAAAAAAAAAATTAATTTAATAATAACGTGGTGTGCATGTCACTGAGAAAGTAGGTGTGGTCACACACAAAAAACATAATACACTTATCATTGCACAATACACACACACGCACAAACAGCCTAGAATACTGTAGATGAGCAAGAACAAATAAACACAAATCCTTCCAACATACATGCATGTCCACACACACTCACACCCTGTCAGAGAGTTCACGCCCGCCACCCAATTAATACACAACCACCCACTCACCATAGCCCAATATAATTAGCATAAGAAAGATGACAAAGAAGAATCGACACTCGTGGTTTTCAACAGCAAAATATCAATTGGTTGTTAGGGCAGAGAGAGACATACAGACTGTCACTAGGGCAGTGGATAGGGGATTTTCGCAGCTACTGTATCATCTCTCTTCCACTGCAGTACCAGTCAGTGTAACTGAGCATAAAATAGCAGCCGGTCATCAATCAATTTCCGAGCGAGCAAGACAACACATGGTCTCCTACGGATACGGACCATCCAATGTTTGTGGGTGGGCTAATCTCGACCAAGATGCAGGTGGATGCCCAGCAGGTCAGGCACGTGCAGTCCCACTTTTTGGGGGTGTAGTAATCCGTGCGCTAGTAATGTGTGCTACCTCTACCTGCTAACAAGCCCAAGTTGGCTGAGTACATCTCCACAAACTGCTATGCAGAGCAGGGGTACATGTCATTCAGACCCACAGCATAAGAAAACAAATGTGATGGAAACAAAAGGCTAATGGAAACAAAAGGCTAAAAAAATAAAATAAAGGTTTTAATACCCTTGCCCCCCCAATATGATGCATGATTGCCAGTCCTCTGAGAGTTGGTGGAATAGCCCTCGACATCTCAGTATCTGAGAGTCAATTGGAGAAGCTGTAGACATCGAAACAGCTACCGAAAGATCGATCCGAGTCGCTCTCAACATCGGCACAGCTGAACAAACGCGGAGTTATTACCTCCGCTATCTGTGCCCTCGACTGAACCAGCTCCTGGAAACTCTACAGATGGAGAACAGCTCCCCACTGGAGTGGCTTCGTTATCGCCACAGCTCATTGGCCACTTGGCTCTCGACATCGCTATAGCTGACTGCTGCTCGAACACAAGTATTCAGACATCGCTACAGTTGACTGGCGCTCAATGCAGTAGCTCTCTACATCACCACAGCTCACAGGCTGCTCCACTGGAATACTGAACTAGCTCTTGGAATCCACAAAGCTGACTTACTGCTCGAATGCTGTGGCTCTGGATAACACATGGCGATGAAATATTCCAACCCCCCCCAAGGATTTATTAAAAATGAATTTCAAGGAGGGTCCATGCACTCAGTGGATTCTGCACCCGAATCCAATGCAACGGAAGTTTATTTTGGACTCAAAAAAAATTGGTCAAAAAAGTTAAAGAGTCTGACAAATGTAAGTCAAGAATCATCACACCCTTGTCAATATCAACACCAGTGTCAAGATCAACACCCTTGCCAATAGCATCAACACCCATCCTTGTCAAGAGCATCAAACACCTTGAGCAAAAACACCTTGGTCAAGAGTCATCAACACCCTATCATCTGAGTGACCATCAACGTGAGAAACACTCACGCCAATTTCACACTTATTAATATTATCTTCAGGAACAACTGTTGCAAAATCAATGCTCCAATCCTAACAAACTCTCTGTTTGCAAGGCACTACCCCAAACCCTCCAACAATTTTAATGTCTTTTTTAAAATCCCAGAAAGAGATGCATCTTTTTGACACTAAAATCTCTGTCACGGGGGGGGGGAATTTGGCACTTTGCTCACTTCACTATAAGGGTCGAGTAGAGGAAGGTTATATAAATATATATATGTATGTACTGAATATATATATTACTATTGGGTAGTTGATCTCGAAGATGCACCATTTGGATTATCACTACAGGAGGGGGGAGGGAACTTTTCACAGTAAATCCAAAGGGAAGCAAGCCTTCCTATCCTTTGTAGATTAAGTTGGGGGAGGGAGGTTAATAATTTTGGGAGAGGGGTGGGAAGAGGGAGGCCAATAGACCATGTTTTACAACACAAGCCATAGTTAGCTGTTCAATTAATCTTCAATATGAAGTGCAGTTCAGAGTACAGATTAGCATACACCGAGCAACCCTACGTGAGCTGAATAAGATACACTGCACCAGCTGCTTGGAATGCCCCCTACAGCCACAACCATGCACATGATCACAAGCAGCAGTTGTGTTGTTTAACAAAGAGCTACTCCATCTCTCCCATAGTGAAGATGCAGTGTCTGCAACAGAGGCAAGAGGTGGCAACCTCACGAGAATGTGTAGTGACTATATTTGCTGCAAACTGAAAGATGGTGTATGAAAGAGAGAGCACATGAACCATCTGATCTGTGCTTCTATGAGCAAATAACTGAATTCTAAATAGCTACCTTAAAATTCTTGCAGAAGAGGTAGCATTGTTAAGTGCATGCCACGCCCACTCACACCCACTTAACGGATAGTTCCAGCCTCCAGTTATTATTTTAAGCATAAGTAATCCCACTGTCTTCTCATGATCACGAGTCAGTGTTTCTTCCAATATCGTTGGCAAGCCTACACACATGTTCACCCAGGCCCAGCTCTGCAGCAGTTATCTGGTTCCTAGCTATCAGTCCAAACAATGTTTATTAAGCAGCTGCTTGAGGGGTAAGGGACCATTATCATTGCCCCCTTATGCTAAAAATGCTATGCTTTAACTTTTCACAGCATCTAGACCACACATCCTAAGATAATTGGCCTATAGTATAGACACACCAAGCCTCACTACAAGACCATACTCTTTTATGAGTAGCACCACAAACTCCAACTAGGGTATCCAGGAGACTCGCCCGAGACCCAGGGTCTACCCATCTTGGAGTGTCCCAGTCCCTAGCACTAGAATATGACTAGCCATGGTGGTGCTGGGATCCATTCTATCCAACTAGCCATGATGCTGGGATCCATTCTATCCAACTAGCCATGGTGGTGCTGGGATCCATTCTATCCGACTAGCCATGGTGGTGCTGGGATCCCTTCTATCCGACTAGCCATGGTGGTGCTGGGATCCATTCTATCCAACTAGCCATGGTGGTGCTGGGATCCATTCTATCCAACTAGCCATGGTGGTGCTGGGATCCATTCTATCCAACTAGCCATGGTGGTGCTGGGATCCCTTCTATCCGACTAGCCATGGTGGTGCTGGGATCCCTTCTATCAGACTAGCCATGGTGGTGCTGGGATCCATTCTATCCGACTAGCCATGGTGGTGCTGGGATCCATTCTATCCAACTAGCCATGGTGGTGCTGGGATCCATTCTATCCAACTAGCCATGGTGGTGCTGGGATCCCTTCTATCCGACTAGCCATGGTGGTGCTGGGATCCCTTCTATCCGACTAGCCATGGTGGTGCTGGGATCCATTCTATCCGACTAGCCATGGTGGTGCTGGGATCCATTCTATCCGACTAGCCATGGTGGTGCTGGGATCCATTCTATCCAACTAGCCATGGTGGTGCTGGGATCCATTCTATCCAACTAGCCATGGTGGTGCTGGGATCCATTCTATCCAACCAGCCATGGTGGTGCTGGGATCCATTCTAGCGAGTCAGCCATCCTCACCGGACATCCTGAGACAATCCCAAGTGTCCCCAGGATGTCCTAAGAAAGTGAGTGGCAGTGCTGAACATGCCTGCCTTTACCAAGCGTAATGTGTATCTGAACATGCCTGTCTTTACCAAGCGTAATGTGTATACTGAAGCTGTGATGGCAATATCACATGCTCATCTGCTGCTTACAGAAAAAGTGGATGCCTCCACAGAATGACCCTTGAAAATGACATAGACTCAAATCTGCAACTTTCTCTTCTCTCCGATCAAACATCAACTATTCTAGCCTTAGATCTTTGCCAGCTTCACTGATGAGCAAGGTATATAAAACGAGAGGATCTTTGCTCATCAAAGCAGACCTGGAGCAAAGCTGACCATGTTGTATTTATGTTTGCACTAAATGCTGCTGAGTTTTCTGCTGCCTCCCACAATGCTCACCTCACCTCCCACGACGCTCACTCTCACCTCCCACAATGCTCACCCTCGCATCTCACACTTCCAGGAAATCTGTCGCTATCTTGAACAGTATTGATCACACCTTGCTCTTTCCCCCCCCCCCCCCCCTCGGTTTAGGTTCTCTCTCTGTCTTCCAGAATGAGTCTACATTTGCGTAGTTCAGCTGCCTTGTGCAGGTCCCTGTGGAGGATATAAAGTGAGTGGCCCTTATAATGCATGTTAGGGTTAAAATCCCCATATAAGTGAGTACTTCCTTAGAGCTAGCTGATGAAACTAGAGGGAATTTTTATTGCACAGTAAATTGATGGCTCGGAATCGTAAGCCGCTAGCTTTCTCAAAGGCTCCAACATTAATATTTCTTCTTTGAAACCTTGCCATTGCATACGCACACACACACACACACAACAGATAGGCTTCATGACATGAATATGTTGCCTAGTATGAAGTTTAGAGACACAAACTTTAAAATTTTCGAAATATTTTCACCAACGGCGATCGAGCTGTCGCGGCTGAAACCTGTTACACTTTTATTGATCTTGAAAAACTGGAAATGGTTGTCACATCAATTTACCACCGTTCCCCCCCCCCCCCCCCCCCCCCCCCCAATTAGGTTGGCCCTTTCAGCTGAGATACACATAGCTACTTCCATGAAAATGCTGACCTGTAAAACTCACGATGGAAAAAGATGGAAAAGGAAAGTTATTCAAAAGTTCAAGTGTACCAAAAGCCACAAAAAGTGGTAAGGCCTGTGGTGACCCAAACACCAGCATCTCCAGGCAGAGATGTGAGGAGCTTTGCTACAGCTGCTGCCAGGAAACTTCAGAGAGAAGTTGAGCTTTGTCAAAGCTGCTCTAGCAGTACCTGCACAGCTCCTCGATCACCCCTCCGCACGTTCAAAATGGTTGCCTACTATCCTATCCCTAGCCAGTATTAGGGCTGAAGAGGACTTTTGGACCTCTGTATGACTGTCAAAGCTGCTCCAGCAGTGCCTATCCTCGATCACCCATGGATGTCCGCATGTTCAAAGTGGTGGCCTACCAATCCTAGTCCTAGCCAGTATTAGGGCTGAAGAGGATTTTTGGACTGCAGTAGATGACGCCAGGGTTGTAAGGCAACACTGGACAAATATGTAGGCAAGCCTGCAATACCGCAGCTGGGACTACACTACTACAAAGCTCTGTGGGGACCTGCCACAAGGGATATTGTATTTTACAAGGTGTTGTCTGAGGTCAGCTTAGGGAAATGTAATCAATAGCAATTGTGCAAGTTTTCCTCCTCCAAAGATCATCATGGAGGGGAAACACCTTCAAGTAGTGAATGAACCACACGGCCGCCATATTCAGACAACTCTGTGAGTAATAATGACCTTCAGCGAGTGACATGCCCATAATAAGACCTTCAGGTGAGCAACAGTGACCTTGATGATGACCTTAATGTGAGTGACAATGGCTTAATGATGACCTTCCGTGCAACATCTTCAAGGTGCAATTCAATGACTTTCCAAGGGTATATTTACCGGGGGGGGAGCATTAGCCTGCATCAATCTCACTCTCCCCCAAAACTTTTATACTGGACCAGGCCCTCAGCCCCCCCCCCCTTTCATACACCAAGTTCGTCCCCCCCTCTGCCCCCTGGCAAAAATTTCTGTACACAGCCCCCCCCCCCCCCCCCCCTGCCTTCTGTATGTCAAGAAAAATGAGGTGTGCACATTGCACAAGCCACGCTCACCGCTGATCATGCATTTGCACCTAAATGATTCCAGTCGGGTACCTTACAAGTGGGTAACCTCTACTGGAAGCAGTACAGATGAGAGTACACATACACCAGACTACAAGGAAAAGAGATTGACCAATCTGACAACACTAAGATCGATCTGACAATTAATAATCTGACAACACACCAATTCCTATGACTGCACATTGATCAACGTGACCACATATTGGTCAATCTGACCACCCACTGATCATGACAGTAGACAATTATCCTTTCATGACTTAGATAGTTCTCGCTAATCTTGCCCGCCAATTATAGAAGATAAGTTCAACAATGATACACCATTCCTTGTTAGCTCATGTTTCACTGTGCCGTAAAAAATATAAATATCTTTCTCGGTACAAAGAGCACAAAGGGAACAACAAAAAAACAGGGTAACAATTGACTATAATTAGAGCAAACTATCAATGATCTGGCATGCATGATCCAAGATATTTTGTGTGTGTGTGTGTGTGTGTGTGTGCATATGTGTGGAGTGGAGATCAAAGAATTAAACAGTCACCATTTTGTCTTGGACAAACAATATAGATAGAGAGAAGGTATTAATAGCAGTGACAAGCCTCTTTAAAATGCTGCGTGCGACTTTTACCAATGCTACACACGGAAGAAAATAAAACTAACATGTTACCCTAAAGGTCGTCGACTTTGATGCCACCTCACACAATCATCTGCTTGAACTGTGGCTGGCACACTAACAATTTCCATGCAATAACATCAGCAAGATCAAAAGGAAAATAATGCTGTGCTATTTTGACCACTCATCTCGTTCAGTGGACTTTGATAATGGTCACATTAGGCCTAATATAGGTGGGTCAAGCAACACCTTCCTGAGCACAAAGAAGTGTGATGGTATAAAATTACTAAAGATGTTGCAATAGTGCATTCATAGACCACATGAGATAGCATCTGGGTGCAGATATGCTTTGATACTCTTGACTAAGAGGCAATCGATGTGGATTGCATAGAGTGAAATAGGTCAAGTCTATAATTAGGTTTTGAGAGGGCTAAAGGCTGGTTCATAACATGATGCTGGCTGAGCGTTGCGTGTAGTCAATTGACATATGACCCCCGAATCGCGCTTAACAAAGATGGACACTGATAGGTCCGACGCTGCATTTCAGACGCTGGATTAGAACTTTTTTCTAATCCAGCGTCTGAAACGCAGTATCGGACCAATCAGAACATTGTGTGTCCATCTTTGTTGAGTCAATTGAAAACACGTGATGCAACACTCGGCCAGCATCATGTTGTGAACCAGCCTTTAGCGCAGTCCTGGTGGTTGCTAAGCACTGTCCTGGTGGTTGCTAAGCACTGTCCTGGTGGTTGCTAAGTGCTGTCCCTGTTTCTCCAATGGTTTTTTTAATTATAAACACACACACACACACACACATATATATATATAACAGCGTAAATCCTTGACCCTGCTTTGGACACTGTAGGTTAACAAGAGTAAGAACTTAATTCATTGACCCAGCATTGGACATGGTAAGGTTACAAGAGTAAGAACTCACCGTAATAACTGAACAGCTCGTCCAAGTAGCTATGTCCGTGATAAATGCCCAGTTCTTGCGCAGTCTGTCCTTTGTTGTTTCTCAGTTCTCGGTTGGCCCCTGCGCCGAGGAGAAGGCGGGCACACTCTATGTTTCCCCTCATGCATGCTATGTGAAGTGGGGAATGGTTATCGCTTGTCACTCGATCAACGTCACATTTCATATCCACAAAAACCTTGACGATGTCGTCATGGCCTCTGTTGCATGCTTCATGTAGTGGGTAATAGTCAAAAACCAAATGGATGTAAGGACTTGCACCATTCTGGAGTAGGAATTTACACAAAAGAGGTCTTTTGTGTCTCACTGCCCAAGCAAGAGGTGTGACTTTGTATTTCTTCCTGTCGTCAAAGGTATAATCGACTACTGTATTGACGTCATAACCTCCGTCAGAGAAGAGCGCTATAGCTTCGTTTTCCGTCCCTCCACTGATAGTATCCAGCATCTTCTCATGGCGCTTTAGGACTCCGCTGGACGTAGCAATCACGCACAAGCTTTTAGCCATTTCGAGAGCAAGGAAGGGAGAGGGAAAGCGCACTTCAACCTGGGAGTGAAGAGTGAAAACAATGGTCAACAATAGTCTAGCTAGACCACTCCGGTGTTATACACTTACGGCAGGCTAAGTCAGCTAGGGTAGAGGGCGCTAAGCCTAAGGTCGTTTACAGAAGACCCTTTAGAAGTAGCTTCCTTTGGGGTGGGAGACACGATAATGGATCTCGACTGGTTGGAGCTCTGTACTGAATAGTTTCATGTGCACTAGACAGTACTCTGTAGCTGAAACTGTCGTGTTTTCCCAGAACTTGCATACTTGTAGGAAGTTTGAGTGGGGAATACCGGTTGCCAGTGCTAGCCAATAATGTTAGGTCAACTGGCTCTAAGGCGCTGGGACTAGGCTGTAGCTAGGTGCTTTCCCACGAGTCTGTGGTAATTTACGCGGGCAATCCCACAAAATGTTAATCAGGGCAATATAGCTGCCGCAAATTCCTACTCAGACCGGATGTTGAAGTACAACTAATTTTAGAGCAAACTCCCCCCCCCCCCATCTTTAGAAGCGTCCGAGAACAAAGAAGTGTCATACGCACATTAGTTGTTGACTAGACGTAGTGTGTGTTTATAAGAGAGCCTGCACATTAGTTGTTGACTAGTGTGTGTTTAGACACAACAAGGCTGACTTGTCAATTTAGGTCTACAATAGCGTCTACCACTTCAATCATGACCACAGCTAGACCAGACTCCTTTGTTTCATCTGATGGCAGAGCTAAAAAGGGAGAAAGTAACAGTCGCAACACTTATCAAGACCGAGTTGTAAAATGTTTTTTCACTTCAGTTGTCATCTCCATTAGCTTGGAACGACCAGGTTGTTGAAAAATATACATCACTCATCTATTTGCCCCCTTTTTCTCATATGCTTCCTCTAGCAAAATTGCATTTTACGGTCCTGTTGAGCATAGCCGAACGAGTACAAACTTGTTGGTGGTTCAACGTCTGGGTTCGATACAAACATCCTGTTTACCCTAGAGAGGGTATACTCATCTCAAAAACAATAAGTACGGGACAATTTTAAGGCTTAGTTCTGGGAGAGCGAATCCAAGACCGCTTCTTAGAGAAAATGCCTTTGTGAAGACAGAATTTCATCTTTTACCAGATCGCCCTAGCGAGTCAAGGGTTTGCTCGCCTGTAAATGGAGCGAGGGCGAACTGCGACAGTTGGCGATCCTTTACCAAATCATTGAGTTTGGAGAACAGACTTGACACTAGCTGATCTGTTGATTAATAAACTGCTGGACTAGGAAGTGATTCGGTGTGGCTCTAAGAGAGAATAAATCCTAGGTATCTAGGATCTGTTAACACACCTATTGTTAGCTATAACTGTATTTTTATCATTCAAATCATGTATTGTGAAGTAAGCAAGTAGGGCAGCTATTGGATAACAGCTTTAGCATGGAGAAGTTAGTAAAATACTCGAGAACAAGGTAGCCAAATAGCCAAGGGCATACAGATGATAAGTATGAATTAAGTTCTGATCTACATGTAATTCACTATTATTTTCTTACATTGATAATGCCTAACCAGGTGGAGGCAATGAGCTCCACAGCTTGTATATATATGTAATTGATTTATGTTTGGGTTTGTCAACTTCATTTCCATGAAAGACCCACATTGAGTGGATTTTTTTTTCAATTGAAGTTTGTGATTTAAAGTGGCTTGAAATTCCATGCAATTAACGCAAAACAAAATTCCATTAAATACATGAGAGTGTGTGTTTCTAACATGGCCAGCTTTTATTTTTAGTGCATACCATAACCATAAAACTTCAGAATATCCTTGAAGAAATGCAGGCACCAGATTTCTGAACAGAAGACCATCCACCAACACTAAAGTGATAATTTTTTCTCACTTTAATGAGTTTACAGAGCTAAATGATGAAGAATCTTATAGATCCTTTAACAAAATTAAATCAATATGATCATATCTAGACTGGTCTAAGAAATCATCACCCATACGCCTGGCACTTGGATTTTGTTGGTTAGAGGTGTATTAGGCTTTTACCCATTGTATATATTATATAACAGGCACACATTTTAACAGGGGCTCCTGGCAAAAACAGAAAATCTTAAAGAAACTCTGAACATGCAATTTTCTTCGAACACTTTTTTAAAAAAGCTCACTGCAGCCATAAGCAGATTTAAGTGCACAGAACAGTAATTGCTTGGTCTTATATACTCAGGCACCTAGTATGATGTGCCTAATCCTTAAAAGCAGTGAGGGGGTATGTAGAGATAAATAAAAGAGGAATGAAAATCTTTTTGTTTGCTTCTTTGCTCTATAGTCTATAGGTACCCACAAAGGCAGTCCCCAAGGCTCATCATGGACAATGATATTGACTCCCTATTAAGAATGGGAAATCCATGAGGAGACTGTACCTTTCCCCTCGGCAATAACACCCTCATGCACTGAGCCAACAATGGAGGATATGGAGCCAGTACTAGGCTTATCTAGTTTTGTTTGGGCTAGAGTGGCAGTCAAGAGTTCTCTCTAGATTTACCACTCTCTAAAGTTTTCCAGTTCACTCCAACTTCCTAGAAATCTACTGAGATGACAAAAGAACTGAATGAGGCAGCAGTAAGAGAGGATTTATTCAACCCAACACATGTGAACTAATCTCCAAAGACACTTTCAAGACTCCTGACTATCCTTGAGGTTACCTCATCACATATGGAAAGTGGTATCTAGCTTGGTCACAGGCAAGGTAGTTTGAGCAATTGTTTGTTAGGCACATCAAAAGGATCAAAGATATGAAAGTTTGAGCAGTGCATCGGTCAAACATGCTACACTATACCCACAGGCGGGGTAAGCATCAGTCAAACATGCTACACTATACCACAGGTGGGCTAAGCATCGGTCAAACATGCTACACTATACCCACAGGTGGGGTAAGCATCGGTCAAGCATGCTACACTATACCCACAGGTTGGGTAAACTGATAGACACACAAATAACAATTTACAGGTGGGAAGAGCTAGTCAGATTAAGCACATCTAACGCCACATCTAGAGCTTCATTATATTCGGCTACATCTGATACACATCATATGGTGTGTGGGGTCTTTCACTAGGACAGAGTATCTAGCAACCACCTGTCCCAAGCTCACAAGGTAACCCAAGAAGATGGTATTCCCCATGCTGGTATCCAGGTCTTGCCCTTTGACTTCTACTAGATGCTTGTGTGTGGAACTGGTCAAACATGCTTGAACTGCTCAGTTAGCAAGCTAGGTACCCCACAGTGAGTTCCAACACCAAGGAGAAGAGGAATGTCTGTCTCCAAACACATAACTGTGGCAACATATTTAACTAGGGCTTCTCTCAGTGAGGTGGGTACCAGGATGGTATAGAAGTTATTGCCAGCCAATCTCTACAGCTTCTCTGCAAAATAATAATTGTTGTCGGTTCTCTCACTGCCTTCAAATTCCTTGCAGGATGGTAAAGATAGTGAACTAAAGACTATGTAACCTTCTTTTATTAAAGCTTCATGAGATGTATTATTCTCCTTTTCCCCTGCAAGTGCTGTGACAATAGGTGTGCAGAAGAAAGGGCCAGGCCCTGGATGTGTCTTAAAGCCTCTAGTCTGGATCCTGTACATTAATGTTCTGGTCACTGCAGTTTCCCTCAGACCAACATTTCCTGCAAACATGTCCATTGGAGGAAACTTCATCCACCAGGGCATAACATTTTGTGGTCAAAAACATGAATGAAAAATCATCACATTAGTGGTAAACTGCATTGATTGCTGCAAATTCACTGGTGTATATATGGAAACAAAAGTTGAAGGAATGTTTCACTGTCAACATGGTTCAGGATTACTCTGTATGTGACAAGCTGCAATGATTCTTCGCAGAACAACTCCCCTCTGTACTCAGTCCTGAATCCTGATGCTGCAGTCAAAAACATCTCATTGCATTGTGAGTGGATTTCTTATGCCAGGCATCTTGGATGCTGCTCAGGAGTGTCGTCAAGACTAGTTTGATGAACATACCAGTGAAATCCACACCCTTCTGTGGGAGAAGAACAATGCCCATGACACAGTATCTGCAACTCATCGTCCATGGCATTACTAAGAGATGGGCCAGCTACTGTATGATTAATGTAATGCTTAAGTATGAATATTGGATCAGCAAGCAGCAAGAAGTTCAGAAATATCCAGAAAACAATGACTCACAGAGAATCTTTGCTGCAGTCAATACCATTTTGATACTAGCTATCACTTCATCCTGTCAGGAGCAGGTAATAATCAAAGATAAGACAGGCATTGGTGATAACTGGACTGAGCATTTCATCAAGGAGCTATTATCCCTCACATCTATCCTTACTCCATTGCCTCTTTCTCAGATCTGAGATTAAAAGCTCAAACCCAAAACATCAAAGCTGCTTCTTCTGTGACACACATGCCAATTTTTTAAAGCTATAGTTGCAATGACTTCACAAACTCATGCTGAGTGCTTGGAACTCTGATTACCTCCTAAAATAATGTAAAAATGGAGAAGTTAATATCAACAAATGCTTAGATGATGAGGCAGTCTTTGGAAACAGCACAGGATATCTCTCCTGATTTTAGGTGGCAAAGTCCTCGCTCATGCGATGCTGGTCTTACTCCTCAAACATCTCATCAAGGTAGTTGTCTTTGAGTCCCAATGTGGTTTAGGCTGAGATGTAACACTATTGACATGATCGTAAGACTGCTGCAGGAAAAGTACTGAGAGCAGTGCCAAGATCTCAAATACCTTTCATTGAACTAACCAATGTTTTTTTGACATTTCCAACCATAACCATACTGTGGTCCATGTTGGAGAAGTTTGGCTGTCCTCTGAACTTCCTGGCTGTCCTCAAGGATTTTCATGAAGAGATATCTGCTTAATTATTACTTGGGGAACCCAAGTCCAAGCCTTTCAATGTAAATTTTGGCATCAAGCAAGGCCATATATTAGTGCAAGACCTCTTGCTCCTTCTAGAAATTGGCCTTGTGTTCTGCCACAATATGAACAAGCCGTTGGAATTTCAGTGAACATTGACTTGCCAGTCTGACCATTGTTGCTTCCAAGCCAAGACAAGGATTTCTGAGAACTCATATATGACCCCATCTGCAAGTGTGATAGTGAGGATTGCTCCAAATAGTCAAGAGTGTGGTCTCATCTGGAGAACTGACATTCTTTCAAGGGATTCTGGAAAAGGTGGTGCAGGGCGACCTCAGTCTTCCTGGTATCGACCAAGGCATGGGCACAATAGCATTGAATGCTTTACTTATTTGGGCACCAATTCTCACAATTAGACACAAGCTTGGAGATGTGATCTAGCGTCGAATAATTTTGGCCGTCTTTGGAACCAGTTTTCCTTAATTGTGACCTCACTAGCAGCACCAACGTAGCAGTTTCCAAGGCAATCTGCCTCTCCACCCTCCATACTACAAGCACATCAAGTGTCTCAAATCAGTCCACATCGTGTAAAATACTTGGTTTCTGGCGACAAAATCCCTCACAATGCAATATGCAGAAAAGGCAATTCTGGTTGAGGCACCCTGCTTCAGTGCCATTTTTTGCTGGTTAGGCTAATGCATCTGCTCTCCAACAGATAGCTGTACTGAGTTATCAGCAGGGTGCTTTCCCACTGGGAGTACAAAATGGGTAGGCAAATGCAAGATATTATGGAAAAGTGTATGATTCTGTCTAAATGTCTTTGGTTCCTGGAGACAGACAGGAATACCAGGCGAAGTATCTGTGGTTCTTGGGCTGCAATACTTCAAAATGTCACTAAACCTTTTTTAAAAAGAACATATCAGCTGAAGCTAATCATGAGCATGACATAATTAATAATTAATATTAGATTATGATCTACAAGCAATCATCTAAAGGAAGACAGAAAGGGAGAGGATCTATTGATGGTGGGAGTGAGCTCCATTGTGTGATGGCAGAGGAAACAAAAGAAGACTTCTTAGATCAGGTGTGGGAGAAAGGTTTTAGATGAAAGTGATAGTGTGAGAGATCATGTGAGGAGTTAGAGCTGATTGGATGAAGCCTGGAAAAAAAGTGGATATGCTTGAAGAGGAGAGCTGTAACCACAGGTGTGTATCTGCTTCAGCATCCCAGCCAGAAACTGATGCTGGCTCTGCTGCACCATTGGTGGAAAGGTGTTCAGGTCAAATCAGACTCCACAGCATCCTTTTGCGTGTTAAGGGGGGATTGGACGTCAAAAACTAAACTTTTCCCCTCCTTTCTTTGTTCCCCCCTTCTTTCAAACTGTTCTTGTATCTATCCTCTAGCCATTTGCAAACTTTGAGAGGCATTGGATGCTCCATTTCGAAGTTATGTTGGTTTTTGTCCATGTAACACATCAAGAAAGAACACATATTTGCCCTAATTTTTAAAAAAATCATGTCCCCCCCCCGTATTCCCCCCTCCCTCCCCGTAAAGCTCATCACTTTCCTACACTTCACTAAAAAATAACTAAAAAAGAACAATTTTTATATCACTGGATAGTGCTTCTAATTATCTGTGCAATGTATGTAACAAATTTTTAATTAATTACTAGAAGTGTTGGCAAGTTATGGTGATTTGAAGTGGTGAGGTTTGGGATTTTCCCTGGTGTTTTCCAGCGGTGGCCTGCCACTCAAAAACCACAACGTTTATTGATAATCTGTTGCTTGCACAGATTAGAGTCTCCTCTATCAGCTGAACAAATCTGTAAAATTGATCTTGATAATTAGGGCAGTTATGAACTTTTCTGCATGTTAAGTAAACTTTTTTAGGGATCTTGGTGTATCTTAAAGAGACATTCAACATATCATTAGAAAGTACAAAGCATAAGGAACACAATGGGGAAAAAATTACCTGTATAGAAAGTATAGAAAAAATGTTATGGCGATTTATAATACTTTGGTGGTGCTGACATCCAGTCCCCCCTTAACGACAAGAATAAAAAATAGTAGTGTCATTGTTGTTAAACAGTGATTGATGGATACCAATAAGCATTTGTTGTTTTTATCGAATTATTAACAAGAAATTTACAATTGCTATTAATATGCAACAACAGCAAACAAGAAAGTTTGTGCGAGAATTTTTTTTTGAATGGCTCGTTCTGGCCAAAGGTGCTCAACACAGAAATATGGAGTTCTTCCTTTGTGCTGTCAAAAATTGTCTCTGTAGCAGGGATATGTAGCTCAACACGTAGGCATGCACTTCTTCTCTTTTCCCAGTGACCCTACTCTACTGGTTCTTGTTATATTAATAAGATTGCCCGGGGAGCCAAGTCAGATGAGTTATACGAACGTGGTTGGGGTGGGTGGGGAGGCTAAAGTGGAGGATGGAGGATAGGGGGCGTTGAAGTTGTTAACTGTAGGGTTTGGTGGTCGAGGGAAGTGGATTTGAAGTTAGCGCTGAGGGAGATGAAGTGGGATATTCTAGGGTTGGCAGAGACGCTCCTGCAGACAGAGACGCTCCTGCAGACAGAGGAGGAGGTGTGTGTAGTGGGGTATGAATGGTATGGTAGAAATAAGGAGCTCTATAGGCGGGTAAGTGGTGGGTGTAGGGATATTAGTAGATTAGAGATTGTCGTCGTGATGATAGGTGGATCAAGGGAGGGTGGAATGTGTGGGTGGAATGTGGAGTAGAGGGAAAGAAAAAAGTGGTTGTTGTTTATGAGAGGGGGCAAGAGTACAGTAGATGGAAATGCTTTTTGAAGCAGGTATAGTGATGTTTGAAGTGAAAGGATATGAAGTGATTCTGATGGGTGATTTTAATGGATAGGTCTGGGGGAGGAAGCACTCTCTAACAGCAATGGTGGTAGATGGGTCCTCAACTTGATGCTTGGAAGACTGGTTGTAGGGAATAATATGAAGGTGAGGGAAGGTGGACCTGGGAAGTAGGGGAGAAGAAATCCATGATTGACTATCTATTCTTTTCGAGTAGTTTGATTGTAGGGAAGGTAGTCATTGAAGACTCTGGGAAGAACGATGTTGGCTCAGATCATAACCTACTGTGGTGTGAAGTGAGGTTTGGGGGTATGGAGGAGAGAGTAAGATTGAAATGGAGAGTCGACGGTAGGAAAGACTGGATAGAGTACCAGCAGGCAGTAGAGGAGGATGAGAAGAATAGAGGACTTGAAGGGATGTTGGTCAGATGAAGTAGAGGAAGCAATACGTAACAGGAAAGGGGTTTGTAGGAAATTGAAGACAGCAAGAATGGGGGGTCACGATGTTATAGTGAGAAAGCTCTGTGATGAATATAAAAGAGAAGCTACTGATAAGGAAAGTGACCAGGACCAGATGGAATACTCAATGAGATGATGATGTATGGAGGGAGAAGGATGGTATATAGAGGTATTAGTAGATTTGCTGAACATGGTTCTGAGGAGGGAGTGTTGTCTGGAGGATTGGATGAGGAGTTTGTTGGTACCACCCTACAAAGACAGAAATGCAGAAGTGATTGTGAACTATAGATGGATATCATTGGTGAGTTGTGTAGCGAAGGTCTTTACTAGGTTGATGGCAGAGAGGTTAGGGAAGTTTTGTGAGGAACAAGTTTTCACGGAGGCACAGGGAGGTTTCAGAAGGTAGAGGAGATATATGAAGACCAGTTGTTTCTCCTAAGGGGTATATATGAGATTCGGAAAAGTGAGAAGGGATCATCTTAACTAGCTTTTCTACATAACACTAAGGTTTACGACAGTGTGTGGAGGGATGGTTTGTGGTATACAATGAGACAAGTAGGAATGGAATGGAGGAGAAATGTGTTACCTCATTTACAGTCATTATTTTATATTTTATTTGTACTGGGGTGAGATGGTCCAAAGGGACTCAGCATTTTGATAATTAATAATGCAACACTTTCCCTAAGCTTCTGATGACAGTTTTAAGTATTCGCAGAGAAGTTCTATCTCAAACTACAAATATGATGCATAAAAATAAGAATTGTTAAGCATACCATTAAATGTCTGTTATGACTTAGACCTTGTCATACATTTACCATGTAAATTATAATTTTAGCTAATTCTATTAGTAAGGCAAAAGGATTTACTTACTATAAAGCAAGTGTATTCCACTCCGAATACAGAATTGTAAAGAGGAAGATGAGGTGAACTATGTCGCAGGGTACCATAATGAGTGGAGTATGAACAACACCTACCTAAGGGTTTCCCCTCACATAAGAGGTTGGCACCCTCCACCTGGCATCAACAATGGATGTCCCCAACAAAACCTTTTGCCTCCAGGCCCACCACAAAACTTCTTCCCCCTCTCTCTTCCCCTCTACGCTAGTCATCCACCCATCAGCCTTCAACAACTCTCCTCAAATCTTCATCTTGTCCTCCCTCTTCTGGGTCAACTTTTATGTCTTCTTTCACCACCTTCCCCCCCAACTGATATCAATTCCATCAAAAGAAACCACGAAGGGCCCAAACCTCAACTTGAACGTCCAAACCTCTCCTCTTCTTTCTAATTCCACCTCTCACTTCACCAGGCATGGTGAAGAAGGTGAAGAAGGTGGGAAAAACCAACCAAGAGTGTGACACCCTTTTACCCTCATACTTTTTGCTTACAGAGTACCAAAGTCACGACAGGGTTCTCCCCGTTTAAGCTCTTGTTTGGACACCACATCAGATGGCCCCTACAAATCTTAAAGGAAACATGGACGGAGTGTAACATCCAGGACACCACCACCATGGAATGGATAAGCAACACCAGAGAACAACTAGATTAACTGGCTGTTGGAAACCAGAAAGCTTCACAAGCTAGGTATAAATCATATATGATCAGCAGGTAAGAAACCGGGAATTCCAAGATGGTGATGAAGTATTGGCACTTATGCCTATGTCATCAGGGAAACTCACCGCTCAATGGCTAGGCCCCTATACCATTTATTCCTCACTTCAGTTCAGCAGCAGCAGTGTTATCTGATTTGACCAGAAAGATAACACCAGCCCATGTGAAAGGGAACGAAGATTCGTAGAAATCATTCACAGCATTGAAACAATTGAGCAGTCATACCTTACCAGACTACCATCAATGGTTTGTATTACAAACAAGTATATACTTCTGATATCTGATAGAGCAGTAGGCACTGTCCTAAGCCAACAGGATGCAAATGGAAAAGCCCATTGCCTACTATTCATCCAAGCTGTTACCATGTGAATCCCAATACTCAACTGTGGAAAGGAGTGCCTGGCAATAGTAAAAGCTCTATGACATTTCCAAGTAGATCTGATGGACAGATAATTTGTCATTCAAGCAGACCACCACATGCCCTCAGCTATTTAGCCAGTATGAAGATTGACAAACAGTCATCTCATGTCATGGGCATTCGAAATGCAACCCTTTGACTTCACTGTACAGTACAGAGCTGGTGGAGATAATAACAATGCAGACGGGCTTCCCCGACAAGCATGGACATCTAACTCAGAGCCTGGCACACTCCTACCAGATACAACACTTCAATTTGCTACCCAGACTTCCAGGATAGAGCCGCAGACCCTCACCCAACAGACTGTGTATCATTCAAGGTCGGAGCCCAGCGACTTCAACTGCACAGAAGGGGGAGGGGGTGTTAGGCGCTTCAGCCATGGACCCAATCATGGTAGGCCTAATGACTAGCTAGTCCAGCTAGCTGATGAGAATTACAACACTTCAAGTGAACATTACCAAAACCGAAGGTGACAAATCAGAACCTACACCCACATCCTAGTATTCAGGAATGATCCACTTGCTATTGTCCTTATTATGTTATTGTAAAGCCTCTATATACAAGTTAGCCAATTTAAAGGAGACTTGTCATAGGTTTTTGATGAGTTTTTGTGACTTGTACATATATACTCCAATCCTATTAATCATTCTAAGAATATTTACTCTGAGAAGTCTAGCTATATAGAGGGACTAGACTAAGTAAAACATTGTTGACAATTCCAGGTAACCATATATACTAGTCTTTGTGCTGGTGGATGCTGATTCCAAATAGCCAGAGGTCTACCAAATGTCAACTACTAAAACCATGTGTGTTGAGGCAGATCTTTTCAGTATATGGATTACCACAATAATTGGTTTATAATGCCCCCAATTCACATCAGATAAGTTCAGGATCTTTAGGAAGAGGAATGGAATTCATCATATCAGGAGTGCACCCTATAACCCTGCCACAAACGGATTGGCAGAGTGGTTCTTTCAGTCAGTAACTCTGAAGGCAAGTATGCCAGATGGAAGAAGTCTTACTCAGAAGCGATGCGATTTCCTGCATACATGACTTGCTATTAGCTACAGGAGTTTCACCATGCTCTCTCTTTCTGCAGAAAAGTCTTAGAAGCAGACTACGTTTTACGAAACCTGAAAGTAATGTATATGTAGTCAGCAAACAGGTAGAGCAAAATATAGCTCACGATCATCAGGCACAAGACCATGAATGGTTTTTAGGACAGTCAGTGGTGGTGAGACCAGGACCAGGTTGGGTTGCCAGAGTGATTGTTGGGCACTTTGGGCCCGTGTCTTATTTTATTAGCATTTGTTACTATGTATATATTTACTAGTTATTATATTCCAGTTATAATTATTGTTAATTATATGTTTGTTAATCCTAGTTTTTTTTTGTTGTTCTATATATATAATTATTAGTTAGCTATTTAGTTAGTTATTAAGATTTTATTACCGACTACTTTTAACTTTGTAAACTCTTATATACAATAATAAAATTACTTGAATATAAAACTCTTAGTTTCATTTTTTTCCTGACTTGTCAATCCAATGTATATAGTTGTTTATTTATTTGAAATCACGATACGTATAATTATGGAAACTCAGATTTTGTGACGATCATTTCCAGTCTACCAACTATGCGAGTAACGATCCTTCCCTGTTTAGAATAGCTAAGTTCAGAATGAAACGTCATCATCCATTCTTGCCAGTTATAGAAACATGGTCAGATGGACTGTAGAACCTTTACCTGAGCATAAGGAAGATTTTGGATCGTGGATGACGCCAAGCGCTAGAAATGTAGGTAATCGACCATATATATAACCTACCTCAAGTTACACAATACACCGTAAGGATAGAAATTCACATGGTGGCGGAGTACTTACAGCTTTTCATCAATCTATTCCCTCCAAATTATTGTGAAATGTCCTTATGACCTTGAAGTGGTTGCTGTTGAAATTGTTCATAAGTCTTCTATTTTCTATGCACAGTGTATATCCCCCCCCCCCCCCCCCCCCCCCCGAACTCTCCTCCCAGCTACATTTACAACTTAATCGATTTTGTCTCGGACCTAATTCTGAGTAGCAATAAAATAATAATTCTCGGTGACTTCAATCTACATGATATAAACTGGTCAACACTAACTGGATCATCTGTATGCTCCAACTTATTCTGTGAATCAGTTTTCCGACATAACTTAATTCAGTTTGTTTCTGACCCTTCGCATATTAAAGGCAATATTCTCGACCCAACCAATACTGACCTAGTTCAAAATCTTACAGTGAAATCAAATCCCTCTACTCAACTTGCCTCCGACCACTATTTAATAAAATTTTCGATTCCTACACTTTCAGAGAAATCCCAGAAACTTCATCTTCTATATTGCTATAATTATTCTAAAGTTGACACCAAAGGTTTGAGTGATTACCTCCTAGATCTTTAGCTGAGCTTCATTTACAGTTCATTTGATATCGAATATATCTGGTCTAGCCTCAAACAAATTATTCTTGTTTATTCACTCCAAAAAATTAAAATTATAAAGAAATCCCATCCCGTCTGGTTCACTCCCAGTATCAGAAACAATCTGAACAAGATCCACTACCTCCGTAGGAAATGTAGACACAACCCAGCCTCTCTTAAATTACTTGATGAGGAATCTCGTCTTCAAACTGAAATAATGAACGCTAGAGTAAACTATGAAAACAATCTAATTGGAGAGCATGCACGATTACAAAATGGAGGAGTTTTCAAGTATGTTAGAAGTTTGACTAGAGGGTGTGTGATACCCGCAGATGTCCACCGGAGACCAAATCAGCCCAGTCCGACTCGGAACAGGCAAATCTATTTAACAATTTCTTTCACTCAGTTTTCACCACTAGTAACTTTTTTTTACCGTCAATGTCGGATCCAGATGTAGTCCTAGATACTATCTTCATATCTGAAGAGGAGGTGTACAAAGCTCTGGCATCTATTGACCCTTCTAAGGCTATGGGAACAGATAATATATCTCCTAAAATACTTAAATGTTCAGCCTTAGCATTGACCACTCCATTGCATCATCTGTTCTCTCCTCTGCTTAGTACAATCATACTTACCATTAGAATGGAAAATTCACAGAATATCTTCAATTCATAAATCTGGAGATAAATCCTCTGTTACCTTTGTTATGCTGTATCTCAAAGCTTCTTGAACGTATTATCTATAATAACAACATTGACTTCCATATCAAGTGCTCAATTTGGCTTTCTCCGGAATAAGTCCACCCTCCAACTTCTAAAGTGGTTTTTGATTGATTTGCTTACAAGGATCAGACTGATGTGGTATACTTAGACTTTTCTAAGACCTTTGACAACATTTCTCACAATGAACTTTTGTTCAAGGTGAGAGCCAATTTTGGAATCACTGGCAGATTATTAGAATTCTTCAAGTCCTACCTCTCCTCTAGACAGCAATATGTCTCCATCAATGGTGTAAATTCGGATCTATTGCCTATCACTTCAGGAGTTCCCCAGGGAAGCATTCTTGGCCCCCTATTGTTTATCATTTACTGGAAAGCTCCATTAAATTGTCCCAATTATATACTTTCGCTGATGATACTAAATTCTGCAAGTCTATATCCTTCACAGGGGACAGTCTTCTACTCCAAAGTGATGTTAATGCTATTAATAACTGGAGCAACACAAGGAACCTTGAACTCAACCTAAAGAAATGCTCTTTGATTCACTTTCATCCTAAGCACGTCACTACACTCATGACGAAGTACTACATAAGAAATACTCCAATAGTGTCGAAGCAATATCATAAAGATCTAGGTATAATTGTTTCTGACAATATATCCTGGTCGGAGCATTATTATCACATAACATCCAAGGCATATAAATTACTTGGCCTACTGCATCGCCACTCAAATTCTATTGCAACCAAGAAGCTATTATATATTTCCCTCGTTAGGCCTAAACTAACATACTGCTGGAGGCCCCACTTGATAAAATATATTAACCTGATAGAGAGAGTCCAATGACGTGCAACGAAATTCATTTTGAATGACTATTCCATGAAGTATAAAGATCGTATAATTGCTCTCAACATCCTGCTTTTAATGATGTTGTTGGAGATATATGACATCACCTTCTTCATAAAGAACCTAAAAAAAACTACTAAAAGCTTTCAGATAACTGATCATGTCACTTTCTCTGCAACCAACACAAGGTCTTCTCATATGCACCAGCTTCTACCATCTAGATCAAATAACAATGCATCACGACACTTCTACTTTAACAGAATTCCAAGACTCTGGAACTCGCTATTGCATATTGATTTAAACCTATCCATCGCCACTATCAAGCACTCTCTCTATGATACTTTCTGGGACCACTTCAAGTCAATTTGGATGTAACTATTCCTTGCACCTTTCATTTCTCATGTCCATGTTCTAAATGTATGTCCACACCACTTGCATCCAATGATCACTTTCACCTTACATAATCTAACAAGGCTGCCAGTATTTATTATTGGTATATATGCCTTCAGTACATGAACATATGTCATCCCCTACTTGGTCACCTCTCCATAACATATCTGTACTGTAAAATCATTATCAAATCAAATCAAATCAAATCAAATCAAGAAATAGGCCACTAGGACTGATTTTTGAACAGGATTTTTTTTAAATATGTAGCTAGCTAGCTTATCTTGCTAGATAGATCAGCAAATCGTAGTAAGAGAATTCATAAACTGTCGTAGAAGTTTAGCTAGAAATAGCTAAGTTTTGTCGGTAGATTTGAGTTGATGCTGGTTCTAATTTATGTTGTCTGGGTTGGGTGGAGTTGATAGTTCGCCAAACTAATCTGGAAAAGTATTTTTCAAGAAGTGTAGTATCCATCAGCATTATCAATATTCATGGCAAGTTGTTATCCAGCTATATACAACACGAGTTCTGTTACTTGTGTCCAATCCCTCATGCATGTGCCACTCTTCTCTTCTTTCAAGTGTTAAATATTAGGACTATAAAATTTAAGATTGGTAACACAAAATAACATCCTGATGAAGGCTGCATCCAGTCAAAAAATTAAGAACATAAACTTTAGGTTAATTATTGAGAAAGACATTGTAACACGTTTGCTAATATTTCTCTTACACACACACACACTCACACACACACACACATGTCATACACACACTCACACACACACACAGTGCCGTATTAGCCCAAGGCAGGGCCCCTAGGCTTCGAGCTTCTTTGGGCCCCTCGCAATTTAGCTACGCTAGCTAAATTATTTACTATTCCTACACTATTTTAGATGCGCTAGCTAAACTATTTACTATTCCTACACTATTTAGCTTGATCTAACAGTTATAAAAGAAATTACTTGGTTAGCTGAAGTAAAGTTAGTTCCTCACCTTGGTAACAAGAGTTATTCGCTTTACTTTTTTTAAAATTATTATCAGCTCATATATATATTATCAGCTCATATACTTGAAAACCTTTTGGGATTTGAGTAATGAAGTACCTGTAAGTAATCCTAGAGGAGTAGCACCTAGAACTCCTCTATCAAGCCTCCAGTTCTTGCACACGAGGAGAAACTAAAACCCACCGATAAACACACCCGGGAATAGATGCATGCACCAATCTCACGTTTACTTTCAAAAAAAGGTTGCGCATGGCCCCCTGTTTTTGGTGGGCCCCTGCTCTTGGTGGACCCCTAGGCTTCAGTCTAGTCAGCCTTATGGATAATACGGCCCTGCACACACACACTTACACACACACACATGGGTCATACACACACTCACACACACACATGGGTCATACACACACTCACACACACACATGTGTCATACACATGGGTCATACACACACTCACTCATACACACACATGGGTTACACACTCACTCACACATACACATGGGTCATACCTACACTCACTCACACATACACATGGGTCATACACGCACTCACTCACACATACACATACACACATACAGCAATTCTCCTCCTCTACCAGTGCAGGAAGCAGTCATCTTCTCCTGTATGATAAAGCCAAACAGAGAATTCATGGCAAACTGCTTGTTCAGCACCATATGCACACAGGCCTGCTTGTTAATTTGGAAAGGATTCTCTGAGAAATGAAAACGTATATATTCATTTTACCACTATCAAAAATCTCTGCTATTTATGTTAGGATTTCAGATAACTAGTTCAATATACCAGTACAAATACATATTCATACCTGTGGCCTCCAGAGTAAACCTATGGTAAGGGAAGATGATGGAATTTTTTTTGAGAGTGACCCACATGTATTTTTTTGTGTTAGTGTGGTAACCACTTTATATCTCCATAGATTCCGTAAACTTCATGGTATGGACTTGATATATTATAGCTCAAAAGATAGGTCTCTCTTTGTGCTCTCTGTTGATACTAAAATATTTTTCATAAGTATAACTATAGCCAGGTTATGGAGCTACAAGTGGAGGGAACCTCAAAAACCTGAACGCCCGCATAAATATGGCAAAGTGCTGAGTGGAAAATGAATTTCGTTAAAAAACTTTTAAAACTTTTTTTAAAAATACCCAAGTCTGGTATAATCAAAATGAAAAACATATACACTACACAATATATACACTACACAATAAAGTCACTGTCCATAGATAAACCTAAGCCCGCCCGTCTATCACAGGGGAGCATGAAGGGAGGCGACGGAGCCACATGCTGACCACCCACGCACTTGACCACGTACTACTTACGTTTTAGCGCCTAATGATTGAATAGAGTAACTGGAGATATTTATGCGGCCAATTCAGGCATTCAGGTTTTGAAGTTCCCTCCGCAGCTATGCCACCATGAAAGTTTCCGGCCTGGTAACTTGGCTATAGTTAAACCTATGAAAAATATTTTTTGGTACAGCAGCCGAGTTTTATGTTTATCTCCGTATTAAAAAGTTAGTTGCTGTTTCCTTCCTTTGTTATTGAGTCTCTTGGGTCCTGAAGGTGAGAGTATCGCCTTCTGTGAACCTTCACTTACCTTGCAATCAATTGGAAATGTCTGTAGAGAGGCCAGTTCAAGTGGTGACCCTGACCAGGAAGAAGTTGGCTCTTGGATCATTCAGCATCTTATGGGGTGTTGCTACTGACCCTACCTCTTCAGACTAGAGGGGTGTTGTGGGAGGACTAGCCTGGACAGGTCATAGAAAGGAGTAATAAAAGGAGTAATAAGAGTCTTCAATGTGTCTGTAAGGCATGCATGGTGTGTTATATTTTAGGGCAGGCATGTTGTGTCATATTTTTCAAATTGTGGTAACACTCGAGACATCTCAAACCCTGTATCTGTAGAAGTTCATTCTTTGAACATACAGTCAGTATACTGGATGCTTGCATTGCTGGAATTAGTTATTCTGGTCTGGATGACATTAGTCATGGATATGTTGCCCCCTCTTAGTTCCACCATTTTGGGGGGGGGGGGGACTATACTAAGTCAATAGGGGGTTGGCCATGAAGACATCATTGATGTTAGTGTTACTGTTGACAGCATGTTGCATAAACAGGGCCAAAAATCAAATGATCGCATTGCTGTGATGTCTTGGGACACTGGAGAAGTTTTAGAGTGTTAATGTCTATGTTATGCCAAGCTTGCGCGCGAATACCTGAAAATGAGACAGAGGCAAGTTACAAAGAATGGTTTGAGGATCACAAGGTAAGTTGTGAAGCTAATTTTGAAGGCTGTTCTGGTTCCTTGGAAGTTGTATATAGGAAGACAAAAACTTTTTAGGTGTTCAGTGTATAGACATAAGCTTTAGGTATATACACACACATAATTAGTGATGGGGATATAAATGGTTGTTGGATGTCAAGCCTTATAGTTCTAGTGTTGAAATAGAGAAGGTAGAATGTATATATCATGTTGGCAAGAGCTTTTTAAAGTGCATTTTGAGACATGCATTAAATGGCGCTGTTGATAACAATGGCAATCGTGTAACTTTGGGTGGCGCTAGGAGGATTAGTCCTGTGTCTATAGTTAAATTGCAAACCTACTATGGGGGAGCAATTAAAATAACGAGGACAACCTAGACTGGTTGATACGTGATGTGAAAGCATCATTCTGAGTCTCAGTCAACTACAGAACATCCCCAACATGAGTATTGTGTACAGGTCTTTTGAGTTGAGCCTGCGCTAAAGGTGAGGATTGAAGTGTTTAGGGCTACTCGACGAAAGCAAAATAAGCATAAACAACTCAAAGGACATGTTAGCTCGACTACTAGATATCTTACCAAAGCCAACCTTCCTCCCAACATTGAAGCTCACCACATCTAAATCGATGGCAAGCCTGATACTTGTCACACTCATATGCTCCATCTTACACTCAGAATTAAAAATTAGTTTGATTCTGTGTGGTTCTATTTTGTTTATGTGTGTTTTGTATTGTGAAGCTTGCAGGGATTCCTGGAGGGTTAATGAAGACGTGTGTGGCAGATGATGATTGGGATGCACCTTGGCATGGGACTCCCAGAAAATTATGATGTGTTTATGTTTGTTAATTCAATATTAGCAAAGCAATACAACAAAACATGTCTGCTGCATCTTTAAAAAATATATATAGAGAGAGGTTGGACACTGAAAAATAGAGGAAAGTGCAAGTCAGTTGGGTGCAATTTTGTGTATGCACACAATTCTAGTAATGAAGGGATTTATTCTAGTGATGCATGGGATTTATTCTAGTGATGGGTATTTCTGGCAGCTGGAACATGGTTAGAAACTGCTTTGACTTGGAGGCTCGATATCTTGTGATATTTCAAGAGGGGTTCAAATGATAACTTTAAATCTTTTCATAATATTATTTGTATATAATATCATTTGAAAGCAAATGTTATATTCTACAACTTGACGTTTAGTTTTTGTTTGAGAGGATCGTTAAAAAAGATATGAAAATCTAACGAAGTCATAATTCTATGTTCATAAAATACCCCGAAAACCTTTCTCAGGATTTATGTAGTCTGTTTGTAATACTCGGATAAGACTAATAACCCGAATTAGCTCTGCAATGGTTGTTGCTTGAATGTGGTTTACTTAAGACAGCTGTCTTTTTGCTATTGAAGTCATTATTAATCCCACTATAAGCCATTTGTTTCTGTATATCTCTATTATTATATATTTTTTGTAATTATTATAATTGTAGTACACTGACAGAAAATATACATTGACAAAAATAATAACCAAAATAATAACCAATAATCGTTAAACCAAAGGGAAGACACTGAAGAGAAAACGTCCCTAAAACTGCTGCTGTATATATTACTGCACTGCATGGCAACATTATTATTATTATCACTTTACAGTATATATTATAATGATAAGGGTGAATTATTTGGATCAAAGTTTGAAATGAAGTGATTAGTTTAGCTGTGTTTTTTTTAATGAAAAGATGCTCGTAATGTAAAGAACCTCCATTTATTTTACACACACATTACTCAACTTTAAAATTCACTCCCTAGTATATATAATTATATATATACGGAATTGAATCTATGTCGAGAGCATTATCCCATACCTACTGTTGAGCGAACTCACAGATTTCAGGTGCCCATATTTTCTAAATGGATGCAATTCTGACTTTTGGCAGATCTGGTTAGCAAGGAATCCTCCCTACTCACAACATTCATTATGCCATTTGGCCAATATAGATTCAATAGACTACCCTTTGGTATAACCTCAGCCCCAGAACACTTCCAAAATATGATGACTGATTTATTGAGTTGGTTAGAGGGTGTTATGTGCCGTATCAATGACATTTTAGTCCATGGGAGGACCCAAGAAGAACATGAAGAATGGCTCACCGCAGTTCTACAATGACTGCCCGAATCCGGAATGACTCTCAACAAACAAAAACGTAAGTTCTCTTGTTTGCAGGTCCAGTTTCTTGGATAGAAACAGCTACTCCATCATACCAAGTACAGACTGAAGGGGAGAGGCTATATTGGAGAAATCATCGACAGATTGTACACTCACCAGTCAGCCCTCCTCATGAGCCAAGTACCTTGCTGGAAGAGACCTCTCATAACTCCATTATGCCTTCTAACGAAGAATAGAGACCAAGTTGTCCGAACATCTCCCCAAGGAATATTGTGACATGGTCTAAGAGTGGCAAGCTGCCTGAACCAATCAATAGGTTTGACCTATGATTCATGCATTTATGTAATGTTTGGTGAACTAGGCGCTCAGTTGGAGACTGTCAAAAATGATTCTTGTTGATCTGTAACTCAGTCTCTTATAGTATCTGTTAGGTAGCCCTTAGGAGATAGCAATCAGTAACTCTCAAATTACTATTAGCCATTCCAACTTTCTTGCTTGATGAGTCACAGAATCATTCATCTCAATATCAGTCGTACCAAAACTTTCGATAGGCAAGGTTTCCTGACCTGGGAGTGGTTTGGATTGTTTAGCATTTTTCATCACCATTGTAACATAATGCTCATCACCCACCTAATAAACCTAATAAGTCTCATGGTTCATATGGGAATTTCAGCAAAATTGTGTGCTGATAGAGTTAAGAGGAGGGTTCTCATCTAAACAGTGCCAAAGTGTTGGTCTTTCTGGAAACACTATCCCCAGTAATCAGACCCTTACTTGCACTGCATTTTAACCATCTTCTTCATGATGTTTTTATAGATACGTACTTATCTTCATTCTCCTCTGTGTAAACTGGAATTAGCTAGAAGAGAGAAATTATGTACATGAACTTCATAAGCCTAACTTTGATACTATCACATAGAAATACTACAGCTCCATTCATCTACTGACACTTGTCGTCGCATTATTTGTTTTACATCTACAGTTAGAAGCAATATAGCTGCATAATTGATATACCCATGTCCATAATTGTCTCCAATTCAAAACATGGACTATTTTAACTTTACATTTTCTTTCGTTATTGTAGGGGAGCTAATGGTTACTTCTTATCCTATACCCATATTTAGAGGGAATCATTTTCCGCTTCCAAAAATACCATTTTCCATTTCAGGTCTTACATAATCTGTTTCATTATGAACTTTTCTATTTCTTGAGAGAAGTGCAAAAATCAGATTGTCGCCTTGAACTGCTTGGCGAATTCATTCCTCTGCTCATCTGCTAATATGTGGCTAACAGGTGCACTTCTTTTAGCCTTCTAAATTCTTGGATACAGCAATAAAGATCAGCTTCTTCACCTTCAGCTAATATGCTTGCTCAATTCTATGGTCCGCAAACTCGTTAGCAATCATGTGTTCTTGCTCGAGGAACTATATTCTACATAAAGATTGAAGTCATTTTCATCAGCTCCAAATCACCTTTTTGAACAGAGTCATAAGTTCAAACCAACCACCTCATGCAAGTATGAGGTGGAACACCGGCAGTGGTTCTCTATTTTCCTCAGCTTTGGATGAGAGGCTTGACAGTTGACTCAGTATGGTGACAAAATCATCTATCTGGATTCATACACTGTGTTAGCTAACCATCTACTGTGCACATGCTTCATGATTAATTTCATGATAGATTTAATTTACCCATAACCACCACGAATACATGGTGCTGACATAAGGGATCTTTCTTTCTAAGGTTAGGGTAGGGTTAGGACTGGTATAATCTTTCTCCCACTGGCATATTTCTCCCTCAACTGGATCCAAACACAGACTGCTATGTAAAATCTGTATTTTCAGGAAGTGAGATCTCAAGTCTTATAACCGGATTACAGGAATGCTTGTAATAAACAAAACTCAGATACAGGCTGATTTCTAGGAATCTTGATGAATGAGCAGCTCTAAAAGAAAAATAGGAATCAAAACATGGAAGGACTAACTTCTGTTCTTCGTAGTTACATTGAAATTTGCAGCTCTATGGCTGTGTAGCTAGATAATAATAAAAATCTTGCAAAATAATCTACAATGTTTTTTTCTTCTTTCTTTATCAGGAGATGGATATGATTACACTGGTAGGAGGATTATTAGGTTTTCCAGGAATAACTCTAGCCTGCTAAGTTGCTAAAAAGGAAACAAAAACCAGCAAATTAGAATACCGGTTCCATCATAACCTTAACAAATTGCACTGCTTAAAAATTATGTTTACGTTTATTACAGGTCAGAGGAACAGGTTGGGATAGTCAGGTTTTAGCCAGACCAATTTTTGTCAAATGTGAGTGTTATGGACCTAACTCTGTTTGGAGCAAGGGTAGGGTACAGGTCCACAACACTCGCCGTCTAAGCTATGAGAAGCGTTATATAAAGTTCTATTATAGCTTACATTCAAGATTTGTACAGAGCATAAAGCATGACAGAACCGTGCATAATCACGTGCGAGGTGCTTTTATAATCCAGCAGCCATGTGTAATAGAAGTCCTCGCTAAATATAGTCACAATCATAACACATTACAATTACATTCCTGAGGTGATGCCAGTTTAGTCTTGCACTCAGAGTTCAGCCTAGATGAGGTATTCAGCATTGTCAGGGGGTTTCCTGACAGTGAGTTGAAAGTCCAATTGAAACTGCCACTGAGCATTCTCAGTAAGTACCACATACACTTGCTCTATTTGGACTCTGCATCTAGCTGCATGATGAGGGCTGCACAGAAGCTACCTGAGAGTCTTGCAATCTTATTTGTACTCCATCTTTCAAAAAAGAGAATTAAATAGAATCATTAACACACCTGCTTGGAGCAGTGGCTAGGGCTACCCATCATCAACAAGTGATACTTACTTTTGCATTTGTATTTGAGTTTTGAAATGCAAAAAGATGGAGAGAGGTCAAGGATAATAAATCATTACTCACACTATTCCTGGCCATATCCAGGATGCACACAATACCTGGACTAACCATTCATGCACTAGGGAAAGAGCAGCTCCTAATGGAAGCATGCAGTAATAATATTATGTCAAGTATTAGTTCACTGGCTTGTCTAAGGTGGTGCAGCACATAGGTCTTGTCTACTTCATGTAATGCGGCTCAAGAGCTTGTTGAAGTGCAGACATGCCTTAACAGGTTATAAGTAGCTAACATCCTTGACCTCCACTTCCCATATCTCCATGACTATCACTTCAATTAACATTAAAAGCATATACAAGATTGTGGCAAGTTCTATGAGTTTTCCAGCCCTTCAATTTGGTTCCAATATACTGTATAATGCAGGAGTTGTGCTTGTGGAGTACTTCATAATATAAATGACAAAATGTTCTCCTGAGGCTGATAATTATACAATAGGTGGGCTTGACTAAACATGCATGGCTTACAAAGAAAGCTATTTTGGCTCATATTTGCTGATTGTCTCTTGGTAGATGTGCAGCTCTCCACCAAGTTGTGTTAGTCGGTCTTGAGGTCCAGACATAATATTGTATGTCTGGCCACCAAAGCCAGACCTCCATATGTCAGGTATGGAATACTGAGGCCACAGTCCTATTGTCATCGTCATATCAGACAGCTAACAAAAACCTTATCAATAATCAACTTGAAATTGTTTTCTCTCGACATTTCGACTTGGTGCTCTAGCCTTCATCAGGAATAATCTAGTATATATGCAAGTAAAAAAATTCTCGAGTTCATACAGATATTTTATACTTGGCCACCTAAATTGTGCTTGGGAATGTGTGAGCTTTAAGTGGCAGAACACATCCCACCGGCATTGTACGACTGACCCACTGGTCAAGCTGTCTGCTAAACTTTTTTTCTTCTTTTTTCTAAAACCCTGACTGACAGCATTGCTAACCCAACCCTGACTGACCACAAAGCAGCAGAGATGAATGGGAACGTGGTGGAAGATTACGACCAATGTGCACAGACCAGCGGAAGTGGGGTGGAGTTGGCAGGAAAGACTCAACAGAGGATTACGACCTTCTAGAAGAAGAAGCTGATTGGTCGATGCCACGTCAGAAAGGCCACTCAACATGACCTTAAATGGAATTGATGAGAGAGCTGAGGACTCGGGACGATCAGCTCGTATTACTATAAAAGGACTGAACTGTTAGAGTATAGTCGAGTAGGAGAACTGTAATTATTGAGATCGGTGTTATTGAGTTTTTGTAAAGGACGGCACACCTCGTTTGTGTCATTGTTATCTGTATAAGTTGTTAATTACTCTCATTTGCTAACTACGGGTTAGACGAAGCTAATAGCAGGGGTAGACAGCAACAGGAGTGTTGTTGATTTTTGGCCTAGCTGTAATTGTGTGGTTGTTGGACCACTAATTAGCGGGACGTAGTAGTGCTCGATGCCAGCACAAATAAAGCATTTGGGGCTGTGGCAGGTCGTTAGCGCTCACATTAGAAATGGGCAGCTGCTATACATACATACATACATACAAATACATGAATACATAGATAGATGAATAAAGTTAGATGATTCAAAGTTAATAAAGTCCATCAACATCAGGAGCTCAGATGGGGAGCTGGATCATCCAGAGAGAAGAGTTCCCTCACTACAGGGTTATGACTAACTTCTGAAACAAGTGTCGTGTTGTTTCAGCTGGTAGAATGCCTAGCCTCTGATCGGCCGCTGTCCAATGGTCCTGATGACTTCGGTAGCCTCATCGCCTCAAGCCTTCCAAGAATTCAACTACCATTGGCGTGAAGAACACCCCAACTGAATTACTGTGCTAAACTGGTTCTTGCTTACATCTTCCATGGAGCACAGCAGATGAGTCGGGGCCCCTAAGCCTGGTCATGAAAACAACATATTTACCCCTAGAGAATACTGAAGTGGATAAAAGTTATATAACACTTCTCAAGATAATAATAAATCTCATCCTAGGCAGCACATTTCAACTGGTAAGGTTTCATGTGTGCGTTAACTTGAACATTATGATTGTTAATTAACTAGTGTACATGGAAGTGTCATGAAGGAATGTCCAAATCACATCGGAAATGAGGCAGGAAAGTCTGGTCGCTACAGTGCTCCCCCCCAGTGATCTTCCACGATGGAACAAAGGACTTGGAGGATGAATAGTCCGGCCAGCTTTGGTGACATAACCAGAAGCAGGTAGCCTAGGTGACGGTGTGGAGGGCACGAAAGGAGGTGCAGTCGGAGAGAGATGGTGCCGAGCTGGAGCTGATGTAGCCAGAGGAGATTGGGACTGTGGTGTGGGTGACGGAGGCAAGACGGTGCCTCTATGAATGCTGCTTTCAGACGATCAATGGATATGTTTTCTGTGCATGAGCCAAGATCCACCTTGAAGAATTTGTCAGACCTGTGGAGTACACGGAATGGTCCATCATAAGGTCGCTGAAGTGGGGAGCGATGGGCATCATGCCGAACGAAAACATGTGTGGCAGACTGTAGATCACAACGCACATGGAAGGCACGTTGACCGTGGGTAATTACTGGTGAAGGTCTCAGCTGTGCCATGTGCTGCCGTAGTTGGTCAGCAAAGGTACCTGGTGATGTCATCTGTGGTGCCTGATGAATGAAGTCTCCAGGGAGCTGAAGAGTAGTGCCATAGACCAGTTTGGCAGCTAAAGTACCAAGATCTTCCTTGAGGGCAGTATGCATGCCCAAGAGGACAATGAGAGTTGAGTGCACCAAGCTGCAGTGGTGAGCCTTGCTTTGAGGCTTGCCTTACATTGGCAATGCATTCACTCAACCATACTGTTAGCTTGTGGATGGTACAATGTGGTTTGAGTAGGCTTAATGCCGAACAAGTGGAGGACATCGCACCAGAGTTCTGAGATGAACTGGTGTCCACGGTCAGAGGTGACGGAAGCCGGCACACCAAAGCGAGTAATCCACCCTGAAAGGAATGCCTGGGCACATGTTTGAGCAGTGCAGTCAGCCATCGGGATTGCTTCTGGCCAGCGAGTGAATCGGTCAATGACTGTAAACAGATAGGTGTAGCCTCTTGAAGGTGGGAGAGGTCCCACAATGTCAACATGAAGGTGCTCGAATCTGGAACTTGGCACAGGGAAACTCTGCAGGGGACTAGCCATATGTCATGAGATCTTAGACTGCTGACAGCTAAGGCATGATTTAGCCCATGAGGTGATATCCTTTTTGAACCCAGGCCATAGGTACCAAGCTGCGATTAACCTCTTTGTGGGTCGGGAACCTGGGTGTGAAAGAGAATGCAGGATGTTGAAAACTCTGCGATGGAGGGAGATGGGCACAACTGGACGAGGGAAACCCACTGACATATCACAGAGGATCTAATGATGAAATCCCGGAGGCTTGATGTCTACTAGCTACAGAGATGTGGTAGCAGTGCGTAGAGCTTGGGTCTCCTGGTCGGCAGTCTGATGAGCGGCAAGTTCAGTATAGTCCAATGTAGGAGTAACTGCTGAGAAGCTGTGAATGCGGGACAGGGTCAGCGATAACATTGTCCTTCCCATCGACATGACGGATATCACTGGTGAATTCTGATATGAAAGAGAGGTGACGAGTTTGTCTTAGGTGTCCACTTGTCGGAGTTGGCTCTTGAGAGGGCGAATGTCAGTGGTTTGTAGTCAGTTAAGATGGTAAAGGCCTGACCCTCCACAAAGTGTCGGAAGTGGCGAATAGCCAGGTAGATGGCAAGTAGCTCCCGGTCAAAGGCTGAGTACCTTGTCTCCGGATCACGTAGTTTGCGGGGGAAGAAGGATATTGGTGTCCATTAGCCATGAAGTTGCTGTTCCAGGACTGCACCAACAGAAACATTTGAGGCATCAACAGTGATGGACGTTAGTGCTGAAGGATCAGGGTATGCCAACAGGGTAAGTGTTTGTAGTGCCTGCTTACTTTTGATGAAAGCAGCCTAACATGCAGGTGTCCAGATCCAGGGAGTAAGGAGCAGGTGGAGGACTTCCGCACAGTGAGGATAAAAGCGATGGTAAGAGTTAATAAATCCCAGATTTGCAAGAGTTTTGTTTTCTGGAACAGGAATATTGCGTATAGCTTCCACACGATCTTCCAGAGGGGCAATGCCTGCGGAGCTAACGCAGTGGCCGAGGAAGTCGAGAGTGGAGACACCAAATTGGCACTTGTCAGGGTTGATGACCAGCCCATACTGACACAAACGTGTGAAGAGAGTCTGCAGGTGCTGGTCATGCTCTTCAGGTGTGTGGCTGGCTAAATCAGTGGCGGATACAGAGGGGGGGTCCAGGGGGTCCAGACTCCCCCCCCCCCCTTTTGGCCCTGAAGATCCTCTCAGACAAACTAAATTGTCTGCTGTACTAGAGCTTAGCCGATCATATCATAAACAGCTAGACGATTGGCCTAAACGCTAGCAGAGTAACAAAAAAGGATTCAAAACTTTTGTCGCAAGCTAGCATATTGATATCAACAGACAGCGGCTACAAAATTAATTTAGGGCTTTATTATTCAACCATACGCGTATAGGACCGCGCGAAGACTGTAGGGGCATGCGGCCTAGCGTACTGACTTTACCTGCTAAGACTTTTAAGAAGGGAGTCATCACAGAGAAATAAACGTACCCGAGTGGGTCCTCTCCACCGATTCCTTAAAGAGCCAGCATTGAATAGAAGTGAGTGTTTAATATTCTAATAGGGGCAGGGATCAGTCGGATAGGGCTCTATAGTAACAACCATTTTTAATTCATTTGAAGGACCAGAGGGTGGTTTCACAGCTGTCACCTCAGGACCAAGCATAGACAGTCATGCCATGTTGCTATCCCCAGTTGCACCAATATCCAATTTGAAGATGTGCCAACACCAGTTGCACCAGAATCCACTTGTGAAGACGTGTCCCATGCTTCATCCAACCCCAGCCGACCACACCAGTATGATGTTGGAAACATCCTAGCTGGAGGCATTAATTCGACGAAGTTATCCAGAAGGGATAGGTTGGGTTACTTGAGAGATCACTTCACACCTGGTAAGAAGTACGGAAACTTCTGCCAGCAAACTGTCCAAAAAGGAACTCACAGGAAGATCAAAACACTGACATTCCAACATTCTTGGCTACACAAATACACATGGTTTGTGTACTCAGAAGTGCTTCATGGAGGGCTCTGCAAATTCTGCGTCCTCTTCCCACTCAAGGATGGGCGCGTATCATCTGGTGTCCTAGTGTCAAAGCCCTTCTGTAATTTGTCAAAGGCATCTGGGCAGGATGGTGTATTGGAAAAACATGACAAGTGCAAGTACCACAAAAATTCACTTGAAGTAGCAACAACATTCATGCATGTTACAGATAACCCAACAGAAACATTGCCTTACATCATCTCCCAGAAACGCCAGGAGACCTTCGACAGAAATGTCAATACACTTGAACCAGAATCAGTGATCCAGCTTTGATCAAACACAGTCCACATAATTTTGACATTTAGGGGGTGGAGGGGGGGTTGAAAAACTTACTTTCTATATAATTCAGTACAGCTTTTAATTCAGTACAGCTTTACGATGTGCCACTGTGCAAGTCTTTATGACCATGTCCTGTTAATGTCAGTATAGACCTGCTGCTATTATTGTGATTCACAAGTTCATTTCTATGCTTTAATTAAAAATGCCCCCCCCCCCCCCCCCTTTCAAAAATCCTGGATCCGCCCATGCATGATATCATCCATGTAAACAAAGACAAAGGAGAGCTCCAGGCAGATCTAATCCATAAAACGCTGGAAAGTCTGTGCTGCATTCATAATGGCAGTCTTTGGGATGTCCTCTTGGTGCACAGGAATCTGATTAAAAGCTCGGACAAGGTCTACCTTGGAGAAGATTGTGGCTCCACGCAGTGATACTCCGAAGTCTTGGATATGAGGGATGGGATATCGATCAGGTGTGGTGATGTCATTGAGGGAACGACAATCACTGCAAGGATGCCATGCTCCTGACTTCTTGGGAACCATATGCAGTGGTGAAGCCCAGGCACTGGAAGAAGGTTGGATGATATACCAAGCTGAAGGATGATTGTGAACTCCTTCTTAGCAGCAGCCAGCTTTGCAGGGGAAAGTCGACGAGCCTTTGCGAAGGTAGGTCTGCCAGCAGTAACAAGGCGGTGCTGGCACCATGTTTTGGTGTCTGGTCAGCTACACTTGAGGAGCAGTGAGTTGGGGGAAGTCTCAGAGAATGGCATAATACCGATTGTGTGCCGTAGAAGAATAGTTGAGGTGGAGTGCTTCAAGTTCAGAAAGGTAAGCAGGAATACTGCTGCAGGGTGCTTCTGAGTCATATAGTCGGTGATGCTTGAGGTCAATGAGCAATCCATGCTCACGGAAAAAGTCTGCACCAATAATTGGTTGGCTGACATCGGCCAGGATGAAAGTCCAGTTAAAGTTCTTCCTGAGGCCAAAGTGCAGAGATAAGGTCATTTGCCGAAGGTGTGGATGGCAGAACTGTACGCGGCCCTGAGAGGGTGTCCCTTCTTGAGTGTCTGACGGGTCAATACGTGTTGCAGGAAGCACGCTGACTTCGGCACCAGAATCGACCAAGTAGCATTGGCCGGAAGTACAGTCAGTAACAAACAGAAGACGACTGTTATTTCCCGATCCACTGTCGCCATCAGTGGGCGGGGAAAGCATTTCCCGACATAGAGCAAGGTTTTTTTGCATTTGTTGGCATCCTTGCCAAATCGGGCATGGTACCAACAGAGAGTGGCGGAAGGGGAGGAGGTAGTGGGGCTGAAAAATTGCCAGTTTTCTGCTGCGAGGAGAATCGATGTGTAAGCTCAGAGCTGAGAGAGGCAATAGTATCAACATTGGCAGTGACAGGTGTGATGGTGCTGGGTAGAGAGGCTTCTGGGGTGACTGCAACAAGGCTGTCAGCAAGGGAAGCGAGCTGCTCTGTACTCTTGCCGGGGTGCGATTTCAAGATGAGCTGGACTGCCACTGGAAGGCGAGTGAGGAATATTTCTTGAAGGATTGGCTCGTTATTGCAGGTTTTGTCCGCTAGCTGTTCGATTAGTCAAAGTAGCTGGGAGGGTTTCTGGTCACCCAGTGGCTCCAGAGAGAGCAGTTTTTTCATCCGCTGGGACTCAGTGAGGGATGTGCGTGAGACGAGGTGCTATTTCAAGGTGTCATAAGGATCAACAGCCGGAATAGTGACAATAACATCAGGTACCTCACGGGCAATCTCAGGTGCTAGGGAGCCAACGATATAGTGGTACTTTGTTAGCTGTTGAGTTATGCCCTTGGTAGCAAACTGTGCCCCCACCTGGTGAAACCAAAGAGCTGGGTCTTCCTGCCAAAATTGAGGCAGTGTAAGGGAGACAGTATGGACAGCAGAGCGAGGCCCATGTAAACTTGCTGTGTAGATGCTACACAGGCAGCGTCGGGGTCACCAATGAAGTGGATAAAAGTAATATTACACTTCTCAAGATAATAATATCAACCTAGGCAGCATATTTCAACTGGTAAGGTTTCATACACGTGTGCATTAACTACAACATTATGATTGTTAATTAACTAGTGTATATGGAAATGTCACGAAGGAATGTCCAAATCACGACGGAAATGATGCAGGAAAGTCTGGTCGCTACAACACCTTAGCTCCAGATTCCCTCTCAGAGGGGCGCGTGGGCAATTTGAAAGTGGTCAGGCCAGGAAGTGGGTATGGCCTGGGTGTTGCTTTACTTGATTATTGCACAGAATCAATTATAGAGATGAAGAAGAGAAATATGTGTGTTGTAGGATGATGTCGAGAGTATTAGTAGTTCGAAGTTCGAAGTGGTATAGGTTGACAAAAGGTGATCAAACAGAAAAGTATACAAGATCTTAGCAGGGATATGAGGAAGTGAGCTTAATGGCTAGGTTGAGGACAGGGTCAATAGGGGATGAAGTGATGTAGGCTGTATAGTGATGGTAGATGCATGTTGTGTGACAGGAAGGAAGTGGAAGATGTAGGGCACTTTCTAATAGACTGTGAGGAATTTGTAAGGGGGCAGAAAATGTTTTGAATGAGCTGGATGGAATTGAGGGAGCTGGACTATGGTTGCAGGAGTTTGAGATCGTGGGCGCTGAAGGGAAGGTGGCATTGTTGCTTGAGAAGGAGGTGGAGTGTGTGAGTAATCAGGGAATGATGGGGATGATGGAAGTGTGTAGGTGGATTTTGCTGTACGTAGTGTAGCGTTGGCAGAGGAGGAAGGGACTGATTTATGGCCTACCCCACCTCACCCTCTCCCATAGAACATACGTAGTTTATCAGATACGTATGTTATAGTGTTTATTACGGTACAAGTTATCTTACTTTATTTACTGTCGTTTATATTTTATTTATTTTTGTACCGCACTTGGATGCGATGGTCCCAAGGGATCATCATTTTGAAGAATAAATTATAAAGAACTCATCTCTATATAACCCTTACCTACAAAGTCATTGGCTACATCAAATGATTTAATCTTGATACAAGAGCTGCCATGATGAGTTTAGAAAGGTTATTGTAATGTTATGTCAACTCAGAGTTCATCGCGAGTTTACTAAAGATCTTTTAGAAGGTTGGCTAGGAACCTAAATCTGCTTGTCACACTGCTGTTAAGTGTAGATGCTCGAGTCCAAGCCAGTCGCTAAAAATACATAGAGCTAATAGCAACGACCAGCCGGATTATTGCATTACATGATTTAATCTTGATACTGCTGAGCCTGTTAAGGCCACCACATTATACTCCAGCACACTGTGAGACTATGTAACAGTAACTAACACTAATAATGATCTATATTAAAAATCTACAGTTTAATCATAATATCCATAATACTAATAGTTATGCATGTCCTGCTGCTCAAAAAGAGGGGAGGGGAGGGGACCAAAGAACATTCTTCAGCTTCACCATACAACAATTCTTTCCTCCTCTGCCACCACTTCCCAACCCAATACATAACACACTCTACCACCTCTTCCATCATTGCATTACTTCCTCCCCCCCCCCCCCACACACACACCTTTCCCCAACAGCAATGCCACCTTTCCATCCTTAACCACTCTTCTATATTCATCCAGCCACTGTCCAGCCCCTACAATTCTGCACACCTCATCCAACAGTACCAGCCGACCCCTCTTGAATTCCTCACGTCACCAAGAAATGTCCCACATCTTCCCCTGCTCCACTATCACACATGTTAGACCTCTAATCCCATATCCACAGTCTAAATTGCAACCTCACACCTTCCTAACCATGCATGGACCTCATATACATCTCCATCCCTGAACCATTCTTTGCCAATTTATAAAACTTCAGCGTATTCTTACCGTTTACTTTCTCCTTCCAATCCTTCTCATTTCTCACATCATTTTCCCTTCCACTTAAGTACTGACCTAACCTCATTGTTTAGCTCATATTTTCTCCTCAAGATCTCATATTCTTCCCACTGTATGATTTCTCTATCATCTCTTAGTTTATTTACAACTATTTTTTACCAAATCTGCTATGCAACACCTCTAATCTCTTACCAAACAAAATTTCCATCTCTTCCCTCCACTCTTCCATCATCCTCCACCCCATATATCCCTGTATTGCCACTCCTGCTACTGTATTACTTGACCCTAGTAATCTCCTACGCACTCTCATCTGTGCTGACTCCAAATTCTTGCAAGCATTATGCCCTCCTGTCCATTCAGCTGCATACTCCATACTAGATCCCACACCATTCTTCCTTTGTCTACTTCCACCTGCCCATTCACTCTACTCATCCATGTCACCTTCACAATCCATTTTTCGGCCTTCTTTGCCATCTTCTGTAACTGAACATTACCCCTTAGCTACCTATCAAATCATCCCAAGTATTTGACCTCTTCCAATATCTCCTCACCAATCCTCCAATTCACTTCTGCTGCCTTCTTCCCTACTAGCATGACGTTACTCTTCTACTATTAAACTTCATCTTCCACCTTAACACATAAGTCTGTACCATATACAACATAGTTTGCAGTTCCACCCCTGAGTCTGCCAAAAGAACATTATCTGCGTACATTAAGTGCCTCACAGAAAGAGCCTTCCACCTTGACTCCTAGCTCAGCTCTCTCCAATTCCTCTGCCATTTCATCAATGAAAAGAAGTGGAATTATTTCCTAAATTATGCTCAGGTTCTGAGCTCCCTTGCTGCGCTTACTATTCGAGGGCACTTTCCTAAGCTGCGTTTTCTGTTCGAGGATGTATTCTTATCATATGAGTTGCCTTGCAGCACTTACTATTCGAGGACATGCTCCAAATATGATAAATACATCTGTCAAATCACAGTTGTTCAGTCTTTCTTTGACTTGTGATAGAGCAATGCAGAGACTTCCACTTGACGTTGTTTACCACTGAAAAGAGCTAGCTGGCGTGAATAGCAAGAATGTGCATATGCCTCCCAATTACCACACCCATAAAATGTGGCAGGACTGGCCAACCGCCACTGCCGCTTACCATTGCATAGAAGAGCCTAAGACAAGCCCAAGTGCTTATTTTTGGTATCCATGCTGTAAGTCAATTGCCCTCCCCAAGAACATCCAGGAAATCCCAGGGGATGTCCTAGAAAACTGTGTGACAGTGCCAGAACATGTACATGTACTTGATAATTAGGGCAAACTAGTTACACAGATTTAGTCTGGTGGCTAGGAGGATGAAATGACGTGTGTGTGTGTGTGTGCGTGTGTGTAGTTCATGCCAAAAAATTGGTTTGGAGAGTTGAGAGGGGAAGAAGCAAGCCATAGTATTGTTACTGCCCCCCAGCAATGGTCTGGGGGCACCAGGAATTAGTATTGCCATTACCATAAAGCCGGAAAATTTGGTGGGAATTAAATTTTGAGCATTCATACAATGCAAATGTGGTCACCTCTAGCACTTGGTGTAGCGAGTGCAATGAGTACTGTCGATGAGATAGCTCATGGAGACAGAACTCTTGCTCTAGAGTGTTATTCGGGGCACAAATCGGGCACAAATCAAGGTTCAACCATCACAAAGTTAATATATTAGACCTGATCTTGACCAACTATTGTGAGAGTGGTCAAGGTTCATTCAGAACAACACTCACCAATCATCTGCTCATGTCTTGCTTTTAAACCTTTCCCATGTCCTACCATGTTACAGAAAATCATAACTAGTCTATGGAAACTGATGCTAAGGCATAGATCAGTAGACATTAAGTTCCCACTACTTGCTCCAATACAGGCACTGCCGATGCAGACCAGTGTGAATTTCTCCAATCTCATCATTGCTGATATTGGTCACTCTGGAGTGAGCACGTTATATGCTTGACAATGTACAGCGATCCTGACACAGGCAGTCCATTAGAATCTTCTCCCATTTACCATTTTGACAATTTAAAGCGTAAAGAAGCATTGAAAAATGCTCCGTCATTATTTGGACTCTTGTTTCAGTTACCTGCTAGCTCAAACGCTGTCTACAATGTGGACTGTTGGTGATAATTAATTGTGATGAGCAAACAATTCCGCCAGACTCCAGTCACATGGACATCAATGTTTAAAAAAGGAGGAGGGGGGGGGAATCGAGATGTTCAATTTTTCAACACATTATTATATATATTATAGACATGTCTTACACAATCAAGGTTCTGAGCCATGCCAGCATACATATCCTAGTACCATAGAGATCAAGCCTCTGAGCCATGCTACCAGCATACATATCCTAGTCCCATACAAATCGAGGCTCTGAGCCATGCTACCAGCATACAAATCCTTGTACCATAGCCTCTGAGCCATGCCACCAGCATACATATCCTAGTACCATAGAGATCAAGCCTCTGAGCCATGCTACCAGCATACATATCCTAGTACCATAGAGATAAAGCGTCTGAGCCATGCCAGCACACATATCCTAGTACTATAGAGACCAAGGCTCTGAGCAATGCCAGCATACACATCTTCAGTCTGGACACCAGCGAGTTCATATTCATGCAGATATGGCTTCTGTTCACTCTTCCTACTTAGATTTGAACCAGTACCATATCATCTGTTTAGAAAGGTTCAGGATTGCCATCCTACCTGACGGAGAGAGTCAAGAGTGTCAGGTTGTGTGCATTGATTGGCAGCACTGTCATCATTAAATGTGGCTGAATATGCTTTGCAAGGAACCAGTGCAGCTTATCTTCTTCATTCATGTATATTAATTAGCTTGACATCCACGTGTTTCTAGAGATTCTTCATGGTCTTTATACATATATAGTTGTTCATTAATTTGAACAAGTCTGCTCGAACTTGGTCTTGGCTAGTTTGCAGAGCTCATCTTCTTTCAAACAAAGTGCACTATCCAAGGACTTTGGTCAAACCAGAGAATGCAGGCAATAGCTTGTTGTATGCAGAACTGAAGCAGTGCCGAATGTAGCTACAAGTTCTTGTTATGCCTCCACCTATGAAACCCTTCACTCTTAAACTGGATGTGCACTAGATAGTAATTGTACAGGTCATGTGCATACTCAAAGTACACCTAGGGCATGCACTCTCTCTTTGCATTGGAAAATAGTGCACTGATCCTTTAGAGAGTTTCCTTCAGCTTCCTGCCTCTTCCATGGCAAACCCACCTATGGAAGGTAAGTGGCCCCCACAGTGTCCAATATTGTGTGATATCTAACTATAGCATGAGGATGCAGTTGGCCATCTCAAACCCTCTCTCAAGTATCTCTGTAGGCCTCTTAAATTTCTATGTGTCCTACATTGAGGGTGGCAGGGAACTCATCTGGTTGTAGAAGTAAGATTTGCTTGCTATAGAAGAATGCTGACAGTTTCCATCAAAGAACTGCAGATGTTGATTCTCATCGGGTAACAAGCACCAGGCCCATAATTGATGAGAGAAGACCTCTCTATCCAAGAGATGGAGACAGTCTGCATTATGAGGGATGGATTTTTTCCTTTGAGTAGCTCGCATGAGATGTATAGTTTCTGAGAGATTTTACTTTGGGATAGTGACAGACTTCATCCTTTGAGGAGCTCCTGGTATGAGTCATGGAGGCTCTAAGGGATTCCTCGTGATTTGGGTGGTCCTCCTACAAGAAGCTGGCATAGGGGTTGGTGGAATAGAAGGGTGTGGCTTCCAACCCAGCATTGAAAGCCTCTGACCATGCCAGACCTTGCTTCTGTATGAATATACAGCAGTTCGCAGAGAGCATCAATCATTAACAGATGTACATGCAATGTAAGTCACGCATCATTAGCTATGCCTTAGAAACTTTTATCTCTTGAAAAGGAGTGTATCTTTCTGTGTCAATGAGTTTAGAATATATGTCCCAAACAACTCCCCCGAAACTATATGGAAAGAGGAGCTACTGGTACTGATGACCCTTTTCCAAGTTGGATTTCACACTAGGAGCTGGCGCACCTTCTCTTGATACAGTTTCATAATTCATTTCCCCCTTACTCCACACACAACACACGACGCTATCGGCTACTTCAAAACGGGCCCCCACCCCTCAGGCACAACATAATAAACCACATCCTAGCAGGGCCTAGCACTAGCACTAGCACTGAACATATAAATTGCTTAATTAATTAGCAAGAGAGCTTATAACTGAGACTGTTGCAACTGAGAGAGAGTTTAAGTACCTATTGGGCGGTGATCAAAGTGCCATGGCCTAGTGGTTGAGACCCCTACCCAGAAAGCATAAGGCGAGGTCAAGAACACTACCTGAAAAGCATAAGGGATCAAGTTCAACTACTGATGGAGCCCCAAAAGATTTCCAGCTCTCCTCAGTTCTCAGCTTACAATAATTAATGATTAATTTGTGAGGGTCTTATGAAACCACACCCAAGCAGGATATCATTATGTGCTCTACAACATGCACATGAAAGCCTGATGGACAATTAGTGAGGGTTACTCCATGACCACACTTGATCCACACACCCTCAGCAACAGACATGCCTGGTTCCCACCCATGCGAGTGGGGTAGTACACCTCTGACTGTCATAGCAGTCCACCCTCACACAAAACATAGCTCTATTGGATGACGGACAGGGGTTCCAACTCTGGACCGGTGACAAGGAAGGCCTATCTCACACGAGTGGCCACTCCCATTGCTCCATTTTCACACCATCACTTTTGCTCGCCGGAACGAAGAAGAGAATCATCTTCAGCATGGCCTTGAGCACCTCTCCAAACTATGAGTTGCCCAGGTAGATAACAATACCAATAACCACACCGTAGGTAGCTTCTCCCTCCCAGAAGGGTACTCTACCCCTACCATTAATAGACCAAATGTTACTGATAGCTTCCTACAGCAGACTGACTCCGAGCTGACATCAATCCACATGCCCACACTAGAAGATTGGTCCCCGGACCAAATCCCAGACCATGGCTCTGCCGAGCTGAGTAACCCTCTGGTTTCATACTCCAGCCCCCAGCCCAACCATAACAACGGTTGGTCCCCGACCAAATCCCAGACCATGTCTCTGCTGAGAGAAGTACCCCCCTGGCTTCAGTCCCAAGCCTGTAGCCCAACCTTAACAATGATCTGGTTTTGGGTCCGAGCCCCCACCCCAATCCTAACAATGCAAATGCATCTCATTTCTCCAATTTCCATTTAAATCACTGTCAAACTCGGAATAATTATAATTTCGAAGTTCTTTTCTTTCAAAAACCAAATTGTTTGGCTAAATAGTTTGTTATTTGAATTATTCTGATGTCCCCAACCCGGCTATCACCCTTCACCCAGGAGAAAACTACATGCCCATCCTAAGCCATTGTGAAACACCATGCTTGCATGTGGTAGAGCATCATGTTATCCCTTGGTGTATATACATTGCTTGTGTGTGTATATATCTGTGTTAATCTGATAGAAATATTTTTCTGATATTCATGTTTTCCTCTATTACATCATTAATATCACCGCAAAAAAGCTCGGGACATCTTAATGGAATTTAGCAGCCTTCACAACAACCAAAAAATTATTTGGTCCTCCCAATCCAGTTGTAAGCTGTCACAGTTCCCCCTTCAGGTATTGATGGTTGTATATGCTGACTTTTCACAAATCAAGTCATAATTTATTTCTCTTTACAAGATCGGGCATAAAGACTCTAGCTATACAATTTGCAACTATGAGGTCATGGAACGTATGCTCATTGGTTGTCTAACTAAGCATCAATCCCTGGTTGCTCTGTGCAAGGAGGCATTGTCTCAAGCTCCAGAAAAATAATGTTGGTTTATATTTCATCTAATATTAGTGCATGATATTTCACTGCCATTATAGTAACAACCCTCTCATCCCATAGTAGCTACAATTGTGTATGGCTACAGAATATTTGCAATTACGATTCTCTATGTTTAAGTATGTATTTGCTTCACGAGAAAGTGGAGAAAATTAGCATATATATATAACCTTTCATATTTTTGAGAGAGCACACATATATGGCACACAAGAAGTGGGGAACAGGGATTCATGACTGCATTGGAAGTGATGATTGGGGAAGAAAGTATTTTAGTTACATAAACCTTTTTCTAGGTCCTCCGCTAATACATAGAGATTTCTATCTTTAAGTGCTTTGATAAATGTCCTCCATGTAATCGGCTTGTTCCCCATGCCATTCAGCCATCTTTCAATGATCTTGCTACATTTGACTTCAAGGTTGTTGCCATGTCCATTCCATTCAATGTTTACAATTTCTGGAGGGATTTCCAGTACAATTCCAAGGGCATAACAGTCGGTAGTAACACGTTGTATGATTTGAAAAGATCCCGATTTACATCGAAAGTTATACATTTCATGAATGAGTGGTGTAGAGTCCAAGGACATGGTTTGAGGCTTTGCTGAAGTAGTGAAGGGACAGTCAGTATGTACTGGTGTGAATTCTGGAGTCTCCCTTGAAGTGGAAATTAGGAAGTAGTTTATAGCTAGGCCAAGGAGGAGGACTGCCAGAAAAGTAGCAAGTGTTGTGATGATACGCTTGAAAATACCAGGGAACTTGTAAGGTGGTGGCACTAAATTCACACACGAGTTAATAATAACAATAAAAAAAGTTTAAAAAAATGGTCATTACAATATTCATGGATAGAACTCAATAACATAATACATCATAAAAAACAAGTTTTTTGTGTAAGTGTATTTATACTACATCACGTGATCTGTGGCTAATCTGATTGGTTAATAACTATAGGTTACATAGGAGCGTAACCTTCACTTTTAACCGCATGTAGTTTAGCACGTGCGCAATGCAGTGTAACCTATACAAAAGAGTCGGTTATGCGCCAGTGTAACCTACTCGTTTGCTGTTACATTCCTCGGCTTCGCCTCGGGGTAACCTCAAACTCGGAGGTTACATAGGCGCATATCCGACTATTTTGTATAGGCTATCCTATACATATGTAACCACACTTTCTTTCTACTTCCAGCCATCTTGCAATTACAAAAGATAGAATGTGACAAAATGAGAGCAGCTCAAAAGTCTGTGCAATTCTGGAAATGCTGTTTTATGTGAAGACAATAATATAGATTACACGATCCAATAATGCTGATTAATTAAAACCCTCAATTTGATGTGACAGTAGCAGTTGCTCTACATAACTAGAGCTTTCAGCATGGAAATAATGGGGTATATTGAGAATGAGCAACTACATTGAAAACAAGACAAAAAACCCATACAAGTAGCAAATATACATCTTGTGTATTAGGTGTTCTGTCCTACAGGCACCCAGCACCAGACTTTCGAGATATTACCAAGTAGAGATACCTACCTTCAGTTTGTATATAGACAACCACGTCTAGATAAGTATTTCAATAAGGCTTCGATATAGCTAGTAGCTAACTATTCATAAATCAAACTTAGTGAAAGCTATAGCTTGCATAATTACTACAAGCCCATCCAAACTTTCTTCCTCAGATGGTTAAATTATTATAATTATTAAATATATTGAAACCAGCTTATGTGAGAAGGTGGGAATTCTCATTGACCATTACAAGGATGTATCCACCAAATATTCCCAATCTGAACCTGATGTACTGTCTGCTTTTGACTCTGGCTGCCCAGCTAATCATAATTCAAGACCATAATGGAATATACTTGGTCAAGACACTTGACACACTGGGGTTGAGGTTGAACTAGCAGCAAGAAACTAATACAATACAAGAAAAAAGATTAGGGGAGGGGGGCGGGGAAGTTAACAAACCTAAAGTTTATTTTCAGCTGATTTATTAAAAAAAAAAAATACGGAACATTTACTTTCAATCAAGTTGTATTGTTTTGGCCAATGTGTCGACTGAATGCTTCGGTCTTCACCAGGGAGAATGAAGAAAAAAAGCACAGAGAAATGCCTGTATAGCATATAGCTGATTGCTGGTGTATGCTATGCTGAAATAGTTTTTTTTGTACTGCTCGTTCTTAGCTTTGTCAACAGCAACCAATTGGAATTCAATTTTTGATAGATGAAAGAATTCTGAATATTCGAAGTCCATGTACACTGTAAAAACTGGAGCATGTACAGTGCCTAGCACACCATAGATGTGCTGCTGTACACACCAATTTTATAAATGATTGTGCAGAGCACATGTACTTGCTATGTGTGCTGTTTGAAGAATGTGCACTAGAAACTTTATTTAGTGTGTATAGTACACTTTAGAATGATGCAATCAGTACTGTGACCTTTGTCCGACGTTGACAATTTAAAAACCTTCTGTTGAAAATCACATGGTTGCTTGCCTGCTTGGTTCCTACTAAGACTTACATCTGCTGGTCATTATAAGCTTCAATCTCTACACCAATTCCACTCAACCCCTCACATGAACAAACATGGCAAGCATATATTCCAGGTGGTTTATGGCTTCACTAGCAGTGAAGTCACAATTCATAAATGACTGCTATAAAATACAGTCCTTTGCATACAAATTAAGAAGTAGAAGTTTAATGTTGGACAAGCTAATAGAGGTACTTGTAATATAACAAATTCTCACAGTGGGTATTGCCTTACTTGTTCTATGCCAGCAGCTCTCATTGTCACACAAATATTTATCCTTGTTACGTTTCGGGCAGTGGATGAAGGGTTTTCCTTTGCGCATATGCACTGGGTGGAGTTGTTTGCATTTGAAACACTTTGAACGTATTTCAGGATTAATCTTTTCCTTGTCGTAATGCAGCTCCTTCAGAGATCGATCAATAGATTCTTTTATCATTTTCTGCACAGCATAGCAGACTTTGGGCAATGGTGTGCCACGATCCTCATCCTCCTCCTCGAATGTTACTGGATAGAACTTCACTTCAAGTTGAGATTCCAGCATCTTAATAGAGGTCTTCTCATAATCTTCATTTATGTTGATTTCGAAGAAGACCTGATCTTTATAGATTTCATCTTCTAGCAACTTAAGAGAGATTCCTTCTTCATGTTCTTTCTTACTTTCAGCTAACATCATGAGCTGAATAACAACCATGCCAAATAGACTCTTGGGGCAGTGAAGACACTTGAAAGCAACTGTCAGAGGCAGGATATCCGTCGGTGTTTCTTCATCCTGTGTTAACTCAGGCAAATGGTTAAGGACCCAAGGAATAAAGTACTTACTTATTCCCTTCTTGTCCTTGAAAGATATGATGATACGGAGGTGGACAAGAAGAAGGAGGAACTCCTTTGCAGTCATTTTGTCTCCTGTACCCAATACCCGCTCAAATACTGAGGCTTCAAAAATACCTTTATGGGATTCCTTCAAATCACCAGGTAAAAAGGCTTTGGATGAAGGGAATGTTTTGACCATCAGATCAGTGACTTTGTCGAAGAGGACTTTTGTTTCCTTGACAACTAAGTGCCTCACGCCATCCACATCGTAAAATCGTATGATGCCAATTCTGTGGTGAAGGAAGTGCAAAAGGAGCTTTACTTCTTTATCTCCTGTAATGCGATACTTGGCTGCAATAGCACCGCATTCTTCTAGTGTGAGGATGCTCTTCTTGGAAGTCTGTAGATGCAAGCTAAACAGCAGGTAGCTTACTGGGTACTCGATCTGAAAGGCATTACTCTCTGTAATAGCCTTGTTAACACTGGAGCGAATCTTTCTGAAACTGCTATCAACTAGTGATTTATTATTGTCAACAGCAAAGATCACACGTTTAGCAACCTTCTCCTCATACACAACCAGACCACCAAATCCATTTTTGGTGATCAACTCATCGAGGATTTTATCAATTGCTGCTATTTTTTTGTCTGCATCAGGCCCTAGATGGTCTGTGTGCGTGCCAATGATGAAGACAAGAGGCTGGTGCTGGTGAGAGGTATCTGACTCAGTAATCTCCATGGCACTGATGCTGGCCAGGGATTGAATCAGAACTTGTTGTGTAGAGATGGAGGATTCATATTTATTGATGACGTCACCTGTAGCACTCCTGTATTCAATTGGAACTGGCTTATTGATGGGAATGCCTGTGTTGAAAACAAAGAAGAAGATTGAGGGACCGTTGATCAAGATGGTGAGAATTTCTTGAAACTCCACCTGCCCGCCTGTGTCTCGCAGATAAATTGAACTAGTCATCTTGAGATCTTCGAAGCTCGTAATTTTGTGATTTTTTAGCAATGAGCCAACATCTTTCATTAGATCGGTGTCTGAGTCATCCTTCTGATGTGTGGTTTCAAAGCCTGTGGTCGTCCTAACCTGGTCATCCAAGCCTGTGCTCAGCTCATCCTGCACATCCAAGCGTGTGCTCAGCTCATCCTGCACATCCAAGCCTGTGCTCAGCTCATCCTGCACATCCAAGCCTTTGCTCAGCTCATCCTGCTTATCCAAGATTATGGTCTGCTCAGACTGCTCATAGCCTGTGTTCGTCTCTTCCTGCACATCCAAGCCAGTGGTCATCTCATCGTGCTCATCCACACCTTCTCTGCATTTATGTAATTGCGATATGAAAGAATCATTGCACTCAACAGGTTGCCATGTACTGTCATCAGAGTCCAGTGCCATGGCTGCACAAAGGGTGGTATGGTCTTTGTTGTTAATATCAACCGTGACAACTGCTTCACACACTCCAGTAGAGGGATACACCTTTTTGGGTTTTCCAAGCAAGTTACCCATGAGAGTAGATTTACCAGCTCCAGGGAAGCCCACCAACATGATGTGTGCTATGTTTCTCTTGATAAGTTCTCCTTTATCAATGGCTTTCACCACATCTTGCACAAGTGAGTCATCTAAGGAAATAAACAACAACAAATCAACAGACTATACAGTATATTATATATTATATATATATAAGGTGCTGTTTTATAAATAGAATTGAGAACAGAACAATATGCCATATATATTAGAAGTAGAACGAATAACCAGTTATCACTTCTGCTGTTGTATTTATGGAGTTCTCACTTCTAGGAAACAACTACCAAGTAGAGACCATAGCTGGTCCTCTACAAAAACACATGCTATTTAATTGTTGGAGTTCTCCTCTGCAACTGTCACCAAGACAGACTCTAGCTGAACCTACATGTGCACTATCAACAACAGCAACAGGTGCTGATAACTCTAGTAATCGACACCAACAATAAAACTCAGAGTAGGAGATCTGTGTAGTACAGAAACAACAACAAAAAATGTTTCCATTAAAAAAACAGTATTGGTGCAACCTGTTCGTATGAAAGGAAACAAGAATGCACGACGAGGGACAAAAATAAAAATTTAAAAAATCATTGGTAGAGTGACGCCCATTAAAAAAAGACGCAGAGATGGTACTATTTTAGTCGCTTGCAATTTTTAAGAAGAAAGCCTGCAATACTTTTCAGGCTCTTACTCTAATGGGATTTAAGTTCAAAACAATCATACAGTAGGCACCATTGTGACTGCAAAACAACCTCACCTCTCTGGAGAAGTAACTTTTCGATCTTTTGGCTATGCTGCTTCTTGTTGAACTAGTACCGTTTCAGACAAGCTTGTCACCTACTATTGTGTTTAGATCTTGGATAGGCCTGCTAGAGAGACTTCAATTTTGTTCAGGCAACTATCTAGTGTATATAGCTAACTACATGCCGAGTTTTAGCTCATAGCTAAGGATGCCTCATTATTAGAGCCTGTGTTGAACTTTCATGTTGTTTTCTCACCTTTTTTCCCAGATCGCGATGTATATGCCATGGAAGTTGTTGAAATGTTCGATTTCATGGGCATCCCATCTTAGATTTGTACATGAGAGGCTATAGGACTATTTCTGGTAAGATTTTGCTTAATACCTAGAGCTCTATTATTGTTGTAGCTAACAATTTTCTGATATTAGCTTGTAGCTAAATCTGTTTCTCTTGCTAGCTAGCTATATTGTTTGTCTCTGGAGGGACTAGAGCAAATCATAAAGTGACTCTATAATATTTGTTCACTATCTTCAAGTCTAAGATGTATATACCTGCCATAACAGGATATAGAAGATGGATCCTAAACTACATGGGCAATAGAGAAACTGGCATTTCTGATCAAGTAAGAACGTTTGGTTTGGATGTTACATTATTCATTCAAAGCCATCTATCCACAATATTTAATGCATATGGTATGTTTTCCTGTAATAGTTTATAAAAAGCTGCTTGGAGCTGGTAGATAAACATATTGATCAGTAGTTAATGCTCTTTTGGTAGACTCACAAGTTGTGTGTGTATATGTTCCATCCAATCTATGAATCTGCCCAATCTATAGATCGTGCAGCAAAATCTATGAATTCATAGATTGGCATCCAATCTATAGATTGTGCTGCACAATCTATGAATGCCCATCTATTGCCTGCCAATCAATACACTTCAAAACATGGTAGCATATTAACACCCTTTGCAACAGAGAAACAGAGAAAGTGACTGTGAGTGTAATGATGTAGAAAAAAGTGATACCGAGAAAAAGTTCCACGTGGACTTGGCAGATAAAGAAGTAAGCGACATGGCAAGTGTAGCTAGAGCAAAAAAATATATTTGAAGAATATTGCTCTATCAAAAAAGATATAATGCACAGTTTGTAATACCCACGAACACTCTCACAACTGCTATAGTCCCAAATGTAGAGAAACTAGCCTCACAACAGCTCTTCTCCCATCTTCTCTTTTCGTGGGAGTAGCGCGGGCTTTGTAAATTCCCGTCGACTATCCCATATTGTGTGGGTGGGTTTGGATATTTGGCTTGCAAACTAGCTCAGTATAACTAGTCGATAATAAGTACTGGTCGATATGTTCCATCCAATCTATGAATCTGTGGCAAAGGGTGTTAATATGCTACCATGTTTTGAAGTGTATTGATTGGCAGGCAATAGATTGGCATTCATAGATTGTGCTGCACACAATCTATAGATTGGGCAGATTTATAGATTGGATGGAACATATATATGAGGGTATAAGCAGACCAAGGACATACCCTATCTCACTGAGTGACATCATAGGCATACCTTCAAATAAGGGTAGGGAATATTAATGCGTCACCAATTCGAAGAGCATGCTATTTTACCAAAGACTGAAGCAGCCTATTTGATGGTGCAAGGCGACCAAGGAAATACGATACACCTACTATGATAGACACCTGCTTAGCTACATTGAGGGAGACAAATTAAAAGCCTAAAAATACTTGTGGTTACGACTTGAACTCCATAGATTCTGCAAACTTCACTGTATGAACTTGATATAATATATATATGATGTGTGTCTCTTTTAATACCAAAAATGTTGCATATATCAGCCAAGAGCCAAAATTCTAATTTTAGAACTTTAGTACCCCGAACCCAACACCCATTATTAAAGGGGGTCAGTCTCCATTATTTAGTAGTTACTATTTTACGACCAATTAGGTATAACCATGCCAAAGCTACTATATAGCAGTTAAAGTGGGATACCTAAAAATCTTGAAGGCCTGGATTGGCTGCAAGGGTCCTTCCCAATAGAAAAGTGCTAGACAGTTGATATTGGTATTTATGGCAAGAGGAAGCTCTGCTCTATGGATAAGGGTTTTCATTAGCCGCTGAAACGTAAATAGATGGTTAAAGTGTGTTGGTTGAAAATTATTTTTTTCCAGCATGGAGAAAATTAATCTGATGTTGATTTTTTAAATTTTATTTATGGTTTAGTTTCCCCTTGAGTTGGTGACATCATGATACAAGTGTTTTAAGGAATGTAACTGCAGAAAGTAATCAACACAAGGTGACAACTTTTTGGATTTTGTGGCTTGGTGGTCAAGCGTGGCCACTAAAACTATCGATGTTTTGCGACTGGAGGGAAATTGATATTCAGTTCCCACGCTTGACCACTTACAATACAAGCCAAAATAAACTTTAAGTTGTCGTTATTCGCTCCACGTCCACCCGTGACAATGAAGATAACGGCGATGATAATGCAGAAAATGGGAGAAGTGTTTTCCATTTTAATTTTTTGTCTTTTTTGCAACACAACATTTGACTGCAGTCCTCTGAGAATTGGTGGAGTAGTCTTCAACATCACAGCATTTGAAGGGTGATCAGAATAGCTGGCAACATCTAAACAGCTACCCGAAGGTCAATCAGACTAGATAATAGAGTCGCTCATTATATTGGCATAGCTGAAGAAGTGTTCAGTTATCACCTCTTCTGACTGTGTTTTCGACTGAACCAGCTCCTGGAAAGGCTACAGATGGAGAACTGCTCCACTGGAGTGGCTTCATTATTACCTCAGCACAACGGCCACTCGTCTGCAATAGCTATCGACTGTCGCTAGAACACGGTAACCAGATATAACTACAGTTATCTGATGCACAGTGCAGTATCTCTCTACATCACTACAGCTCACTGGCCATTCCACTGGATACTGGAATACTTCTTGGTATCCACAAAGCTTACATGCTGCTTTAATTATGTGTTAATTCATTTACTGAATTTCTTCTATGCAGGCTACTGTAAAGAGAAAGGCTGCAGTGAAGGGAGCCTCTAAAAAGCAGGTGGGTCATTTGGACATTGTCATGGTTATAATAGTCACCAACCTAGCAAATATATACTCGTGATTGATAATTATAGGTTCGATAATAGTGGTAACCACACACCCTTTGACACCCAAATCTCGGACTCCATTGGCCACCGGTAAAGATCTATCGCCCCCTAATCAGTTTTCTCCTGACCCAACTCCACCTCCAATCTCCACTGCTCCTTTGGAAACTTGAAAACAATTTGAGCAACTAGTGTTTCCAACAAAGGCAAGTGAATTACTGTATCACCTATGTTTAGGTCTTCAGGGTAGGAAGGTGTCTGTTAACCTATAGTGTTGTGTGAATTCACAGGGTCATGCTTGTGCAGTTAACCTATAGTGTTGTGTGTATTCACAGGGTCATGCTTGTGCAGTTAACCTATAGTGTTGTGTGTATTCACAGGGTCATGCTTGTGCAGTTAACCTATAGTGTTGTGTGTATTCACAGGGTCATGCTTGTGCAGTTAACCTATAGTGTTGTGTGTATTCACAAGGTCATGCTTGTGCAGTTAACCTATAGTGTTGTGTGTATTCACAGGGTCATGCTTATGCAGTTAACCTATAGTGTTGTGTGTATTCACAGGGTCATTCTTGTGCAGTTAACCTATAGTGATGGGTGTATTCACAGGGTCATGCTTGTGCAGTTAACCTATAGTGTTGTGTGTATTCACAGGGTCATGCTTGTGTAGTTAACCTATAGTGTTGTGTGTATTCACAGGGTCATGCTTGTGCAGTTAACCTATAGTGTTGTGTGTATTCACAGGGTCATGCTTGTGTAGTTAACCTATAGTGTTGTGTGTATTCACATATCCATGCTTGTGCAGTTAACCTATAGTGTTGTGTGTATTCACAGGGTCATGCTTGTGCAGTTAACCTATAGTGTTGTGTGTATTCACAGGGTCATGCTTGTACAGTTAACCTATAGTATTGTGTGTATTCACAGGGTCATGCTTGTGTAGTTAACCTATAGTGTTGTGTGTATTCACAGGGTCATGCTTGTGCAGTTAACCTATAGTGTTGTGTGTATTCACAGGGTCATGATTGTGCAGTTAACCTATAGTGTTGGGTGTATTCACAGGGTCATGCTTGTGTAGTTAACCTATAGTGTTGTGTGTATTCACAGGGTCATGCTTGTGCAGTTAACCTATAGTGTTGTGTGTATTCACAGGGTCATGTTTGTGCAGTTAACCAATAGTGTTGTGTGTATTCACAGGGTCATGCTTGTGCAGTTAACCTATAGTGTTGTGTGTATTCACAGGGTCATGATTGTGCAGTTAACCTATAGTGTTGTGTGTATTCACAGGGTCATGTTTGTGCAGTAAACCTATAGTGTTGTGTGTATTCACAGGGTCATGCTTGTGCAGTTAACCTATAGTGTTGTGTGTATTCACAGGGTCATGCTTGTGCAGTTAACCTATAGTGTTGTGTGTATTCACAGGGTCATGTTTGTGCAGTAAACCTATAGTGTTGTGTGTATTCACAGGGTCATGCTTGTGTAGTTAACCTATAGTGTTGTGTGTATTCACAGGGTCATGATTGTGCAGGTATCCTATAGTGTTGTGTGTATTCACAGGGTCATGCTTGTGCAGCTAACCTATAGTGTTTTGTGTATTCAGAGGGTCATGCTCATGGAGTGAGGTTTTGAAGTATGCCAAGAAAAGCCATGAAGACCTCATTGAACTTATCAATGTGAAGCATGATAGCTTAGTCTAGTTGATCAATCATTTATTGCAGCCTTCGTCAATGACCCCACCTCAACCAACCATGTCGTCACCTCCATCTGCGTCCCTACCTCCACCTCCAGCCGTGGCCCTGCCTCCAGCCGTGACCTTGCAACCTTCGTCAATGACCCCACCTCAACCAACCATGTCGTCACCTCCATCCGCGTCCTTACCTCCACCTCCAGCCGTGGCCCTGCCTCCAGCCGTGACCCTACCTCCAGCCGTGATCCTACCTCAAGCCGTGAACCTACCTCCTGCCGTGACCCTATCTCCAGCCATGACCCTACCTCAGCCATGATCCTACCTTCAGCCGTGACCCTACCTCCAGCCGTGACCCTGCCTCAGCCGTGATCCTACCTCCAGCCGTAGCCCTACCTCCAGCCGTGACTCTACCTCCAGCTGTGACCCTACCTCCAGCAGTAACCCTTCCTCCAGCCGTGACGCTACCTCCAGCCGTGACGCTACCTCCAGCTGTGACCCTACCTCCAGCCGTGACCCTACCTCTACCTCCAACTATGAACCTGACCCCACGTCCAGCTGTGACCCTACCTCTACCTCCAGCCGTGACCCTACCCCAACCTCCAGTCGTGACCCCACCTCTATCCCCAGCCGTGATCCTACCTCTACCTCCAGCCATTCCCCTACCTCTACCTCCAGCCGTGCCCCTATCTCAACCTTCATCAACAACTCAACTTCCAACAAACACTCAGTTTAGTAGGTCCTTACCATCGACAATAATCAACAACAGATGCCTTATGTCAACAGAGGCTGTTTTGAAAAGACATCGGACACTCAAGCAAGAGAGCAAGGCAGGGACACTAGCTTGTATGCTGGCCAGAGAGGCAGTATTTGGAGAAGAGGTAATGAAATGCTGCACTCCACTTGGCAATCGAATATTACCATCAGCAGAACTGAAGAAATTAAAGGCAACAATTCTTTCCATTTTTCCACATTTGTCTCCAGTGGAGCTGGGAGGCATTGTGGGCTAGGTGCCTAAAAGCCTTTCAGCAAGGATGCAAAAGACTAAGATTGAACAAATAAATTATTTTCCCCCTGTGATTGAGGGGGAGACGATGGTATTTTTTATTTATACTTGTGGTTACAACTTTAGATCTCCATAGATACTGCAAATTTCATGGTATGGACTTGATATATAGCTCAAAAGATAGGTCTCTCTGTGTGCTCTCTTTTGATACTAAAATATGTTTCATAAATATAATTAAAGGCAAGTTACTAGACCCTAAAGTGGAGGGACGTAAAAAACCTGCATCCCAAAAACCTCATCCAGAATAACTCCAGATTGCTAAGTGCAAAAAAAATTGAAATTGGGACGAGTGGCTAGAGGAAGCCCTAGAGCATGCAATCACCTTTTTCATTAGGCGTTAAATTTTTAGTACATGGTCAAGTGCGGGTGGAAAATTGATTACGTTGAAAATCAATTTAGTCAATTTTCCATTTAATTTTATGTCTTTTTAGGAAAGCAACAAACTCCTTAGCAACCTTCGATGTATTTGAAGTACAAGCTTTTATGAACAATGTGTGTTCAAATGTGGTTGCTTAGCAACAACCCCCACAATTATGAATATCATTAAAGTTATGTAATCATACTCTAATTCAATTTTTTTGGTAATAACTTTATTCCATTTCAAGTCTAAAAAGTATAGAAGGAGATTACCAATTTCTCTTATCATGTTGGTCAAATGGAAACCAGTATATTTATAACCAGACAACAAATGTGTGTTTTGCCTCAACATAGCACACATTACATTCCAAACCTAGAATTTTTTTAAAAATCAGAATCATGATCATGCATACATAATTATTATTAGCGTAAGCACATAGTGCAACAAAGATAAGATAATGAAAACATAAGACTATGAGAGAATGAAAAATACAAGATAATGAATAACACAAGATAATGAAAAACAGTGAACAAATAACTCTCATATTGTTTTTCTTATTTCATACTTCTGGCTATAATTATTCTTACTTAACCTGGTTTAGTTTCCCCTTGATTTGTTGACTTCATGATACAAGTGTTGTAAGGAATGTAACTGCAGAAAGTAATCAACACAAAGTGACAACTCTATGGATTTTGTGGCTTGGTGGTCAAGCGTGGCCACTAAAACTATCGATGTGTTGCGACTGGATGACAATTGATATTCAGTTCCCATGCTTGACCACTTACAATACAAGCCAAAATAAACTTTAAGTTGTCGTTATTCGCTCCACGTCCACTCGTGACAATGAAGGTGATGGCGATGAAAATGCAGAAAATAGAAGTGTTTTCCATTTTAATTTTTTGTCTTGTTTGCAACACGACATTTGACTGCAGTCCTCTGAGAATTGGTGGAGTAGTCTTCAACATCACAGCATTTGAGGGGTGATAAGAATAGCTGGCAACATCGAAACAGCTACTGAAAGGTCAATCAGACTAGATATCAGAGTCGCTCATGACATTGGCATAGCTGAACAAGTGTTCAGTTATCACCTCTACTGACTGTGTTTTCAACTGAACAAGCTCCTGTAAATGCTACAGATGGAGAACTGCTCCACTGGAGTGGCTTCATTATTACCTCAGCACAACTGCCACTCATTTGCAATAGTTATCGACTGTCACTAGAACACGGTAACCAGATATCACCACAGTTAACTGATACTCAGTGCAGTAGCTCTCTAGATCACTACAGCTCACTGGCCGTTCAACTGGATATACTGGAATACTTCTTGGTATCCACAAAGCTTACATGCTGCTTGAATGCTATGGCTCTGGGACGGACACAGCCATGAAGCCGTGAAGTCCCCCCAAGGACTTTTTAAGTCACTAGTACAAACAGCATTAAAAATGAATTTCACAGAGGATCCATGCAGTCTGGACTTATTGTTATTATTATTATACTGTACTGAGTAAAGGCTGCTTCTCAAAATGATGCTCAGCCAACGTATTGTATCGTATCATCCAATCATATTATGAACCAGCAACAATATCATGTAGACACAGATAATTGATTGTGTAAAATGATGATACAGTACACGTCAAAATAAACTTGACATTTCCGTTTTGTAGACTGATAGAAAGCCAATGACCGTACAAAAAACGGACAGTGGAGAAGTCAGAAATCACCCATCAGCAAAACATATGCTGTTTAAAGTGCTCACTGGGCATATGCTCACCGTTGGCAAAAACCGGACAGCGTTGCAATGCGTGCCATGCATCCAGATCACGTGTCACACCACATACTGCGTGGGCGGCACCACATACTGCGTGGGCGGGACCACGTGTCCGCCACATTTATAGAACGTGTTGCGCTGCATATATACCGCGTTGAAGTGGGCAATCTACATTCTAAAAGTCTATCCACTGAGTTCACTAGAGAGGTTGTTGTTGCAGTACTGGGTATGACTTTTAGGAAGGCTGTTAAGGCTTCTTTACTTCAACAGGGTAAGCCTACTTTGTGTTGTAGCTAGTGTTTTATTTTCTTGGGCTCAGTATTTGTTCTTTCGTTATAGCTGGCTTTAGTTGCACGGTTCTGTCCAGTTCTGTGTTTCACCCATTTTACATTTGTACTATCTTAGTTTGCAGGCCTCTTTCGCTTAGCTTGGTGTATTTGTGCGTTCCTTAACTAGTGACTTCATTCTAGGTGTTGACCAATAATATAGCTGGTTCTTTTTAAGCTTGCTACAAAGGATTTCTTCTAATTTAGAGGTTATTGACACATACTGTAGCTTACAAGTTTTTACCAATTATTATTTCAAGCTTGTTTGATACCCACAAATTATTTTCAATGCAGAATTCTATTTGGTTTATTGGACTGACGAAGATTCTGCAACAGTAATACCAATGAACCAATTGTTGGAAGGATCGGCAGTAGGCGATGACCGTCTGATTTGGTATGGAAGTCTAAGGTGTCGTGGGAGAATCACTGCATATAGCTTAACACAATCTTAAGTCAAATATTTTTGAATGAAATGCAGGAATTTAGGATACCATTAATGTACTAATGGAAGATGATGTTGTTGAAGAGGATACAACTGGCACATCGCGAACATCATCTTTACCTCGAACCTCACCTTTACCTGGAACCTCTACTTTGCCTCGAACTTCACCTTTGCCTTGAACCTCACCTCTGCCTCGAACCTCACCTTTGCCTGGAACCTCACCTATGCCTGGACTCTCACCTTTGACTGGAACCTCACCTTCGCCTTGAACCTCACATATGCCTGGACCCTAACCTTTGCCTGGACCCTCACCTTTGCCTGGAACCTCACCTTTGCCTGGACCCACCTTTGCCTGGACCCTCACCTTTACCTCGAACCTCACGTCTGCCTCGACCCTCACCTTTGCCTGGAACCTCACCTCTGCCGCAACCCTCGCATGGAGTGGAGAATGCTATAAATTATTTAGTCCCAACCCCAAAATTACTCTTTTTTGGGGCAGACTATCATAAAAAAAAGAAAGGTCAGGAGTACAAAACAGGCTTCTGCAAATGTAGCGCCTATTACTTGATAATTATAATTAGCGTTAAGTGATAATTCATATACTAAATTTCTTCTATGCAGGCTACTGTAAAGAGAAAGGCTGCAGTGAAGGGAGCCTCTAAAAATGCAGAGGTGATCATTTGAACATTGTCATGATTATAACAGTCACTAACCTAGCAAATATACTCATTATTGATTTTTTTAAATAATTTAGTGGTAACCACACACCATTTGACTCCCAAATGCCGGACTCCATTGGCCACCGCTCAAGACCCATCGTCCCTTAATCAGTTTTCTCCTGACCCAACTCCATCCCCAATCTCCACTGCTCCTTTGGAAACTGGAAAGATTTTTGAGCAACTAGTGTTTCCAACAAAGGCAAGTGAATTTATCACCTATGTTTAGGTCTTCAGGGTAGGAAGGTGTCTGTTAACCTATACTGTCCTATAGTGTTGTGTGTATTCACAGGGTCATGCTTGTGCAGCTAACCTATAGTGTTGTGTGTATTCACAGGGTCATGATTGTGCAGTTAACCTATAGTGTTGTGTGTATTCACAGGGTCATGCTTGTGCAGTTAACCTATAGTGTTGTGTGTATTCACAGGGTCATGCTTGTGCAGTTAACCTATAGTGTTGTGTGTATTCACAAGGTCATGCTTGTGCAGTTAACCTATAGTGTTGTGTGTATTCACAGGGTCATGCTTATGCAGTTAACCTATAGTGTTGTGTGTATTCACAGGGTCATGCTTGTGCAGTTAACCTATAGTGATGTGTGTATTCACAGGGTCATGCTTGTGCAGTTAACCTATAGTGTTGTGTGTATTCACAGGGTCATGCTTGTGTAGTTAACCTATAGTGTTGTGTGTATTCACAGGGTCATGCTTGTGCAGTTAACCTATAGTGTTGTGTGTATTCACAGGGTCATGCTTGTGTAGTTAACCTATAGTGTTGTGTGTATTCACATATCCATGCTTGTGCAGTTAACCTATAGTGTTGTGTGTATTCACAGGGTCATGCTTGTGCAGTTAACCTATAGTGTTGTGTGTATTCACAGGGTCATGCTTGTACAGTTAACCTATAGTATTGTGTGTATTCACAGGGTCATGCTTGTGTAGTTAACCTATAGTGTTGTGTGTATTCACAGGGTCATGCTTGTGCAGTTAACCTATAGTGTTGTGTGTATTCACAGGGTCATGATTGTGCAGTTAACCTATAGTGTTGGGTGTATTCACAGGGTCATGCTTGTGTAGTTAACCTATAGTGTTGTGTGTATTCACAGGGTCATGCTTGTGCAGTTAACCTATAGTGTTGTGTGTATTCACAGGGTCATGTTTGTGCAGTTAACCAATAGTGTTGTGTGTATTCACAGGGTCATGCTTGTGCAGTTAACCTATAGTGTTGTGTGTATTCACAGGGTCATGATTGTGCAGTTAACCTATAGTGTTGTGTGTATTCACAGGGTCATGTTTGTGCAGTAAACCTATAGTGTTGTGTGTATTCACAGGGTCATGCTTGTGCAGTTAACCTATAGTGTTGTGTGTATTCACAGGGTCATGCTTGTGCAGTTAACCTATAGTGTTGTGTGTATTCACAGGGTCATGTTTGTGCAGTAAACCTATAGTGTTGTGTGTATTCACAGGGTCATGCTTGTGTAGTTAACCTATAGTGTTGTGTGTATTCACAGGGTCATGATTGTGCAGGTATCCTATAGTGTTGTGTGTATTCACAGGGTCATGCTTGTGCAGCTAACCTATAGTGTTTTGTGTATTCAGAGGGTCATGCTCATGGAGTGAGGTTTTGAAGTATGCCAAGAAAAGCCATGAAGACCTCATTGAACTTATCAATGTGAAGCATGATAGCTTAGTCTAGTTGATCAATCATTTATTGCAGCCTTCGTCAATGACCCCACCTCAACCAACCATGTCGTCACCTCCATCTGCGTCCCTACCTCCACCTCCAGCCGTGGCCCTGCCTCCAGCCGTGACCTTGCAACCTTCGTCAATGACCCCACCTCAACCAACCATGTCGTCACCTCCATCCGCGTCCTTACCTCCACCTCCAGCCGTGGCCCTGCCTCCAGCCGTGACCCTACCTCCAGCCGTGATCCTACCTCAAGCCGTGAACCTACCTCCTGCCGTGACCCTATCTCCAGCCATGACCCTACCTCAGCCATGATCCTACCTTCAGCCGTGACCCTACCTCCAGCCGTGACCCTGCCTCAGCCGTGATCCTACCTCCAGCCGTAGCCCTACCTCCAGCCGTGACTCTACCTCCAGCTGTGACCCTACCTCCAGCAGTAACCCTTCCTCCAGCCGTGACGCTACCTCCAGCCGTGACGCTACCTCCAGCTGTGACCCTACCTCCAGCCGTGACCCTACCTCTACCTCCAACTATGAACCTGACCCCACGTCCAGCTGTGACCCTACCTCTACCTCCAGCCGTGACCCTACCCCAACCTCCAGTCGTGACCCCACCTCTATCCCCAGCCGTGATCCTACCTCTACCTCCAGCCATTCCCCTACCTCTACCTCCAGCCGTGCCCCTATCTCAACCTTCATCAACAACTCAACTTCCAACAAACACTCAGTTTAGTAGGTCCTTACCATCGACAATAATCAACAACAGATGCCTTATGTCAACAGAGGCTGTTTTGAAAAGACATCGGACACTCAAGCAAGAGAGCAAGGCAGGGACACTAGCTTGTATGCTGGCCAGAGAGGCAGTATTTGGAGAAGAGGTAATGAAATGCTGCACTCCACTTGGCAATCGAATATTACCATCAGCAGAACTGAAGAAATTAAAGGCAACAATTCTTTCCATTTTTCCACATTTGTCTCCAGTGGAGCTGGGAGGCATTGTGGGCTAGGTGCCTAAAAGCCTTTCAGCAAGGATGCAAAAGACTAAGATTGAACAAATAAATTATTTTCCCCCTGTGATTGAGGGGGAGACGATGGTATTTTTTATTTATACTTGTGGTTACAACTTTAGATCTCCATAGATACTGCAAATTTCATGGTATGGACTTGATATATAGCTCAAAAGATAGGTCTCTCTGTGTGCTCTCTTTTGATACTAAAATATGTTTCATAAATATAATTAAAGGCAAGTTACTAGACCCTAAAGTGGAGGGACGTAAAAAACCTGCATCCCAAAAACCTCATCCAGAATAACTCCAGATTGCTAAGTGCAAAAAAAATTGAAATTGGGACGAGTGGCTAGAGGAAGCCCTAGAGCATGCAATCACCTTTTTCATTAGGCGTTAAATTTTTAGTACATGGTCAAGTGCGGGTGGAAAATTGATTACGTTGAAAATCAATTTAGTCAATTTTCCATTTAATTTTATGTCTTTTTAGGAAAGCAACAAACTCCTTAGCAACCTTCGATGTATTTGAAGTACAAGCTTTTATGAACAATGTGTGTTCAAATGTGGTTGCTTAGCAACAACCCCCACAATTATGAATATCATTAAAGTTATGTAATCATACTCTAATTCAATTTTTTTGGTAATAACTTTATTCCATTCCAAGTCTAAAAAGTATAGAAGGAGATTACCAATTTCTCTTATCATGTTGGTCAAATGGAAACCAGTATATTTATAACCAGACAACAAATGTGTGTTTTGCCTCAACATAGCACACATTACATTCCAAACCTAGAATTTTTTTAAAAATCAGAATCATGATCATGCATACATAATTATTATTAGCGTAAGCACATAGTGCAACAAAGATAAGATAATGAAAACATAAGACTATGAGAGAATGAAAAATACAAGATAATGAATAACACAAGATAATGAAAAACAGTGAACAAATAACTCTCATATTGTTTTTCTTATTTCATACTTCTGGCTATAATTATTCTTACTTAACCTGGTTTAGTTTCCCCTTGATTTGTTGACTTCATGATACAAGTGTTGTAAGGAATGTAACTGCAGAAAGTAATCAACACAAAGTGACAACTCTATGGATTTTGTGGCTTGGTGGTCAAGCGTGGCCACTAAAACTATCGATGTGTTGCGACTGGATGACAATTGATATTCAGTTCCCATGCTTGACCACTTACAATACAAGCCAAAATAAACTTTAAGTTGTCGTTATTCGCTCCACGTCCACTCGTGACAATGAAGGTGATGGCGATGAAAATGCAGAAAATACAAGTGTTTTCCATTTTAATTTTTTGTCTTGTTTGCAACACGACATTTGACTGCAGTCCTCTGAGAATTGGTGGAGTAGTCTTCAACATCACAGCATTTGAGGGGTGATAAGAATAGCTGGCAACATCGAAACAGCTACTGAAAGGTCAATCAGACTAGATATCAGAGTCGCTCATGACATTGGCATAGCTGAACAAGTGTTCAGTTATCACCTCTACTGACTGTGTTTTCAACTGAACAAGCTCCTGTAAATGCTACAGATGGAGAACTGCTCCACTGGAGTGGCTTCATTATTACCTCAGCACAACTGCCACTCATTTGCAATAGTTATCGACTGTCACTAGAACACGGTAACCAGATATCACCACAGTTAACTGATACTCAGTGCAGTAGCTCTCTAGATCACTACAGCTCACTGGCCGTTCAACTGGATATACTGGAATACTTCTTGGTATCCACAAAGCTTACATGCTGCTTGAATGCTATGGCTCTGGGACGGACACAGCCATGAAGCCGTGAAGTCCCCCCAAGGACTTTTTAAGTCACTAGTACAAACAGCATTAAAAATGAATTTCACAGAGGATCCATGCAGTCTGGACTTATTGTTATTATTATTATACTGTACTGAGTAAAGGCTGCTTCTCAAAATGATGCTCAGCCAACGTATTGTATCGTATCATCCAATCATATTATGAACCAGCAACAATATCATGTAGACACAGATAATTGATTGTGTAAAATGATGATACAGTACACGTCAAAATAAACTTGACATTTCCGTTTTGTAGACTGATAGAAAGCCAATGACCGTACAAAAAACGGACAGTGGAGAAGTCAGAAATCACCCATCAGCAAAACATATGCTGTTTAAAGTGCTCACTGGGCATATGCTCACCGTTGGCAAAAACCGGACAGCGTTGCAATGCGTGCCATGCATCCAGATCACGTGTCACACCACATACTGCGTGGGCGGCACCACATACTGCGTGGGCGGGACCACGTGTCCGCCACATTTATAGAACGTGTTGCGCTGCATATATACCGCGTTGAAGTGGGCAATCTACATTCTAAAAGTCTATCCACTGAGTTCACTAGAGAGGTTGTTGTTGCAGTACTGGGTATGACTTTTAGGAAGGCTGTTAAGGCTTCTTTACTTCAACAGGGTAAGCCTACTTTGTGTTGTAGCTAGTGTTTTATTTTCTTGGGCTCAGTATTTGTTCTTTCGTTATAGCTGGCTTTAGTTGCACGGTTCTGTCCAGTTCTGTGTTTCACCCATTTTACATTTGTACTATCTTAGTTTGCAGGCCTCTTTCGCTTAGCTTGGTGTATTTGTGCGTTCCTTAACTAGTGACTTCATTCTAGGTGTTGACCAATAATATAGCTGGTTCTTTTTAAGCTTGCTACAAAGGATTTCTTCTAATTTAGAGGTTATTGACACATACTGTAGCTTACAAGTTTTTACCAATTATTATTTCAAGCTTGTTTGATACCCACAAATTATTTTCAATGCAGAATTCTATTTGGTTTATTGGACTGACGAAGATTCTGCAACAGTAATACCAATGAACCAATTGTTGGAAGGATCGGCAGTAGGCGATGACCGTCTGATTTGGTATGGAAGTCTAAGGTGTCGTGGGAGAATCACTGCATATAGCTTAACACAATCTTAAGTCAAATATTTTTGAATGAAATGCAGGAATTTAGGATACCATTAATGTACTAATGGAAGATGATGTTGTTGAAGAGGATACAACTGGCACATCGCGAACATCATCTTTACCTCGAACCTCACCTTTACCTGGAACCTCTACTTTGCCTCGAACTTCACCTTTGCCTTGAACCTCACCTCTGCCTCGAACCTCACCTTTGCCTGGAACCTCACCTATGCCTGGACTCTCACCTTTGACTGGAACCTCACCTTCGCCTTGAACCTCACATATGCCTGGACCCTAACCTTTGCCTGGACCCTCACCTTTGCCTGGAACCTCACCTTTGCCTGGACCCACCTTTGCCTGGACCCTCACCTTTACCTCGAACCTCACGTCTGCCTCGACCCTCACCTTTGCCTGGAACCTCACCTCTGCCGCAACCCTCGCATGGAGTGGAGAATGCTATAAATTATTTAGTCCCAACCCCAAAATTACTCTTTTTTGGGGCAGACTATCATAAAAAAAAGAAAGGTCAGGAGTACAAAACAGGCTTCTGCAAATGTAGCGCCTATTACTTGATAATTATAATTAGCGTTAAGTGATAATTCATATACTAAATTTCTTCTATGCAGGCTACTGTAAAGAGAAAGGCTGCAGTGAAGGGAGCCTCTAAAAATGCAGAGGTGATCATTTGAACATTGTCATGATTATAACAGTCACTAACCTAGCAAATATACTCATTATTGATTTTTTTAAATAATTTAGTGGTAACCACACACCATTTGACTCCCAAATGCCGGACTCCATTGGCCACCGCTCAAGACCCATCGTCCCTTAATCAGTTTTCTCCTGACCCAACTCCATCCCCAATCTCCACTGCTCCTTTGGAAACTGGAAAGATTTTTGAGCAACTAGTGTTTCCAACAAAGGCAAGTGAATTTATCACCTATGTTTAGGTCTTCAGGGTAGGAAGGTGTCTGTTAACCTATACTGTCCTATAGTGTTGTGTGTATTCACAGGGTCATGCTTGTGCAGCTAACCTATAGTGTTGTGTGTATTCACAGGGTCATGATTGTGCAGTTAACCTATAGTGTTGTGTGTATTAACAGGGTCATGCTTGTGCAGTTAACCTATAGTGTTGTGTGTATTCACAGGGTCATGCTTGTGCAGCTAACCTATAGTGTTGTGTGTATTCACAGGGTCATGCTTGTGCAGTTAACCTATAGTGTTGTGTGTATTCACAGGGTCATGCTTGTGTAGTTAACCTATAGTGTTGTGTGTATTCACAGGGTCATGCTTGTGTAGTTAACCTATAGTGTTGTGTGCATTCACAGGGTCATGCTTGTGTAGTTAACCTATAGTGTTGTGTGTATTCACAGGATCATGCTAGTGCAGTTAACCTATAGTGTTGTGTGTATTCACAGGGTCATGCTTGTGCAGTTAACCTATAGTGTTGTGTGTATTCACAGGGTCATGCTTGTGCAGTTAACCTATAGTGTTGTGTGTATTCACAGGGCCATGTTAGTGCAGTTAACCTATAGTGTTGTGTGTATTCACAGGGTCATGCTTGTGTAGTTAACCTATAGTGTTGTTGTTGTGTGTATTCACAGGGTCATGCTTGTGCAGTTAACCTATAGTGTTGTGTGTATTCACAGGGTCATGCTTGTGCAGTTAACCTATAGTGTTGTGTGTATTCACAGGGTCATGCTTGTGCAGTTAACCTATAGTGTTGTTGTATTCACAGGGTCATGCTTGTGCAGTTAACCTATAGTGTTGTGTGTATTCACAGGGTCATGCTTGTGCAGTTAACATATAGTGTTGTGTGTATTCACAGGGTCATGCTTGTGCAGTTAACCTATAGTGTTGTGTGTATTCACAGGGTCATGCTTGTGCAGTTAACCTATAGTGTTGTGTGTATTCACAGGGCCATGCTAGTGCAGTTAACCTATAGTGTTGTGTGTATTCACAGGGTCATGCTTGTGTAGTTAACCTATAGTGTTGTGTGTATTCACAGGGTCATGCTTGTGCAGTTAACCTATAGTGTTGTGTGTATTCACAGGGTCATGCTAGTGCAGTTAACCTATAGTGTTGTGTGTATTCACAGGGTCATGCTTGTGCAGTTAACCTAAGTGTTGTGTGTATTCACAGGGTCATGCTTGTGTAGTTAACCTATAGTGTTGTGTGTATTCACAGGGTCATGCTTGTGCAGTTAACCTATAGTGTTGTATGTATTCACAGGGTCATGCTTGTGCAGTTAACATATAGTGTTGTGTGTATTCATAGGGTCATGCTTGTGCAGTTAACCTATAGTGTTGTGTGTATTCACAGGGTCATGCTTGTGCAGTTAACCTATAGTGTTGTGTGTATTCACTGGGTCATGCTTGTGCAGTTAACCTATAGTGTTGTGTGTATTCACAGAGTAATGCTCATGGAGTGAGGTTTTGAAGAATGTCAAGAAAAGCCATGAGGACCTCATTGAACTTATCAAAGTGAAGCATGATAGCTTGGTCCAGTTGATCAATCAATTATTACAGCCTTCGTCAATTTCCACACTTCAACCAACCATGTCATCACCTCCTTCTGCGTCCCTACCTCCACCTCCAGTCCTGACCCTACCTCCAGCCCTGACCCTACCTTCAGCCGTGACCCTACCTCCAGCCGGGACCCTACCTCCAGCCCTGAGCCTACTACCTTCAGCCATGACCGACCCTACCTCCAGCCGGGACCCTACCTCCAGCCCTCACCCTACCTTCAGCCGTGACCCTACCTCCAGCCGTGACAATACCTCCAGCCGTGACCCTACCTCCAGCCGTGACCCTACCTTCAGCCGTGACCCTACATTCAGCCGTGACCCTACCTTCAGCCGTGACCCTACCTCCAGGCATGACTCTACCTCCAGCCGTGACCCTACCTCCATCTGTGACCCTACCTCCAGCCGTGACCCTACCTCCAGCCGTGACCCTACTGCCAGGCATGAACCTACCTCCAACCATGACCCTTGCTCCAGCCGTCACCGTACCTCAGCCATGCCCTTACCTCTACCTCCAGCCGTGACCCTACCCCCACCTCAGTCGTGACCCTGCCTATACCTCCAGCCTTAAACTTACCCTGACCTCCAGCCGTGCCCCTATCTAAACCTTCAGCTTCATCAACAACTCAACTTCCAACAAACACTCTGTTTAGTAGGTCCTTACCATCGACAATAATCAATACCAGATGCCTTATGTCAACAGAGGCTGTTTTGAAAAGACATCGGAAACTCAAGCAAGAGAGCAAGGCAGGGACACTAGCTTGTAAACTGGCCAGAGAGGCAGTATTTGGAGAAGAGGTAATGAAATGCTGCACTCCACTTGGCAATCGAATATTACCAGGATTACCATCGGCAGAACTGAAGCAATTAAAGGCAACAATTCTTTCTATTTTTCCACATGTCTCCAAACTCAAGGGTCACCTCTACTAAGTATGAAGAATTGCTTCAGGGACAGTTGACACATATTGGCTTGCATTTATAGCAAATTAATATAATAATTAAATTATGTATTATTAAATCAATCACAGGGAAAATCATTTATTTGTTCAATCTTAGTCTTTTGCATCCTTGCTGAATGGCTTCTAGGCACCTAGCCCACATGCTTTGCTACATACATGTACTGCATTGACACATTCCCAGTAGCACCTATACTGACTTCAGAGAACATTAATTCATTTATGCTCCTTTATGGAGTGCTTCCCCCTCAGTTCTTTATAACATTGTTTTTTGTCCCACCCACCCCCGACACCCTTGTTCAAATTTGTGAAAGAAACATCGTTCCTTTATGGAGTGCTGCCCCCTCAGTTCTTTATAACATTGCTTTTTGTCTTTATGGAGTGCTTATTCAAATTTGTGAAAGAAACATCGATATCGATACAATATCGAGCACAAATGATCATGCTAAATTCTATAACGTGTTCAACAAAGTTTCTTTTTTTGACTTTGAGTAAAAATAGTCCAGCTTGTTTCATAGACAAAGGGAAGCTGTCTTCTGGATCACTTGGACCACCACCACTTAGAGAGAAGTTGTACCATCACTCTGGTCAAGGCTTCTTCAACCACAGATCAAAGGTAATACCATCCATTCTTCTGTGGATAGAAATGCTGCCTATAGGAATTAAATTTACTATAATTCTAGAACATCGTTATTCCACAACAAACGTGAAAACCACCATGAACTGCGTCACAACTTCTTTCATTGTTCTAGCACCAAACCAGCTGCACAGTGGACAATTCCAGGTGATTGGGCACCATAAAGATCGCTTGTTAACACAATTTTAGCATAACTCGCCCCTCTCCAAGTTTCCACCTTAAAACAGCAGCTACCTTCACCCTTGTCCACTATCAAGTGGAAGTAGGATAATTTTTTTTGCGTGATGTAAAAACTGTGTAATCCTCACATGATGTTCATGCCAATTCCAGTGACTACATTTTCCTGACCCATGCACCTGAGCCAGCTGCATGCTGTTTGATGCACCATAAGGTGAACTACTTAGAACGGGAAAAAATCTTAAGGAAATGGTGAAAATGTTCAAAGTATCGCGTTCGGGTTAGAATCTGGATCCACCAGCATTAGTTTCAACAGGATTTTTGAAGAGTGTGGACCTAGAAAGCGATTGCGAGTTCTATGATACGAGTAAAACCTGGAGGGGTAAATTTGTAAATAAATTGGCAAAGGTGGCAGTATCATTATGACCTTCGTCCAATTTTTGTTTATACCGATGCAGCTGCTACTAATACTAAGTAGAGGTGAGGATGTGCTAAACTGTAAGCAATACTCCATCCCTTGATATTGTTTATATCTACACCAGCCATATGACTAATTTGTCTATCTTTTCTCGACAATACAAACTGAATTGTAACAAAGCTGGAAGTGTCTTCATAAGCATACTGATTACCTCTGTTGTACTCAGTAGATGAAATCCAAAGTTATAAAGTCAGGATGATACCATTCCACTACCATATCCCTTGCCTGCCAAAGCATTATCTACGTCAACTAGAAGGTGTGACCTTGCTTCAGTGAAGTTGTTACCAAGCACAAGCAAAAGCAAAATTTGTGTCTGAGGTGGCTTCATGTATGCTGCGATTCAAGCGTTACCCAGATAGAGATGACTTCGTATGTGTGGCCCATTCAGTTATAGAAAAATACCCTTTCTTCAAGCCAAAAAATGGAAATCCTTAAGTAAGTTACTACGTTTATGAGTCTTACAGGATGTTATGGTACACACAGCCTAATGAATTGGTTCAACAAGTTCTGCTTACTCATGCTCATGGAATTTTTTGTCTGATGGTGGAAAAAATGCAGTTGATGAGAAATTGAGAGCTCTTACAAAGGAGCATTGGACCCAAATTCCTGCTATCACAGAGTAAATGAAGATCGAAACACAACATAAGACACGACTTTCTGATGTGCTACATGAGCTGCAGTGTGATGAAGGTAAAAAAAATCGGGAGAGGGGGTGAAATATATGTATGGATTATGTGTGTCCACTATTGGTGTAGGAATACAAGGAAGTACACTTCTTGCTCTGACAGTTACCTCTTCTGCTAGCAGGTATCCGAAGCAGATCGGATCCCAACAAAGTTACATTCATTACAGAGGTTAAGTTTTGTAGACGAGAACCCCAATATAATTGTTACAAGGGGTAGTATATTATAGTATAGCAACTGATCCTTTGTGCTGTGAGGGCTTGTTATTTAGCCCCATGCATATTTAAGTAGGGAGCATCGAGAGTGTTTCACAAGCCTTCAACGTTGCAGACAAAAAATTGTTTCAGAAGTTTTATGTTTTGATGTTTTATTTAATTTCTACTTTTGATATTCAATATTCTGTATGTGTTGCATTTATGGAAGTGCTCATCCTTCAGTTCCCCTTACAAAAAACATCAATCACTGTGAAACACTTTATGGCCTCACCGGTGTAACTATCATTTATTTATGAATACATGTACAGAGACTTTGTATCATCATTGTTAACCTTACATCATTTTAGTGTGTAAAAGGCAGTTTTCTTTGACAGCTTTCATTCTGCTGTGGGTGTGGGTGATACTTGATTTTGGTGCGTAATACACACTGAAATGGTGTGTGCTTCACAATATAAGTAGCATGTTCTGCATGCTTCAATATTGAGTGTGTAAAGCACAACCAAATGAGTGTGCATACAGCGACGGCCTAGTACACTCTGTTGCACACTTTATGTTTTACAGTATACATTAGTAAATATCGCTGAAAATTTAGCCAATACACACTAACCATCTGCAATTCCATATGCCGACCATTAGCAGAACTAAACTAAAATTGTCACATTTATAATATGTTGTCTTCTAAAATAAAAAAGTATGCTTTATTTATTGGGTAATGATCATCACTCAGATTAACATTGCTTATATTAATTTAATATCTCAATATGAAATATTTGCACAACTAATTCCGTTCCATTGATACACTGGTTATGTTGCCATCCATTGCTGAATGGATTTCTTTGCTATAATTCAGAGTGAAGTAGTGATGTGTAGTTTTTGTTTTCTACCTCAATGTAGCTGACTTTTAAACCAAAGAGAAGCTTATTGCACTTGTACATGTTAAGTTTGTGCTTACTCTTGGAAAAGGTTGTAGCTATCAGCTGGTCTTGGAACATCAGTCATGAAGATCTTCATGGCCCATTAATTCAGTATCATTGATGTCATGTGTTGCATCATAGAAAGATGATTCAATGTTATGTGAAGGATTTTTGTGATATGAAGGAAATACTGGACTGAATCAGATATCAGATCTAACCTTGTGGAGGTTGTTCTGGAATGGGTTCCTGTTGCACTCCAGGAAAAGGATGCTGGTAGTTACCTAACAAGCACATACAAACATATCATATCATGTGACAAATAATGTCTGCTTAGTCCAATAAGCATATGACCATCATACAGCGTAGCTATGTGTGTGTCTGCGTATCTCTACTTGACTGAACCAGACATCTGGTCTGACCTGGTGGAGGTTGTGCTACAGAGTGTCCATGGGATTGGGTGGGGTAAGGAGCAGCTGGAGTATAGTACAAAGGTTGGTGGGCAAGGGATTCATCACTAGGCTGCTGGTAGTTACCTATGTAGGAAATACAGAGTACATCATATCATGAAAACAAATAATGATGGCTTAATTCAATAAAATAGCATATGAGCATCACACATAATTTGTATGCGAAAGAGGGAGAGCGTGGCTAGTCTGGTATGCAAGTTAGCATTGTGCAGTGAGTCTATGTGCACCATTGTAGCTACATGAAGGTTACAGTAAACTCTGGTTGTTAAGTGTCCACTTCTAACTACAACCTCCTGCAATAAAACCAGCGCTTAAACTATATTCAGTGCTTAACAAAACAACACTGCTAAATAATGCACACCTACATATTTTCTACAAATATTAAATAAAATTTTGCATTTTTTGTGCTTGATTGCTGTATACTCGAGAAGCTGCTCTCTTGAAACCAGCAGAAGAAGGAGTAGCTAATAACAGTAAGAGTCATACCAAAAAGACCAAGTCTCATGAGCAGAAATTCTAGCCTCTGTGGCACATTGACTCTCAACCAACTCATTTCAGCATCTTTATCCACAAAATGATTTGAACACACTTCATGATGGTAAGCTTGTTAGCAAAATACTAGAAGAAATCTTAGCTGAACTGCTAGCATACTGCATGAGCATGATACAGTAGTTTCAGTTGACAACATCAACAAGATTTCTCTTTCTTAAACATTGGCTAATAAAAACAATTTTAAGTCAAAACAGACAAATCTACTCAGTGCTTTAGAACTTCACAGATCATGGAGGAGGAGTTACCTGCAAGTAACAGTAGCCAAAAAATGTGCAAGGGACTAGAAACGTCCTCAAATAAGCAGCAAGAAGCTGGCCATTAACCTATAGCCTAATAATGGGCATGGTGGTACTGGTCTGCTTGCCTCAATGTTTTATAATAAAGTCTTCACAGAGAAGCTAATACACGTGTTCATAACCAACATCCTTTTCTATGATGGCTCAACCAGTGCTTCACAGCCAGACACCATAAGGACGACAGCTAACAGAGATGGTAACAACCTGTCAGGGATACACCAGATATGTAACAGCCTTTTACTATCAGCATGGCATATGTCACGAGAAGAAAAAATAATCAGACTATTGTCACTTATTATACACTGAGCATTTGTCTGTGGGACTTTAGGACCTTATTAGGTATGTTTTGTGTTGTGGCTTGTGTTGTGGTTTGTATTGTGGTGGGTTGGATCATGTGATGAGGGTCTCTAACTAGAGAGAATTGGTTTTGACTAAGTTGTTGTCTGTTGTATGTAAACAATTGAATCTTTATCCTGAGCAATGGCTTCTGTGCTACCTGTACAATAGCCTGACACACACTATCTCTCTATATATATACCACTTCCCCCATAGAAAGAACCCTCACATTTGGTGGGAGCTAGGAACTTTGGAAATACCAACACAACTTGGGTGTACTGAAGAATTCTCATGATTGGAAATCAGGGAATTCTCATCAATGGTTTCACAACCCAGGAAGAAGGCTACTCGTCAGTGAACTCTATACAAGGAGAGCAGGTATTCTACCTCAGAAGAAGGAGGGGGAGAAAGGGACAAACACTACAACAATGAGTATGAGGACATTGAAATGGGGAGGAGTCCATTCACAAACAAATTCAAGACAACGAAGAAATAGTGAGCGATACTGCACCTCACAAGAGGAGAGCACAGCATCGTCCAGCACCACAATTCCAGGTAACCTTAGAGATGTTGATGCAGCTTGAAAGGCAAGAGGCCAAAAAAACTTGTGCTGAGGAAGGAAGAGAAGTAAATGAATTCTTCAAACAGATGATGAGATTGGTGATGGACAGAGAAAGCCTGAGAGTGTATGATGCCAATGCTAGAATGCAAGTGTGGCACTTGGAGAAAGCTGTGCTATTTTTTAAAGGCAAGACGAAGCGAGTCTGTGTAGCACTATTAAGTGCAATCAACCATGGCAACTGGGGGACAAATCTTAAGAGAGTCAGAGGATGATAAACAATGATTTTAATCCCCTCAAGATGACAGTGATGATGATGAGTAAGACACTATGAAGGAGTCATTGGCTGTCACGACCTGAGCTCATGCCAAGGCAGAGGCAGTTAAGGAAAGAGAACTGGAGATTCGACAGAAAGACTCTGGAGGAATGTTCCATAGTCTGGAGGACTATGTGCAGCAGCCACCAGAACCCGAACCAGATTAAGACTGGGATTGGAAATGACTATGACGTTAGTAAGGAGGAAGTCTCAGAGGAGGAGCCTACCGAGGGAAATGACGATGAGGTACTAATCTCAATACCACAATTGAAACCAAGTCAAGATTAGAAATGGCTGGGTCCTTACATCACCAAGAAAGTGAGCAATATGACGTATGAAGTTGACATGATAGATCGGCAGAAACGAAAGAGAGTCGTCCATGCCAACAACTGGAGAGAGTAATTGGCAGCACTGTTACTACTGGAAAATGCCTAAGGAAATGTAGGAGACATTCAAACTTCGATCTCGAAACACAGCTCAGCCAGGAACAAACGAAGGTGATCCAGGAAGGAATCATTGACATACTACATAACATGCCAGGAAAAACAAATGTGGCCTAACATAGGATTGACATGAGATGCCCTACTATACGTTTACCACTATACTGAGAGTCAGAGGAAACAAAGGCTATCTTGCAGGATGCGATCAGAGACATGTTGGAGAATGGAATTGTGAAACCATCGAGAAGCGAGTGGTCAGCACCAGTGGTTTTGGTGCCCAAAAAGGATGGAACTAAGAGGCATTGTGTGGATTATCGAAGGATCAACAAGGTCATAGCCACTGACAACTATCCACTGCGTTGCATCGATGAGTTCATAGATTGTATGGGGAAGATCCCATACATAACAGCACTGGATTGACAAAGGTATATTGGTAGGTTCCTGTCAACCCTGAAGACCGACCGAAGACTACATTAATCCCAGCTTTCAGAAAATATCAATTCACAACGATGCCATTTAAATTGAAAGGTGAACCTTCCAACACTTTATGAATGTCTTATTGAGGGATTTGCATCCATTCGCGTCTGCATACATGGACGATGTTGTTATTTTCAACCGCCTGGAATTAACGTTTACAAACAGTATTCGAGAAGCAGGGCTTATGCCTGAAGGAGAAAACGTCAGTTTGGCAGGAATGAGTGCAAATACTTGGGTCTTGTTGTGGGACAAGGTCATGTTAGACCAGAGGAAAAGAAAACTGCAGCAGTGAAAAAGTATCCTTGGTCAGATATGAAGAAGATTTTGAGGTCATGCTTATGCGTAGCAGGCTATTATATTCATTCCCTGACTTCTCCTACCCACTAACAGTACTAACAAGGAAGACAGTACGAAACTTATGGAGCGAATAACACCAAAGATCATATGACATGCTTAAAAGCAAGCTCACGAAGAATCCAGTACTGAGGAATCCTGACACATTGTGTTACAAACAGATGTATCTGATGTCGCAATTGGTGCTGTTCTCAGCAAGGAGATGATGATGTGGCACAGAATAACCTATGGGCTATTACAGCAGAAAACTACTATCATGTGAGACTCGCTATGCTGAGGTCGAAAAGAAATGTTTAGCAATTGTAACAGCCATAAAAAAATTTAGGACCCTCCTGGAGGGGGGAAGGTTCATGGTAGAGACAGACCACCTCACCTTGAAGTACTTATACAACATGCATAATTCAAGTGGAAGACTGACATGTTGGAGTCTATTCCTCCAGTCGTTTGACATGGAGGTGAAGTATCATTTGGGTAGCAAGAACAATAATGCTGATGGTATTTCAAGACCTGCAGTGGAATACATTCTTCCTCAAGAAGAAGGGGAAGATATCAGGGACACTCGAGACATGGAAGAGCATCTGACTATCAGCAGGCATGTCATGTGAGAACAAACATTCAACTAATCACATTGTTTCACTTATTATACAAACACATTGGTCATTATTTTCTGTGGTGCTTTAGGACCTTATTAGGTATGTTCTGTCTTGTGGCTTGTATTGTGGCAGGTTGGAGCATGTAATGGGGGGCTCTAGCTAGAGAGAATTGGTTTGGTTGCTGACTAAGTTGTTGTCTTTTGTATGCAAACAATTTAATCTTTATCCTGAGCAATGGCTTCCGTGCAACCTTCTTAGCTCATTCTATCTATATACCTCTCTGTTCATAGAAAGAACCCTCACACAACCACAAAAGTGGCATTTAACAGCTTTGCTAACAACCGGATAATGGTATATCATTCATTTCCCACCACTAACTTTGTGAAGTGAATGTACACATGGCTAACTCTGTAACATGACACTGCTGAATGATGCAAAAAGAGTTAACTGTGTAACACTAACACTATGATGAGATCATAATTATAGACATAGCTAATTGCATAGAATTAGCTGTGCAGTGGCGTAGGACCCACAGAGGGGCCATGGTGGCTGGCACCCCCGTAGAATTCTCAACAGGCTAAAATAGTGTGATGTGAAAGCTTGGACACTTTTGCCCCGCAGCACACATGACACATACATAACTTTTGGCAGCACACTCGCCGTATGCTCTATGCGCATGGCTGGGCCTAATTAAAAGGAATTGTGTGTTTATTAGAGTATTTGCACTTGGAAACGTGGAGTCTGTATTAGCAGGCAGAGTTGCAGTGTAACCCCCTGAGTTCCAGTATGCATCAGCAGAAACTAAACTTGGCTCCCATTGGAGCAGGCGTAATAAACTCGCAGGTACATTCTGTTAGCATCCTCGAGCAATGATTAACTATTTAACCCCTGACAGGTGGACGTCATTCTCTGACACAGAGTCTTACCCTGAAACTACATCCAGCTGCTCTTCAAGTGAAGGTGTATGCATATGTTCATGCTGCACAGATATTTGCACTCCCTATCATCCATTAGAGGAGGTTAGGGGTTGTGGTGTGCGCCATGTTCAAGGGCATGGTACAAAAGCATATTCTAGACACATCATACCCAGCTGGTACACTTCATTTCCTTGGATCAGTGTGTGCACTTCCAGTCTAAAAATCTATTGTAGTTCATGTCGCAATGCTCAATCCAAGGGTTTAATTAATTTTCTGAAGAATTGCAAATCTGCTTTTGTAAATGGCGGATTTAAGAACTTTAAAAAAGCGATAGAAGATGTCGCGAAAACGAAAACAGTGCTATGCACACTGAATCTGTCATGAAGTTAGCTGCAATCCAGAGTATGTCATGTGGAATAGGTGCTCAATTAAGTACACAATTACTGACAGACCAAAAGAACAATCAGAAAATGCCTATGAAGTTACTTGGCAGCATTAAGTAACTTGCTCGACAAGGGTTGCCATTACGTGGGCATCAAGAAGATTTCAATGGAACCTTTACCAGCTCCTACTACTTCAAGCAGTAGAATGTCCCGAGATGAAAACATGGCTTCTCAAACATGAGTACATCTCACCTGAGATCGTGAATGAGATAATTACAATCATGGGCCAACTTTTACTTCGAAAACTTCTCTCTGACATCAGAAGTTCTTTGTGGTACTCTATCCTGGCTGATGAAGCCACTGATGTGTCACATCATGAGCAACTATCACTATCTATTCGATGGGTGGATGATGACTTTGTGGTTAATGAAGACACACTTGGTCTCATGAAACTTCCAGACACAAAGGCTTCCACAATTTTTTCAGCCATAAACTATATAGCGATGTGCTCTCCCTCTTTCTTAGTGCTGTGGGCAGGCATTTGATGGTACTTCTGCCATGAGTGGGCATAGAAGTGGAGTGCAGGCATTAGTCAAAGCCTAAGCACCTCAAGCACTCTTTGTTGTCTTGCTCATAGTCTATATCTTTGCTTAAAGGATTGTTAACAACACCTGTGACCTAATGAGAAATATAATGGAATTTATTTATAATTTGGTGCAGCTGATTCGATATTCTCCTAAGAGATTAATGCGCTGAGAAAGGAAGTTAGTATAAACAGTGGTGAATCTACACCATCTTTGCGAATGCTTTGTCCTACCCGGTGGACAATTAGACATTCCTCTATTGATAGCATCATTCGTAATTACAAAGCTTTGCAAGCAGCTTTGAATGAAATAGAGAAGGGACGGGATGAGTATGCAGCAAAGGCTAATGGTTTACACTTTCGTATGGAGCAGTTTGAGATATTTTTCTCCTTAAAATTGGCATATCAAGTATTTTCTGCTGCAGAGCAACTGTCAATCAGTTTGCAAGCAAAGGATTACATAGTTCAGGATGCAGTTCAATGTGCTTCATTACTGTCTTCACATTTGCTCTCGCTTCGCAATGAACAACGATTAAACATTTTTTACGAAAAAAGCTAGCTTGGACCTGACAGATGAGCCTTATCTACCACGGCATAGGAAAGTTCCCAAACGGTATGATGGAGGTGAGCCTGCTCATCGGTATGCCAATCCTAAAGAGCGATATCGACAAGCATACTTTGGGGTTTTAGAACTGGCTGCTGGAGAGGTAGAAAGAAGGTTTGATCAGGCTGATCTCAAAATAGTAAAGGAAATAGAAGTGCTCCTGCTTAATTCTGCAAATGTGGAGGTTGTACAATCTCTACCTTCAACCGTTTTGGACAATGTAGGTAAAGATTTTGATCAGGAACGCTTGAAGTGTCAGCTTTCTCTTATTCCTGACATGTTCAAAACAGCCACTGATGGAAGAAGCATCAACAAAGTTATCCATATCAGAACTATTGCTGATATCATGAAAAGAAGCAGCATTTACCGAGGCTTGTTAAGTGAGGTTTTCAAACTACTAAAACTTTTTTTTACATTTCCAGTCACCACGGCTACGGCAGATAGTTCTTTTTCCTCCCTAAGAAGACTAAAGACATTTCTGAGAAGCGAAATGACTGATTGCAGGTTGAATAACTTATTCCTCATGTATGTGCATAGCTCAAGAACAGATGAACTGGATTTAAAAGAAATTGCAAAACAGTTTGTATGTGTCAAGTCAAGGAGAATAAATTATTTTAAGAAAGGTCACTTGTTTGGTCTTTTGTTGAATTGAAAGGAGTGCATATATACTAACTACGATAGATGTGATGACTTTGTGAGTATGTGTGATTTATTTAGTTTAAACTGCAACTGTTACTAATTCATTTTAACATTCTAGGAGCCCCGATAGATGAAAACATCTTCCTGCACCACTGCTGTGTAATGATGATATATGTAAAAACTTGTGTAGGACGAAAACAGTGATGCTGCATGTACAATTGATTTGCTCCAACATACACACCCTACAATGTACGGAAATATATACTACAGTACTTTTAAAGACACAGCATACAAGTGGCCTGGCTATTGCAGAGTGCGGTACCTATTGTCTGTGGTGGAGGGTCCAGAGTTGGCTGGTCCTGGGATGTGGCTATATACACATGTACATATAACATTATGAAAGAGTTATTACATCTGACAATGCCCTATAGTTGTCTAATATTAGGAGCTATTGCACACTATCACACAACTAGAAGAAACTGGAAAAGTAGTTGGAGAATTCAAGTGACCTTTGTCCGACCTTAACAATTCCACAACCTGCTGTTGGGAATCACATGGTAGACTGTTTGATCCTGGTAAGACTTAGGTTACTTGCATCTGATGGTTGATCGCCATCTCTACACCAACTCCACTCAACACCTCACATGACCCATAATCAACAAACATGGTAAGTATATATTTCAGGTGATTTATGGTTTTACTAGTTGTTAAGTCACAATTCATAAATGAAGCTATAAAATTGTTTCTCATACAAATTGGGAATTAGAAGTTTAATGTCGGACAAGCTTATTAGAGAATAGAGGTACTTGTAATGACAAATTCTCACAGTGGGTATTGCCTTACTTGTTTTGTGCCAGCAGCTTTCTTTGTCACATAAATAAATATTCTTGTGACATTTCTGGCAGTGAATGAAGGGTTTTCCTTTGCACATACGCACTGGGTGGAGTTGTTTGCATTTGAAACACTTTGAACGTATTTCAGGATTAATCTTTTCCTTGTCGTAATGCAGCTCCTTCAGAGATCGATCAATAGATTCTTTTATCATTTTCTGCACAGCATAGCAGACTTTGGGCAATGGTGTGCCACGATCCTCATCCTCCTCCTCGAATGTTACTGGATAGAACTTCACTTCAAGTTGAGATTCCAGCATCTTAATAGAGGTCTTCTCATAATCTTCATTTATGTTGATTTCGAAGAAGACCTGATCTTTATAGATTTCATCTTCTAGCAACTTAAGAGAGATTCCTTCTTCATGTTCTTTCTTACTTTCAGCTAACATCATGAGCTGAATAACAACCATGCCAAATAGACTCTTGGGGCAGTGAAGACACTTGAAAGCAACTGTCAGAGGCAGGATATCCGTCGGTGTTTCTTCATCCTGTGTTAACTCAGGCAAATGGTTAAGGACCCAAGGAATAAAGTACTTACTTATTCCGTTCTTGCCTTCAAAAGGTATGATCATATGGAGGTGGACAAGAAGAAGGAGGAACTCCTTTGCAGTCATTTTGTCTCGTGTACCCAATACCCGCTCAAATACTGAGGCTTCCAAAACACCTTTACTGAATTTCTTCAATTCACTAGGCAAAAAGGCTTTGGATGAATGGAAGGTTTTGACCATGAAATCAGTGACTTTGTCGAAGAGGACTTGTGTTTCATTGACCACTAAGTGCCTCAGGCCATCCACATCGTAAAATCGTATGATGCCAATTCTGTGGTGAAGGAAGTGCAAAAGGCGCTTCACTTCTTTATCTCCTGTAATGCCATACTTGGCTGCAATAGCACTGCATTCTTTTCGTGTGAGGATGCTCTTCTTGATACTCTGTAGGTGCAAGCTGAACAGCAGGGAGCTTACAGGGTACTTGATGCTAAAGGCATTACTCTCTGTGATCACCTTGTTAACAGTGGAGCGAATCTTTCTGAAACTTCTATCAACTGGTGATTTGTTGTTGTCAACAGTAAAGATCACACGTTTAGCATCCTTCTCCTCGTACACAACCAGATCATCAAATCCATTTTTGGTGATCAACTCATCCAAGGTTTTATTAATTGCTGCAATATTATTCTCAGCATCAGACCCTAGACGGTCTGTGTGCGTGCCAATGATGAAGACCAAAGGTGGGTGCTGGTAAGAGGTGACTGACTCAGTAATCTGCATGGCACTGATGCTCGCCAGGGTTTGGATCAGTGCTTGTTGGGTGGAGATGGAGGATTCATATTTGTTGATGACCTCACTTGTACCTTTCCTGTATTCAACTGTAAGCAACTCATTGATGGGAATGTCTACATTGAATACAAAGAAGAAAATGGAGGGACCGTTGATCAAGATGGTGAGAACTTCTTGAAACTCCACCTGCCCTCCAGTGTCTCGCAGATAAATTGAACTAGTCCTCTTGAGATCTTTGAAACTCTTAATTTTGTAATTTTTTAGCAATAAGCTGACATTTTTCATTAGCTCAGTGATTGAGTCACCCTTCTGATGTGTGGCTTCCAAGCCTGTGGTCATCCCAACCTGGTCATCAAAGACTATGGTCTGTTCAGACTGCTCATCCAAGCCTGCTGTCTGTTGAGGAGCTATTTCTGTGTATTTCTGTAATTGCATTATGAAAGAATCATTGCACTCTACAGGTTGCCACATGCTATCATCAGAGTCCAGTGACATGGCTGCACTAGGGGTGGTCTGGTATTCGATGTTAATATCAACCATGACAACAGATTCACACACTCCAGTAGAGGTATACAACTTTTGGGGTTTTCCAAGCAAGTTATCCATAAGAGAAGATTTACCAGTTCCAGGGAAGCCCAACATCATGATGTGTGCTACGTTTCTCTCGATAACTTCACCATTATCAATAGCTTTCACCACGTCTTGCACAAGTGAGTCATCTAAGGAATTAAAAAACACAACAACATAATGACATACTTAGGGCTGGGGCTAGGGCTACTATATATATGTATATATAACATGCTGTTCTATAAATAGAATTGAGAACAGACTGATGTGCCGTATTATAAGAACAAATAACCAGTTATCACTTCTGCTGTTGTGTTTGTGGAGTTCTCACTCCTACCAAGTAAGACCGTAGCTGGTCCTCTACAAAAACACATGCTATTTGGTTGCTGGAGTTCTCCTGTGTAACTGTCACCAAGACCTTGAAGAAGACTGTAGCTGAACCTACATGTGCACTATCAACAACAGCAACAAGACATGGCATGTGCTGATAACTCTAGTACTCAACAACAAGAATAAAGCTCAGAGCAGGACTTTGTGGAGCTCTGTGTTGTACAGTAACAACAACAACTAAATAGGACCAAAGGGGAATAATGGTCTGTCCAGGTGTTATAAACGAGAGGGGAATAATGGTCTGTCCAGGTGTTATAGACGAGAGGGGAATAATGGTCTGTCCAGGTGTTATATACTAGAGGGGAATAATGGTCTGTCCAGGTGTTATATACTAGAGGGGAATAATGGTCTGTCCAGGTGTTATAGACTAGAGGGGAATAACAACAAAAATGTTTCCATTCAAAAACAAACAGTATTGATGCAACTTGTTCATGAATGAAAGGAACAAGAATGCACTCATGAAGACTACACCCATTTTAGATGATTCTATAATCACTTAATCTTTACCATATGAGGGACAAAAAAATAGAGGACGCCGCCGACTAAAAAACAGATGCAGAGATGGCACTATTTTACTCTCTTGCAATTGAAAGTCTGCAGTACTTTTCAGGCTCTTCCTCTAATGCTTGATTTAAGTTCAAAACAATCATACACTAGGTACCATTGTTACTGGAACACAACCTGGTCTCTCTGGACAAATAGTTTTTGAATCTTTTGGCTATAGTGCTTCTTGTTGAAGTAGCTATTCTAGTGTTTTGGTCGAGCTTGTCACCTACTATTATGTTTAGATCTTGGATAGGCTTGCTGGAGAGACTTGCTATTATTGTTGAAGCTAACTATTTTCTGATATTAGTTTCTAAGCATGCTAGCTAGCTATATTGTTCCTCTCTGGATGGATCCTAACCAATAGAGAAACTGGCAGCTCTGATCAAGTAAGAATGTTTGGATGTTACATTATTGAATTCAAAGCCATCTATCCACAATATTTAATATATAAGATATGTTTTCCTGTAATAGTTTATAAAAAGCTGCTTGGAGCTGGTAGTTAATCAGTAGTTAATTCTCTTTTGGAACACTTGTGTGTATGTATATGAGGGTATAAGCAGACCAAGGACATACCCTATTTCACTTAGTGACAGCATAGTGAAAATGGCATATCTTCAAATGGTAGGTAATATTTAGCATGATCAATTCGAAGAGCATGCTATTTCAACGAAGACTGAAGCGGTCTATTTGATGGTGCAAAGTGATCAAGGAAATACAGCATGCTAAGTATGATAGACGCCTGCTTTAGCTACAGCTTTCATGTTCACACTGAGGGGAGACAATTAAAAAACCCAAAAAATGGGGATTACAACTTGAACTCCATAGATTCTGCAAACTTCAATGCATAAACTTGATAGCTATATACATGTAGCTCGAAAGATATGTTTCTCTGTGTGCTCTCTTTTACTACCAAAAATGTTGCAGATATCAGCCATATATCAGCCAAGAGCCAACATTCTAACTTTATAACTTCACTCCAATGTATTGGACCCAACACCCATTAATAAGAGAGTCGGTCTCCATTATTTAGTATGTACTATTTTATTACCAATTAGGTATAACCATGCCCAAGTAACTTGCAGTTAAGGTGGGGTGCCTCAAAATCATGAATGCTTGGATTGACTGCACCATCCCAATAGAAAAGTGCTAGACAGTTGATATTGGTATTTATGGCAAGAGAAAGCTCTGCTCTATGAATAATGGTTTTCATTAGGTGCTAAATCGTAAATAGATGTAAGTGTGTTGGTTGAAAATTATTTTCTTCCAGCACGGAGAAAATTATATGCCAATTTTTTAATGGTTTAGTCTCTCCTTGAGTTGGTGATTTCACGACACAAGTGCTGTAAGGAATGTAATTGCAGCAGAAAGTAATCAACACAAAGTGATAACTCTATTGATTTTGTGGCTTGGTGGTCAAGTGTGGCCACTAAAAGTATCGATGTGTTGCTAGTGGGAAAATTTGATATTCAGTGCCCACACCTGACCACTTACAGTACAAGCAAAAATAAACTTTACATTTTCGTTTAGAATGGTCGCTGAACGCCACTGTCCCAATGGAGATAGTGGCAATGAAAATGCAGAAAACAGGAGGAATGTTTTCCATTTTCATTTTTTGTCTTTTTTGCAACACCATCTGAGAATTGGAGTAGTCCTCGACGTCGCACCATTTGAGGGTCGTTTGGATAAGCTGTCGACATTGAAACAGCTAACAAAAGATCGGCTATCAGAGTCACTGTTGACATCGGCACAGCTGAATTTCAGGCTAGCTATTCGCTCATCGGCTTGAACTTGCATGCAAGGAAATCTTGTATACTCAGCTCTTCTGTGACATTGCTGAAATGCTCTTGAGGCTGTACTAACCTTTATGAAAAGTTGGTTAAAAAGTGTCGTGAGCTTTCGGACCTCATTATGATCTCAAAGACGTGTTTGAATTCCCTGAAGTTGGTCACTTACTAGTACGACCTCATGGCAGCCTCTGGATTTCATACAAGTGGAAAGCTTTACTGAGAGTTGTCTACAGATATGATGCTTACCTTAACCACATGGCAGCACTGGTTGAGGACCGGTCAATAAAGAGTACAGATGGGCTACATCTGAATGGTTATCAGTTCAAGTGGAGAGAAACAAAAAAGCTCCTTGGTTCTGCTCTGCAAGTTGACATTCTTCAGCCAGCCTCCCTTCTCAGCCTCACCATACAAGACAATATTATAGACATTGTACAGGCATCAAGCATATCCTGAAGTCACATAGCTCATTAAGGAAACTATCTTTCCAGGATCAACTTGAGTGGCCAGTGACCAGGATGGTCTTAAGCAGATTGAAAGATGAACATGAGAGAAGGAGCTGCGCTGCATCATTTCAGTGATATCAGCGTAAAATGCTGTAAAGATCAAGCTCAGGCTGATTTGATCAAAAGATGCAAACCTGACTAGAGTAGACAGATGTAGATTTGCTTAGCTCATTCCTCCTTGTCATTAATACATAGAGCTGGCAGGACTCAGAGGGATCCTCAAATGCTGACTGTTAGGCTGAAATCAAGTCATCTCTCCTAAAGTCATTCGAGCTCTTCTTAAAGCCAAAGTAGTTGACCTTTGTTCTATTCTGGATGAGATTTAGGACATTGTTGATTACTCTAGGAATTACTTGAGAATTGGGAGTGATACCTACAAGAATGTTTGGTACCTGCAAGAAAGTTTGGTACCTGCAAGAGAGTTTGGTACCTACAAGAAAGTTTGGTACCTACAAGAAAGTTTGGTACCTACAAGAAAGTTTGGTACCTACAAGAAAGTTTGGTACCTACAAGGAAGTTTGGTACCTACAAGAAAGTTTGGTACCTACAAGAATGTTTGGTACCTACAAGAAAGTTTGGTACCTACAAGAAAGTTTGGTACCTACACAAGAAAGTTTGGTACCTACAAGAATGTTTGGTACCTACAAGAAAGTTTGGTACCTACAAGAAAGTTTGGTACCTACAAGAAAGTTTGGTACCTACAAGAAAGTTTGGTACCTGCAAGAAAGTTTGGTAGCTATAAGAAAGTTTGGTACCTGCAAGAAAGTTTGGTACCTGCAAGAAAGTTTGGTACCTGCAAGAAAGTTTGGTACCTACAAGAATGTTTGATACCTACAAAAAAGTTTGGTGCCTAAAGAAAGTTTGGTACCTGCAAGAAAGTTTGGTACCTGCAAGAAAGTTTGGTACCTACAAGAATGTTTGATACCTACAAAAAAGTTTGGTGCCTACAAGAAAGTTTGGTACCTACAAGAAAGTTTGGTACCTACAAGTAGGTTTGGTACCCACAAGAAAGTTTGGTACCTACAAGAAAGTTTGGTACCTACAAGAATGTTTGGTACCTACAAGAAATTTTGGTACCAGTTGCAGACTTCACAAGATGCTGTAAAGTGGCCAAAATGTCTTGTTGATCTGTGAGCTGCTCTTAAGTTTACCTTTTGCAACAGCAAAGGTTGAGTGCTTAATTTTTTTTAGAGGATGATCAACAATGAGAAGAACAAATCTCACCTCTTCAACTCTCAATGACTTGCTAGAAACCAACATAGAAGGCCCCTCCCTTCCTGAACGACTTCTCTTCAGATTCAGCAAAGGCCTGTGAGGAGTGATTCAGAAACCCCGAAAAGAGTATCGAATGGGTAAGCAAAGTTCCACAGCAAGTAATTCTGGAGGACTATGATACTGAACTTGATCTTGTTGCTTGGATAGTTGGTTTTGTAAGGTCGTAGGAACACTTATCTGAATGAATATATCTAGTTGCATATATACACATGTGTACGTTAGAATGTACATAATTATGAAGATGCATTCACAATTTTTTTTCCAAATAAAAACAATGTCAGATCATTAATTCACTGATGGCCAACCAAATTATTGTATCCATGGCTTAAATTTCAGATAGTAGTAAAAAGGTTATTTTCATCACTGAATAGGAGCCAGACTAATACAAGCAAGACTATGAAAGCAAGTCTCACGAGGTTGACTAAAAAGGAACTAGCAATGGCCTCTCAAGCGGCCATCTTTTAAACTCAAAGTATCTTCATTTGCAGAACCTATGGAACATACTTCATGATGGTAGATCCTGCTTAGTAAAAAATGAGAATTTTTTGGCAACAATTAGGCATCTGTTGGCATCTTTTATGAGCCAGAAGTGTAATGTTGAATGTTGATTTACACCTGATGACATAAAATGCATATCTTTGGAAATGTTCCAATTTTAAGCTGGTTTTTAATTTTAAGCTGATATGAAGAAAAATATACTTTTTCAGTTATACAGTGCTTTGGAACTTCATAGCCATGGAGGAGGGGTTAACTGCATAGTAACAGTAGCTAAAGAGGAGCAGCGAGGAGCTCTTCATTAAATTTTGAACTAACAAAATTGGTCATACTGGTATATTTGCCTTAATTACAGTTGTCTTGACATTGAAGCTAATACATGTGTGTAACCATTCCTACGATGCTGCTCAACCAGTGCTTCATTGCGTATTATTATAAGGAGGCCTAATAACTAATGACAGGGTAACTTAGGGATGACCAGCCGATTTTTTGGTTTTCTTCAAAAAAGTAATTTTTTTAAATTATTCTATATGGCATACTAACTGTGCTTCAGGATCAGGTCATTATTGTCAACTACTCTTGAGTTATGATACTCTTTAAGCTGACATTTTATTTTATACTGGCTGAAAAATGGACGAGAAGAAGCATGAATAACATGGCTTCCTATAGAAGTGAATTGTCGACATATTACTCCTATTTTTTACCTAAGTAAATATTTTTATATTATATGAAAGCTCTTTATTTTCTCTATCATTTGAATGATCAGTTTTTCAACTCATCCCTTTTCTCATGAAATAGTTCTGTTTGTGTGTTCACTTCTCATACTAGTATCGTAAATGGGCTATTGTATCAGTGGTTATCAGCTAGCACCATAAATGGCAAGTGCTGTCCACACTGCATTTAAACCGATGCGTATTAATGCACATAGGGTCAGAGGAAAATCCTGATCGTATCGATGTGCATTCGTCAATTCTCCACACTAGCACCAAAATAAACTGTACGAAGCGAAAATAATCAGCCGACCCTAGTCAGTTAAAATCATATACTGTAGCTGTAGTAGAGATGGAGTTTGTTTTTGCATCCTCTTTTTGCTGATCATCTACCTACAGATGCACAGGAAACATTTTCTGCAGAGAAGAAAGAGGAGAGAGCAGAGGCTGTGAGGTGGCCAGCCAGGAGACTCACTTCACTGTGAGGTGGCCAGGCTGGAGACACACTTCACCGTGAGGTGGCCAGCCTGGAGACTGGAGACACACTTCATTGTGAGTTGGTCAGCCTGGAGACACAATTCACTGTGAGGTGGCGAGCCTGGAGACACACTTTACGGAGCCTGGAGAAACACTTCACTGTCAGCTGGCCAGCCTGGAGACACACTTCACTGTGAGGTGGCTAGCCTGGAGACACACTTTACGGTGAGGTCGCCAGCCTGGAGATACACTTCACTGTGAGCTGGCCAGCTTGGAGACACACTTCACCGTGAAGTGGCCAGCCTGGAGACACACTTTACGGTAAGGTGGCCGTCTGGGAGACATACTGTGAGTTGGCCAGCCTGGAGACACACTTCACTGTGAGCAGGCCAACCAGCCAGGAGACACACTTCACTGTGAGGTGGCCAGCTTGGAGACACACTTTATGTTGAGGTGGCCAGCCAGGAGACACACTTCACTGTGAGTTAATTAACTGTGAGGTGGCCAGCATGGAGACACACTTCACTGCGAGGTGGCCAACCTGGAGACTCACTAAACTGTAAAGTGGCCATCCTGGAGACACACTTCATTCTGAGGTGGCCAGCCAGGAGACATACTTCACTACGAGGGACTAGCCTGGTGACTCACTTAACTGTGAGGTGGCCATCCTGGAGACACACTTCACTGTGATGTAGCCAGCCTGGAGACACACTTCACTGTGAGATGGCCAGCCTGGAGGCTCACTTCACTGTGAGGCAGCCAGCCGGGAGACGCACTTCACTGTGAGGTGGCCAGCCTGGAGATTCATTTGTCTGTGGGGTGGCCAGCCTGGAGACACATTTCACTGTAAGATGGTAAGCCTGGAGATACACTTCACTGTAAGGTGGTCAGCCAGAAGACATACTTCACTGTAAGGTGGCCATCCTGGAGACACACTTCACTGTGAGTTGCATTAGTCTGGAGACACACTTTACTCAGGTGCCTAGCCTGGAGAAACGCTTCACTGTGAGGTGGCCAGCCTGGACACACACTTCACTGTGAGGTGGCCAGCCAGGAGACACACTTCACTGTGAGGTTCACAGTCTGGAGACACACTTCACTGTTAGGTAGCCACCTGGAGATATATTTTACTGTGTAGTGGCTGGCCTGGAGACACACATCACTGTGAGGTGGACAGCCTGGAGAAATACTTCACTGTGAGGTGGCCAGCCTGGAGATTCACTTCACTATGAGATGGCCAGCAGTGAGACAAACTTCACTGTGATGTGGCCACCAGCCTGGAGTCACTTTTCACTGTGAAGTGGCCAGCCAGGAGACTCACTTCACAGTGAAGGCCAGCCTGGAGACACACTTCACTGTGAGGTGGCCAGCCAGGAGACACACTTCACTGTGAGGTTCCTAGTCTGGAGACACACTTCACTGTGAGGTGGCCACCTGGAGACATATTTTACTGTGTAGTGGCTGGCCTGGAGACACACTTCACTGTGAGGTGGCCAGCCCGAAGACACATTTAACTCTGAAAGGGCCAGCCTGGAGACACATTTGACTGTTACATAGGTGGCTAGCCTGGAGACTGTTAAATGGTCAGCCTGGAGACAGACTTCACTTTGAGGTGACAAGTCTGGAAACTAACTTCACTGTGAGATGGCCAGCATGGAGATACACTTCTCTGTGAGGTGGCCAGCCTGGAGACTCACTACACTGTGAGGTGGCCAGCCTAGAGACAAACTTAACTGTGAGGTGAGACATACTTCAATGTGAGGGGGTCAGCCTGGAGACAACCTTTACTGTGAGGTGGCCAGCCTGAAGACACACTTCACTGTGAGGTGGCCAGCCTGAAGACACTCTTCACAATGAGATGGCCAGCCAGGAGACAAACTTCACTGACACTTGAGTGTGAGGTGGCCATCCTAGAGACAGACTTCGCTGTGTGGTGGTCAGCCTGGAGACACATCTGTCTGTGAGGTGGCCAGCCTGGAGACACATAGGACTGTGAGATGGCCAGCCTGTTGACACATTTGACTGTGAGGTGGCCAGCCTGGAGACACACTTCATTGTGAGTTGGCCAGCCTGAAGACACACTTCACTGTGAGGTGGCCAGCCTGGAGATACACTTCACTCTGTGCTGGCCAGTCTGGAGACTCACTTCACAGTGAAGTGGCTAACCTGGAGACACATTTTACTGTGAGGTAGCCAGCCCGGAGACAAACTTAACCATGAGGAGACAAACTTAACCATGAGGAGATGACCAGCCTGAAGACAGACATGACTGTGTGGTTGCCAGACAGAAGGCACACTTCACTGACACTTTAGTGTGAGGTAACCAGCCTAGGAGACACACTTCACAGTGAGATGGCCTGCTACAGACATACTTCACTGGGAGGTGTCCAGCCTGGATACACATTTGAATGTGAGGTGGCCAGCCTAGAGACAAACTTAACTGTGAGGTGAGACATACTTCAATGTGAGGGGGTCAGCCTGGAGACAACCTTTACTGTGAGGTGGCTAGCCTGAAGACACACTTCACTGTGAGGTGGCCAGCCTGAAGACACTCTTCACAATGAGATGGCCAGCCAGGAGACAAACTTCACTGACACTTGAGTGTGAGGTGGCCATCCTAGAGACAGACTTCGCTGTGTGGTGGTCAGCCTGGAGACACATCTGTCTGTGAGGTGGCCAGCCTGGAGACACATAGGACTGTGAGATGGCCAGCCTGTTGACACATTTGACTGTGAGGTGGCCAGCCTGGAGACACACTTCATTGTGAGTTGGCCAGCCTGAAGACACACTTCACTGTGAGGTGGCCAGCCTGGAGATACACTTCACTCTGTGCTGGCCAGTCTGGAGACTCACTTCACAGTGAAGTGGCTAACTTGGAGACACATTTTACTGTGAGGTAGCCAGCCCGGAGACAAACTTAACCATGAGGAGACAAACTTAACCATGAGGAGATGACCAGCCTGAAGACAGACATGACTGTGTGGTTGCCAGACAGAAGGCACACTTCACTGACACTTTAGTGTGAGGTAACCAGCCTAGGAGACACACTTCACAGTGAGATGGCCTGCTACAGACATACTTCACTGGGAGGTGTCCAGCCTGGATACACATTTGAATGTGAGGTGGCCAGCCTAGAGACAAACTTAACTGTGAGGTGAGACATACTTCAATGTGAGGTGGTCAGCCTGGAGACAACCTTTACTGTGAGGTGACCAGCCTGAAGACACACTTCACTGTGAGGTGGCCAGCCTGAAGACACTCTTCACAATGAGGTGGCCATCCTAGAGACAGACTTCAGTGTGTGGTGGTCAGCCTGGAGACACATCTGTCTGTGAGGTGGGCAGCCTGGAGACACATAGGACTGTGAGATGGCCAGCCTGTTGACACATTTGACTATGAGGTGGCCAGCCTGGAGACACACTTCATTGTGAGTTGGCCAGCCTGAAGACACACTTCACTGTGAGGTGGCCAGCCTGGAGATACACTTCACTGAGAGCTGGCCAGTCTGGAGACTCACTTCACAGTGAAGTGGCTAACCTGGAGACACATTTTACTGTTAGGTAGCCAGCCCGGAGACAAACTTAACCATGAGGTGACCAGTCTGAAGACAGACATGACTGTGTGGTCGCCAGACAGAAGGTACACTTCACTGACACTTTAGTGTGAGGTAACCAGCCTAGTAGACACACTTCTCAGTGAGATGGCCTGCTACAGACATACTTCACTGGGAGGTGTCCAGCCTGGATACACATTTGAATGTGAGGTGGCCAGACTATAGACACACTTCACAGTGAAGTGGCCAGCCTGGATACACACTTCACTGTGAGGTGGTCGGCCTGGAGACACACTTCACTGTGAGGTATCCAACCTGGAGACACACTTCACTGTGAAGTGGCCAGCCTGGAGACACACTTACTGAGAGGTGGTCAGCCTGGAGACATATTTCTCTCTGAGGTGTCCAGCCTAGAGACACACTTCACTGTGAGGTGGCCAGCCTGGAGACAAACTTCCTTATGAGGTAGTTAGCTTTGAGACACACTTCACCGTGAGGTAGCCAGCCTGGAGATACACTTCACTGTGAGATAGCCAGCCTGGAGACACATTTGTCTATGAGGTTGCCAGACTGGAAATACACTTCACTGAGAGGTGGCCAGGTTGGAGAGAAATTTTACTGTGTGATGTCAAGCCAGGAGACATATTTGACTGTGAGGTGGCCAGCCTGGGGATACATTTGGCTGTGAGGAGTCTAGCCTGGAGACACTCTTCACTGTGAGGTGGTGCGTCTGGAGACACACTTCACTGTGTGGTGCCCTATTTGGAGACTCACTTCACAGTGAGGTGGCCAGCCTAGAGACACACTTCACTGTGATGTGGCCATCCTGGAGACATCCTTGACTGTGAGGTGGCCAGCCCGGAGACACACTTCACTGTGAGTTGGTCGGCCTGGAGGCACACTTCACTATTAGGTGGCCTGCCTGGAGACACACTTTACGGTGAGGTGGCCAGCCTGGAGACACACTTCACTGTGAGCTTGCCAGCTTGGAGACACACTTCACTGTGAAGTGGCCAGCCTGGATCCACACTTCACTGTGAGGTGGCCAGCCTGGAGACACACTTGACTATGAGCTGGCCGACCAGCCAGTAGACACACTTCACTATGAGGTGGCCAGATTGGAGACACACTTTACGTTGAGGTGGCCAGCCTGGAGACACACTTCACTGTAAGGTGGCTAGCCTGGAGACACACTTCACTGTGAGGTGCGCAATCTCGAGACTCTCTTCACTGTCCGGTACCTAAACTGGAGACAGGCTTTACTGTGAGGTGGCCAGCCAGGAGACACACTTCACTGTGTGATGCCCAGTCTGGACACTCACTTCACTGTCAGGTGGCCAACCTGGAGACTATCTTCACTGTGAGGTGGCCAGCCAGGAGACACACTTCACTGTGAGGTTCCCAGTCTCGAGACACACTTCACTGTGCGGTGACCACCTGGAGACATATTTCACTATGTAGTGACTGGCCTGGAGACACACTTCACTGTGAGGTTGCCAGCCCGAAGACACATTTAACTCTGAGAGGGCCAGCCTGGAGACACATTTGACTGTTACATAGGTGGCTAGCCTGGAGAAATATTTGACTGTGAGGTGAGACAGACTTCACTTTGAGATGACAAGTTTGGAAACTAACTTCACTGTGAGATGGCCAGCATGGAGATACACTTCTCTGTGAGGTTGCCAGCCTGGAGACTCAGTACACTGTGAGGTGGCCAGCCTGGAGACTCACTACACTGTGAGGTGGCCAGCCTGGAGACAAACTTAACTGTGAGGTGAGACACACTTCAATGTGAGGTGGTCAGCCTGGAGACAAACTTCACTGACACTTCAGTGTGAGATGGCCAGCCTAGAGACACACTTCACTGTGTGGCGGTCAGCCTGGAGACACATCTGTCTGTGAGGTGGCCAGCCTGGAGACACATAGGCGTGTGAGATGGACAGCCTGTAGACACATTTGACTGTGAGGTGGCCAGCCTGGAGACTTACTTAACTGTGAGGTGGCCACCCTGGAGACACACTTCATTGTCAGGTGCCAGCCTGGAGACATACTTCACTGCGAGGGACCGGCCTGGTAACTCACTTAACTGTGAGGTGGCTAGCCTGGAGACACACTTCACTGTGATGTAGCGAGCCTGGAGACACACTTCACTGTGAGGTGGCCAGCCTGGAGATACATTTTTATGTGAGGTGGCCAGCCTGGAGACACACTTCACTGTGATGTAGCGAGCCTGGAGACACACTTCATTGTGAGGTGGCCAGCCTGGAGATACATTTTTATGTGAGGTGTCCAGCCAGGAGACACATTTTACTGTGAGATGGTCAGCCTGGAGATACACTTCACTGTGATTTGGTCAGCCTGAGGACACACTTGACTGTGAGGTGGCCAGCCTGGAGACACACTTCACTGTGAGTTGGTCGGTCTGGAGACACACTTCAATGTGAGGTGGCCTGCCTGGAGACACACTTTATGGTGAGGTGGCCAGCCTGGAGACACACTTCACTGTCAGCTGGCCATCCTGGAGACACACTTCACTCTGAAGTAGCCAGCCTGGAGACACACTTTACGGTGAGTTGGCAGTCTGGGAGACACACTTCACTGTGAGTTGGCCGGCCTGGAGACAGACTTCACTGTGAGGTGGACAGCCTGGAGACACACTTCACTGTGAGCTGGCCGACCAGCCAGGAGATTCACTTCACTGTGAGGTGGCCAGATTGGAGACACACTTTCCGTTGAGGTGGCCAGCCTGGAGACACACTTCATTGTGAGTTAATTCACTGTGAGGTGGCCAGCATGGAGACACACCTCACTTTGAGATGGCCAGCCTGGTGACTCACTTAACTGTGATCTGGCCCCCTGGAGACACACTTCACTGTCAGGTGGCCAGCCTGGAGACATACTTCACTGCGAGGGACCAGCCTGGTGACTCACTAAATTGTGAGGTTGAGACACACTTCACTGTGATGTAGCGAGCCTGGAGACATACTTCACTGTGAGGTGGCCAGCCTGGAGATACATTTTTCTGTGAGATGGTCAGCCTGGAGATACATTTCACTGTAAGGTTGCCATCCTGGAGACACACTTCACTGTGAGGTGTGCAGTCTGGAGACTCACTTCACTGTCAAGTGCCTAGCCTGGAGAGACAGGCTTCACTGTCAGGTGGCCAGCCTGGAGACTCACTTCACTGTGAGGTGGCCAGCCTACAGACACACTTCACTGGGAGGTGGCCAGCCTGGATACACATTTCACTGTGAGGTGGTCAGCCTGGAGACAAACTTCACTGTGAGGTGGTCGGCCTGGATATACACTTCACTGTGAGGTAGCCAGCCTGGAGACACACTTCAATGTGAGATGGCCAGCCAGGAGACACACTTACTGTGAGGTGGACAGCCTGGAGACATATTTCACTCTGAGGTGTCCAGCCTAGAGACATACTTCACTTTGAGGTGGCCAGCCTGGAGACAAACTTCCTTATGAGGTGGTTAGCTTGGAGACACACTTAACCGTGAGGTAGCCAGTGTGGAGATTATACACTTCACTGTGAGATGGCCAGCCTGGAGATACATTTGTATATGAGGTTGCCAGCCTGGAGACACACTTCACTGAGAGGTGGGCAGCATGGAGAGACAATTTACTGTGTGGTGACCAGCCTGGAGACATATTTGACTGCAGCCTGGAGACAATCTTCACTGTGAGGTGGTAAGCCTGGAGACACACTTCTCTGTGAGGTTGCAAGCCTGGAGTCACACTTCACTGTGAGGTGGTCAGCTTGGAGACACACTTCACTGTGAGGTGGCCAGATTAGAAACACACTTCACTATGAGGTGGCCAGCAAAGAGATACACTTCACTATGAGGTGGCCAGCCTGGAGACACACTTGACTGTGAGATGGCCAGTCTGGAGACACACTTAAGTGTGAGGTGGCCAGCCTGGAGACACACTTCACTGGGAGGTGGCCAGCCTGGAGACAGACTTCACAGTGAGGTGTCCAGTCTGGAGACTCAGTTTACTATGAGGTGGCCTGCCTGGAGAAAATCTTCACTGTGAGGTGGCCAGTCTTGACACACACTTGACTGTGAGGTGGCCAGCGTGAAGACAAATGTGTGAGGTGGCCAGCCTGGAGACTCACTTTATGGTGAGGTGGTCAGCCTGGAGACAGATTTCACAGTGAGGTGGCCAGCCTGGAGACAGACTTCACAGTAAGGTGTCCAGTCTGGAGACTCACTTTACTATGAGGTGGCCAGCCTTGAGATAGTCTTCACTGTGAAGTGGCAAATCTTGAGACACAATTCACTATGAGGTGGCCAGCCTGGAGACACACTTAAGTGTGAGGTGGCCAGCCTGGAGACTCATTTCACTGTGAGGTGGCCAGCCTGGAGACTCACTTCACTGTGAGGTGACCAGCCTGGAGACACATTTCATTGTGAGGTGGCCAGCCTGGAGACATATAATTCACTGTGAGGTGGCCAACTTAAGGGGGGGGGCTTTAGGTCAAACAACAAAAAACATGCCACGAAGTAAAAACCGTCATAACTTTTAGGTTTCTAGAGCTACAAATATAATTTTTTGGTCAAAAGATAGCCCTTTCTATGTGCTTTCAAGTGATATGTATAATAATATATTTACAGGTGTTTTTCTATCTAGGTACCTGCAGCCATCAGACCTCCTCAAAATTACCATTCACAGCTTCCCATCTTGGATATTGGATCAAATGACTTCAAATTTCTTGTTTGTTTAGATAATCATTACTCTTTGTTATCGACGATCAGAATAAAAAAAATATATATTCCCACTGTTTGCTGGGTTCATATAGATGCCACGCCCCACTAAGCAACATAACTTTTTATTATTATGAATTAAAAAAACATTGATCGTTAAACACAAAGAGCAAAGAAAGAGCTTAAAAATGATATACAAGGTTTGGGCCAAATATTTTTTAACCTAGTTATGCTGTGAATGGCGATTGGAAACCAGAACTTAACAAAAAGCTGTTACAGCCGTCTAAAGGGGGACCGAGGGTATTTTTTCCTTTAAAAAATATTACTTGTGGTTACAAGTTTAGAGCTCCGTAGATTCTGCAAACTTCATGGTATGTATGGACTTGATATATAGCTCAAAAGATAGGTCTCTCTGTGTGCTCTCTTTTGATACTAAAATATGTTTCATAGATATAACTATAGGCAAGTTACTAGACCCTAAAGTGGAGGGACCTGCATCCCAAAGTCCCCATCCAGAATAACTCCAGATTGCTAAGTGCAATTTTTTTTAAATTGGAACGATTGGCTAGAGCATGCAATGATCTTTTTCATTAGGCGTTAAAAATTTATTACCTGGTCAAGCGCGCGGGTGGAAAATTGAGGGCGTGGGTGATTGGAAAATTGAGGGCGTTGATTGCAACGCCCTCAATTTTCTACCCGCGCGCTTGACCAGGTAATAAATTTTTAACGCCTAATGAAAAAGATCATTGCATACTCTAGAGCTTCCTCTAGCCCAGTGCTTCTCAACCTGCGGCACAGTGAGCGTCTGAGTGTGGCACAGCTAGCAGCAACCGCCGTCGCGCTATACTAGGCAACAATCATCAAATCATTATTTTAAGAACGCGCACGTTTTTTAACGATCAATCTGGTAACGCTGATTTTTAACCGGAAACAGCTGAAAAGTACAAATCAAAACATTGAAGTTGGTAACACTGGGAGGAAACATAAAATTGATCAACAACGTTGGAAAAGTGCCCCTCTCCACCTTTTCCTTCACTTCCACCCCCATCAGTATGGCTGCCCCCACCAGGAAGAGAAAGATCGCCGAGGAGAACCGCGGATTCAAGGGATTCAAGGAGTGCTGGACCAACGAATTTTTCTTCGTGGAAGACAGAGGCAACATTATCTGCTTGATCTGCAATGAGAAGGTGTCCTGGCCCAAAAGAGACTGTATCAAGAGGCACTACGATGCCAAGCACAGCAAGGACTACAATAGTCTGGCGGGACCTCAGCGTGAGGACAAGGCCAAGGAGCTGATGAACAAGCTCGGCCGCCAACAGAACCTTTTCGTCAGGCAGGGCAACACCAGCAAGGCTGCCACGGAGGCCAGCTTCAAGGTGGCCGCGATCATTGCGAAGCGCATGAAGCCCTTCTCAGATAGAGAGTTTGTCAAGGAGTGCATGCTGGCTGCCTTGGACGTCATGTGCCCTGAGAAGGCCGCCGTCATCAACAAGATCAGCCTGAGCAATGACACAGTGACAAGAAGGATCGACAGCTTGTCCAAGAACCTGACCGAGCAGCTCCACTCCCTGGCAACAAAGTTCTCTTACTTCGCCTTGGCCCTCGACGAGTCCACGGACGTCAAGGACACGGCCCAGCTGGCCATCTTCGTGCGCGGCATTGACACCAACTTCAACGTGACGGAGGAGCTGCTGACTGTCCGCTCCATGAAGAGCAGCACCACGGGCGAAGACATCTTCAACGAGCTGAAGGCTGCCATGAACGATGCCAAACTGGACTTCAATCGCCTCATCGGCATTGCCACGGACGGCGCACCGTCCATGTTGGGCACGGGTCGCGGCCTCCAGGGCCATGTGATGGCGGAGTTGGACCGCCGGGGTCTGTCGCACGAGCACTTGGTGTGGTGCCACTGCATCATCCACCAGGAGGCCCTCTGTGCCAAGATCTTCGATGTCAGCTTCAAGGAAGTGATGAGTAAGGTTGTCGGCCATGTCAATCACATCCGCTCCCATGCCATGAACCACAGGCAGTTCAGGCAGTTCTTGCTGGAGTTGGATGCCAGCTACGGCGATGTCATCTACTTTTCCGGTGTGCGCTGGCTGAGCAGGGGACAGACGCTGCAGCGCTTCTGGATCCTGAAGGAGGAGCTGTCCATGTTCTTTGCCATGAAGGGCATCTCGGCACCCGAGCTGGAGGACCAAAAGTGGCTTTGTGACCTCGCCTTCCTCGTTGACATCACCGAGAAGCTGAACACCCTCAACGTGGCTATGCAAGGCCGCAACAAGCTGGTCCACGAGCTGTTTGCCCACATCAAGGCCTTCCAGACCAAGCTGCAGCTGTGGCAAGTTCAGCTCGAAAGAGGAAACCTGGCCCACTTTCCCTCCCTCAAGAGCCAGAAGGAGCACGAAGGCGGCGAGTTCAGTAGCTTGCGCTACGCGGCCGAGATTTGCAAACTGCAGAAGGAGTTTGACACGAGGTTCAAGGAGTTCCGCAAGAGGAACACCGACTTCGAGCTCTTCAGTGTGCCGTTCAACTTCGACGTGTCTCAGGCGCCGATTGAGTTGCAGTTGGAGTTGTGCGACCTGCAGGCCAGCCTCGACCTCAAGGGACAGTTTCTTGGCAAGGAACTGGTCGACTTCTACAAGAGCCTGCCCCACGCCACCTTCCCCAACCTGACCCAGAATGCTCAGAAGTTCGTCTCTCTCTTTGGCTCCACTTATTGTGCAGAGCAGTTCTTCTCAAAGATGAAGAATACCAAGTCAAACAAGCGCAATGCTCTCACGGACGCCCACTTGCTGGCTTCTCTCAGGATCGCGTCGACGCATCTGCAGCCGGACTTCAAGGCCATCATGAATGAGCAGAAGGAGTTTCAGTCATCGCACTGATTGCCGGTGCGGCACACACTCATTCCAAAATTGTCTTATGTGGCACAGGAGAAAAAAAGGTTGAGAAGCACTGCTCTAGCCACTCGTACCAATTTCAATTTTTTTGCACTTAAGCAATCTGGAGTTATTCTGGATGGGGACTTTGGGATGCAGGTTTTTGAGGTCCCTCCACTTTAGGGTCTAGTAACTTGCCTATAGTTATACATATGAAATATATTTTAGTATCAAAAGGGAGCACACAGAGAGACCTATCTTTTGAGCTATATATCAAGTCCATACCATGAAGTTTGCAGAATCTACGGAGCTCTAAAGTTGTAACCACAAGTTAAAATAAAAAATACCATCGAAACTCGCCCTCCACGGACAGTCTTCTTTCCCAAGAATTGAATGGAGGTGTATGTACAAAAGTCACTATAAGTCCAGAATGGAGCATCCAAATCTTCTCAAATTTGGAATGCAGCATCTTACAGGTCCTGGCAACATATTTATGGGAAGAAACCCCCCCCCAAAAAAACAAAAACAAAAAACATTGTTGGACCTGAAGCCCCCTTAACTATGTTACTGATTACCTGGATGGTTTTGTCAGAAGTTACTCATGGATAATCCTTATAAATGCCCACTTCATGGCTGAGGAAGACTACCACAGCCACATGTGTCCCACTAATTCATGATGACACTCCAACAGCCACATAAAGTCTCCCATTAAGGGCTAATTACCACCACCACAACTAATGGATTTGCACAAGATTATTGCACCATACTATACACATGGATTGTGCAAAACTCATAATTATGAGCATGGCATAATTTGTTACTAGTGGCGAGTCAAGGTGTGTGATTGGTGGCAGCCACCCCAGTGTCATTTAGCTCTACCTAGTGCTGTGCAGGTCGCATTAGGAGAGAGAGGGAGTGGCAAGTATGTGAAATGAAATTTGGAAGAAAACAAAATTTCCCTTGGTTCTTTCCACATCGTTCCGGAAGTAATAGAATTAGTTTCTTCCCTTACAAATTACATCAGGCCTCAAGGATTAGAATTAGCAAATTAAACCTGGCCTTAATGAAATTCTTCTCTTTCTCTTGTGGTGTATTAAGATGGGAAACTTACTGATAACCTCCACACAAGATACTGGTTTAGTTCTATGGCATTTGTGGTGCATATTAGAGGCTTTATAGGCTCTGCGTCTACAACAGGTGTGCTGTTTCATTGGTGAGAGCAGTGGGACTTCTCCTAAGTTGACATGCCCTCTAGATAGTAACTTCGACAAAACCTGTTTCCTTACAATTGTTCTTCAAATTGACTCAGCCAAGGGGCAGAACAGGAGTCATATTAATTAAACCAGCACAGACAGTTAGCACACAGGATATTGCTGGAACAGTGCCGTGATTTTCTGACTTTTATCTCTACCAATAATGCGAAACATTCAAAACAAACAGTTTTTGATGTAGAAATAGCTTCTTAACACCGAGATTCCATAGAATGTTCCATTTAACAATGGATGTTGCTGTTGACACAGTAGGTGTTGCTGCTAACAGTGAATATTGCTGTGAATTCTTTAGGTTTGATATTGGAGAGTGCATGCATTTGAGTTTCTCATCAACGACAATAGCAGATACAAGATACATGTATATCCACACAAACAACTCAAGCTTGATAGCAAAAATCTACACTAGTGCTGGCATGGTAAAATCTAACTCTAGAATACGGCTGTGTCTAACCTTAACATAAAAGAACTTTGATTGTCTCTCATCCTAGGACATAGCAGTTGATAGAGGACTAGCTAGCATAAAACTAAAAGGATCATCACAGCTTAAATATTAGCATGCTAGAGAAAACCGTCAAAGTTGGCTTCTTTGCTGCTAGGTAGCTAGCATATCCACAGCACTAGTTGATAGAGCCCTCTCGCTATGAAGAAGGCGACTTCGTCATGTGGCACTAAAATGAATACATGTACATACATGCCTATGTTGCGTTACTTAATTTTGGTCCCTAAATACATGTAGGTGTATGAATGAATGTTTGCTAACGGTGGTTATTGGTATTATGGATGCCAATAGTGGGTTAAGCCATTTGGTGTCCAAGAGCTTCTTGGGAAGGATGGGGGAGGGGGGGGGGGGGAGGGCCAAGGTACAATGCCAAAATATAGAGGTCATAGGAAGCGATCAGGTATTTACATTAGGATATAGAGGATAGAGGCCTGGATATAATGTAGAGACCGGTCAGAGACCAGGATATAGAGATCCTAGTATATAGACCAGGGTATAGAGAAGGTATAGAGACCAGCATATAGAGACCTAGGCTTAGAGACCAGGGTATAGAGACTAGAGTATAGAAACCATGGTAGAGACCAGGTATAGAGGCCATGGTATAGAGACCAAAGAGAGGGCAGGGTATAGAGGCTGTGGTATAGAGGCCATGTAATAGAAACCAGAATATTATAGAGGCCTGGGTATAGAGAGTAGGATATAGAGACCAGGGTATAGAGACCATGGTATCGAGGCCAGGATATAGAGACTAGATGGAGACCAGAGTATAGAGACCAGGGTATAGAGACTAGATGGAGACCAGGATATAGAGACAAGGGTATAAAGACCAGGGTATAGAGACCAGTTATTATAAAGACAATGGTATATAGACCAGGTTATAGAGACCCAGGTATAGACGTCACACCATAGAGATCAGAGTGTAGAGAGCATGTTATAAAGACCAGGGTACAGAGACGAGGGTTTAGAGGCCAGGATATAGAGACTAGATTATAAAGACAGATATAGAGATGAGGTATTATAAAGACCATGGTATATAGACCAGGGTATAGAGGCCATACTATAGAGATCAGAGTATATATATAGAGGCCAGTGTATAGAGACCAGGAATACAAGCCAGGATATAGAGACAAAGATATAGAGACCAGGGTTAGAGAGACCAGGGTATAGAGTCCATGGTATAGACACAAGGGTATAGAGACCAGAATATAGAGAGGCCAGTGTATAGAGGCCAAACTATAGAGATCAAGATCTAGAGATCAGGTTATAAAGACCAGGATAGAGATCAGTGTGTATAGAGAAGGCCAGGGTATACGGTTTATTGACCAGGGAATAGAGACCAAGGTATAGAGACCAGGTATGGAGGCCTGGGTATATAAACCAGGTAATAGAGATAGTATCGTATAGAGACAAGGGTATAGACACCATGGTATAGAGGCCACAATAAGGATCAGGTTATTAAGACCAGGGTATAGAGACCATAGGCCAGACTAGGGTCAAGCCACCAGGGTATAGGGGCCAGGGTATAGAGACCAGATAGAGGCCACAGTGTAGAGACCAGGGTATAGAGATCAGGGTAGATACCAGAGTTTAGAGACAAAATAGAGACTAGGATATAACTCTAGACCTAGCCTTAGCCCATTGGACATAATTCTTCCTGTATTAGACAACTCTTCTCCTATTTTAACTCTAGCAGTCTCTTTGTCAATAAGTGACATAATACTGTGAGTAGTATACAACTCTGCCCTATAAAGTTCAAACATCACTAATTCTAGCCCTAGTACTAACTCTATACATAGTATACTCTAGCCACAGTCCTAACTCTTTAGCCTAGAACTAACTCTTATCCTTGTTAATTAAGGGCAAATTGGTGTTGATTGACCTACATGCATCTCCATCAGTAGTTTGGGTATTTCTATCTACAGTATTGTAGATCTTCCTTGTAAGATCACTGTTTCGTGGTGACTGATCCACATTCTCAACTAGAACGTAACATGTAACAAGTTGTCTAGGCCACAAAATCTTCAGGAATTTTATGACTTGCTAAAACCCTACCAGCCAACAGAGAGGTCTCGCTACAATCATACCTGCTAACTTTGGGGGAAGCAATCCTTATACACCAACTGCAACAATTAATTAATGGACCACACCCACTCATGAATAAACTTAATAAAGTATTGAATCTCTTGTTGGTGTGATGAAGTTTCTTCACAGCAGTGAGGTACCGCTCTAAATGCTTATACAAGGCTACTGTGGCAGACCTGCAACTCCCAATTACAGTCCAGAGTACTCTGGCAATGATAGCAGTAGTGACCAGGCTCAGAGTACTGTGGCAATGATAGCAGTGGTGAACAGGGTCAGAGTACTCTGGCAATGATAGCAGTAGTGACCAGGGTCAGAGTACACTGGCAATGATACAGTAGTGACCAGGGTCAGAGTACTCTGCAGTAGTGACCAGGGTCAGAGTACTATGACAATGATAGCAGTAGTGACCGGGGCCAGAGTACTCTGACAATGATAGCAGTGGTGACCAGGGTCAGAGTACTCTGGCAATGATAGCAGTAGTGACCAGGGTCAGAGTACTCTGGCAATGATAGCAGTAGTGACCAGGGCCAGAGTACTCTGGCAATGATACAGTAGTGACCAGGGTCAGAGTACTCTGCAGTAGTGACCAGGGTCAGAGTACTATGACAATGATAGCAGTAGTGACCGGGGCCAGAGTACTCTGACAATGATAGTAGTGACCAGGGTCAGAGTACTCTGGCAATGATAGCAGTAGTGACCAGGGTCAGAGTACGCTGACAATGATAGCAGTAGTGACCAGGGTCAGAGTACTCTGGCAATGATAGCAGTAGTGACCAGGGTCAGAGTACCGAGGAAGCTAATGCTGTAGTTGCTGTTTAAGGAATCAATTAAGGTCCTTGCCTAGGTAAAAATTCCTGTAATTTTATGATTCCCTTTCAACATAACAGTGAAGACTTTGATGAGGGTCAGTGGATGGTGAGACTGATCAGTGGTTATTTCCCAGCGAGGCATTGCGTTGGAGCAGCCTAAGAGAGGTAAAGAAGGTTCTTTCCAATTACATAGCATCTTGGGACACATTTTGTGGTGTGTCAGTGCCTGTCCCCAACTGTGCCAAGATGTCTTGCCATTGCATGCATGCAAACTTAAGCACTTGGTTCATGTCGGGACACTTTTGATGTATTGGAGAAGTTTATGTACCTGTACCAATTTTAGCTTGCCTCCAATGCATCAGTTTGGCCGTAGTCATGACTACACTTGGACACAGACACTAGTCATGCATGTCTTGCTGCAGTAATCTCTCAGAAGGTCACCTTGCCCAGTCGATGATCTATGAGCTCTGATCTTCGTGTACTTGAGTGGACAGGACAAGGGACAGACAACTTCAATTATTTACTTCATCAGTGAGGGTTCTTCACTCTGCAGCGTTGTACATGGCAGGGAGCCCAGCTGGCCAGGCTCAGCACCAGCAGCTAGGTTAGCAGGATGCAGTGCTATGCATGGCAGGGAGCCCAGCTGGCCATTAGCAGGATTGCCAGAAGCCATTCTGTGGGTTTTGGTATGCTTTTATTTTTAGATATCAAGTTATAAGTCAGGAATAGTACCCTTGTGGGTATTGAAGTGTTCTCCCACTATTATAGTGGTGGTGAATAATTAGAGTATCTTGTGCTCTGTACAGGTGCATACATTCATGACATGCTCTGCATCATTTCATTTTTCATGCAGCCGCAGTAAAGACTCAGTGGTTTCTTTCTTCCCCTTTGGTATGGAGGAGAGATCAGTCACATAGCCCTAACTTAACATCCATGAAGCATCTTCTCTCGTCTCCATTTATGAAATCCTCAAAAGGAAGAAGGAATTTCATTAGCAACATCAAGAAATTGAAGAGGACACGATACCATTTATTTGCTTTAAAAAAAAAGTGGTTTGACTTTGGAGCCTCTATAGATTCTGCATAACTTGCTCTATGAAGTTGCTATAGAGCTCAAAAGATAGCTCTTTCTACATGTATGTGTTCTCCTTTGGGACTAACAACTGCATAGGTATAACCACACCAATATGTTGCATGCAGTCAAAGTTGAAGATTCATTCTCAAGCCCAAGAAGCCTGCCACTGGATGCAGGGTAGAGTATCTGCCATTTTCATCCCCAAGAAGCATGCCACTGGGCAGGGTGAGTACCTGCCATTCTCAAGCCCAAGGAGAATGCCCAAGAAGCCTGCCACTGGATGCAGGGTAGAGTACCTGCCATTATCATCTATCATCCCCAAGAAGCCTGCCTCAGCATTCTCAAGTGCAAGAAGCCAGCGAAGCAGGCTAAAGTATCTGCCATTCTCAAGAAGCCTGCCACTGGAAGTAGGCTATAGGAATCCGCAATTCTCAACCCCAAGCCATTCTCAAGCCCAGGAATCCTGCCGCCAACCCTGCCAACTACCAGCCAATGTTCCCTCGTAGCCATGACCTTCAAGCTCATGGAGCATGTCATTCTATCACATGCATCAACCACATTGTGTTGAATTGCACCTGCTATTTGAACAAGCAGGTCACAGAGAGGCAAGCCTACCACAGATCAGATTGCACGACTCACTGACAGCATAGAGAAAGACTTTCAGAATAAAAGAGAAGTACTGCCTGGTTCTGATCGACCAGTCGATGTTATATGGTACAGTGTGGCACCATGGCCTCTACTACAAACTTCTGAATATCATTCCTGTAAATTTATCGTTCTCTTATTGCGCTTTCTTCCTTGTCACCTCCGATGGTCAACGCAGCAGAAAACCAAAGCTTTGCAATGGCTTCCACAAGATTTAGCATTAAGACCCATTCTTTTCAATACCTACATAGAGCAGACACATCAACCACTGCAGCTGGTAAGTACCTTTATGTCTCTATGCTGATGACTCAGCCCTGGGATACTCACACATGCACTAAGAGGTGGAGGGAGTATTACAAGCTATCTAACCACATGTGTGAATTATTTTGGTGCCTACACATAAAGTTAAGCACCAAGAAGAATGTCTGGCCATACTTTCATCTGTGCACTGTTTGGGAGTAGACACTCTTACATGTACCATCCTCCTCTATGGAAAACCATTGGAATTTGACAAAGAACGTGTATATCTTGGTAATACTGCTTATTGCAGCCTCCCTGACTCGACTCACTTCAAGAAAGTGGCCAGCAAGGCCTCATCTAGCAGGAACTTGCTGAATAAACTCACTGAAACCTACTGGGGGTGGGTGGGGGTTCGTCACAGCTGAATTTGGAAGTCCAGTTTGGACCCACGGCATCCACACTAGAACAGTCAATGCCATCATCAATGAGGCGGCCCTCCATGTCATCTAAGTAATACTTCCACCAACACCAGTGTCCATTCTCCCTGGCATCATCCCCTCCTCAATGGGTGTGACCACCTCTGCCTGAACATTCTCATTCCCAGTGCTGCAGAGAATTCTGCTCCACACCATTTGAGCCGCTCCTGCTCTACAATCCATGCTGAGAAGCTACATATGGAAAATCCCTTACACCGAACTAGCAGGTGGTACTGTGGTGGCAAAGAATGGATGGGTGGCACTTGTCGCAAGGCTCCAGCAGTCCAGTCCCTGTTCCAACACAAACTAGTCCTGGACAACATCTTATTCGTAAGTTACTAGTCATCCCAAATGAACTGCGATCTGGATGGGCAAAAACAGCATCTTACTTATGCGGAGTCGGTGGAGTGATAGTGACACATAGCTCCTAATGAGGTGCCATCCAGGGCAACTAGCACATCATCGTTGACTGCCCTGTCCTGAAGTCACCTCATGGAACCAAAGGCCTGGTTGTTCTTGACGACCTACAACTGGTTAGAAGAGATCTATGTGCTTCTCAGTTTTCTTTTCACAGAACATTCTATGGCAATAGTATTGGTCTGATAAGTGGGCATACATTGTATTAGGGGGTATGGCTTGTGTTCAGCAGCTAATTGGGGAAAGATGGCACCATGGATGAGATGCATGTTGGACAGAGGTTAAGGTCCAATGTCTACTGAGATGTGGAGCAAGAACTGGAAGTTTGTGAAGGTGTTTCATGGCTCTCTTCCTTCTAATGCTTCAGTCCAGCTTGTCAGTGAGTGTCACTGAGAGTATCTCTTTGTTGCCATCAATCATCTCCATCCATGCTATTCACAAGATGAGAGTGAGAAAGGGGGGACTAAACCAATTTTGTCGTAAAGTGTTTAAAAACTTGTGGTTACCCCTTTATAGCTCCATAGATTTTGTAAACTTCATGCTATATATAGCTCAAAAGATAGATCGCTCTCTTTTGATACTAATCATTGCTACAACTATAGCCAAGTTACTGGAGCTAAGGTGGAGGGAACCTCACAACTTGAATGCCTGATTTTGCCGCATAAATATCTCCAAATTGCCAAGTGCTAGAGAGTTGAAATTAGCCAGTGGCTAGAGAAAGCCCTCCTCAATGCAATAAGCGTTTTGATTAGGCGTTAAAACGTAAGTACATAGTCAAGCGCCTGGTTGTAAAATGAATTTCGTTACAATTCCATAAAATTCCCTCTAATTCATTTTCCACCCAGGGCATTTGACCACGTACTTACGTGATAATGCCTAATGAAAAAAGCTCATTGCATAGAGTAGGGCTTCCCTTCCTTTAGCTACTGGTGCTAATTTCAACTCTTTAGCAAATGGTAATCTGGAGATATTTACAGTACATGCCAAAAAAAACATTCCGGTTGCGTTGCGTTCAACGTTAAAAAATGCCAACCGAAAATGCAAATATACGCACACCGTAAATGCTAGCAGTTCTAACGGAAACCAATGGTAGCAAACAGGATAAATCGTTCACGTAGCGGTGCTGAAGTGCAAGTGCTTAGCAATTATGTCTCGGTGCGCTATAAGACTCAGTTGCGAGTGAGTGCTCCCAAGTTTCTTCATTCCAGAGTCTTCGCTCTTCCCACCTGAAGTATTACATTCTAGTCCTCTTGTTTCGTACTTCAGTCGAGCATCACCTATCAAGAAGCAGTGCAGTCGAAATCAGTCTCCTACCTGAAGCACCTTTTGACAGTCAAGCATAGGTCTCCACACCTTTATTGCAGATAGAATGAAAGTGCTTCAGGTAGAAGACAGATGCTGACTGCAACTGCTGTGCTCTCGCTGACACCACCAATGCTCAGGGGACTTGCACTACTTCAGGTGGGAAATGAAGGTTCTGGAACTAATCCTAGCCAGATAAGCTTCTTTTTTAATGTATTTATTTCTAATTGCTGCTCTATTTTGTTTTCTACATGATAACTGTTCAATTATATGGTTATAATATGTTGTTTCAATTCAATTGTTGTGTTCTTTGTTGTACAAAAGTATTCTCTGAATAGAGAAAAATGTTCAGAATGATTTAATCTTGATATTACTGAGCCTGTTAAGGCCATCACGTTATAACACAGTATTGGACTATGTAGTAACTAACACTAATAACAATCTAAATTAAAAAATAAAAGGTAATAGTCCGACTTTTGAGTGACCACCTTCAAATCAACGGTCTGAAAGGAGGGGGCCTGGCACTAAGGCAGATGGGTGTCAACTTTATTGAACCTTGAAGACAAATTGGAGAAGGCTGAGGCACTAGGTAGTTACCGGAGCCAACCTGTTATCCAGAAGTGGCACACGGTGGGTTGGCTCCCTCTGGTTCTTCTCCAAGAAAGAACATTCTATTATATATATGCCAAAGATCCCAATCATATTGTCCAATAACATTATTCATTTTGGATGCATAACCACTTTACCCATCTCCAAATAAGAACATGTCATGGTGTAATGTGGGTTACACAGCTGGAAATGTTGGTGGAGATCTTGGAAGGAAACTAGAGGCCATCACTAAAATCCTACCTACATTTTATTTGTTGCCAAACAGCATGTTCAAATAACAGGACAATCTACATTTTTCCTCTCCCACATATAAACACACTCAAAGCTGCAATAATAGCAGTTAGAGAATGCTGATATACAAACTATCCCCTAGTCAAGATAAAGTTTAACTATCGACACTTTTATACATTGAGAGCACGTTATGTAGCTAAAGGCTTGCACACAAAAGCTAGCTAAGTTTTGCTAGCCCATTCTTATGGAACAACTTAAGAAAAAAAGGCTTGCAAATGCTATAGTACAGAAGCTATGACTAACAAACCTGTGAAGGTCCAGCTACTAGCTGAAAAGAGGTCTTGACTTTATATCACAATCATACAGAATCAACTCACTGTTTTTCACCGTGGGCTTCAGGATATCTTTTCAACAACTTATGTCGGTATAACAGGAGCTGTAAAACAAAGATGATCTATCTTTTCAAAAGCTCGAAGCAAAGACGAGTCTCAGCAGTAAAAATAATAACTTGCTACGAGGCACAAATCTTGTGCGCTTCGGTGACCTTTGCACGGAAGTGCTGACCTTTAGTCAGCGTCGCTGCGCAAAACTCTCATAAATGTTAACCGTTTATTTGCGTTTGTTAGTGTTAGGGAGCCCTCCCTAACTGTGACACTACTGAGGTGTACATGTTAATTATGTATTGTTATGTTTGAACTCAATAACATTCTAGAAGGTATTGTTTATGCATGCTGGACACTTCTGATTGGTCAAAGCTAAACAGGGAGCTGGTAGCCTATTTAAGGGAGCCAGTCCCTAGTGCAGCAGTTCTTGTTCTATTCTGAATTAAAATAAGGCTTACCTCTGAGAGAAAGGGAGGTTGGGGTGGAAAAGAACTCTGGTGGTAGCAAGAGCTAGGCTAGTTAAGGAAGGATTGGCCTAACAGTTAGTAACGGTTGGAAATGGTAAGCATCTACGCGCGTTCAAAATAAACGCAACCGGCATGTTTTTTTTACCTCTATTGTATGCGGCAAAATCAGGCATTCTGGTTTAGAGGATCCCTCCACTTGTAGCTCCAGTAACTTGGCTATAGTTATACCTATGACAAATATTTTAGCATCAAAAGACAGCACACAGAGAGACCTATCTTATGAGCTATATGTCAAGTCCACAGGATGAAGTTTACAGAATCTATGAAGCTATAAAGTGGTAACCGCAATTTAAAAAGTAAAAATGGTATATTCCTCCCTTTTAAAATGGTTATGTCCCTCCTTCTGGATAACTCACTCACTCCCTCACTCACTACCTCACTCAACAAATACACACACACACACTTACTCACATACTTAACATGAGTGATATATGCTAGCACTGCTAACCGCATAACATTAACATTGCCTTAATAATTTACCTGGTTAACTCTGCAACACTAACACAGATGATGTGTGTACATAACTCACAGCATTTACACCTGCTAACTACTGAACAGGCACAGCCCACGAATTGTTTGACTATTGCATGCACGACCATCCTGTTTATACTGGGAATATTCATCAAAACCATAGGTTTCCTGCCATCCCACGAAACCATGAAATTCATGGCTTTTTAAATAGAGTCAAACTCTCTATAGCATGCACCAAGTTGTGCATTAAAATAGCATTTTCCAGTGTCAATGTAGCTTCAACCAGAGAGAGAAGTCCTCTGGCAGTCCAAGATTAAAAAGCGCTGCCATGTAGATAGCAGGCACCAGTCTGAGTGCTCTTACAAGTACCGCATGAGCCTAGCAGCAAGGCAGAAACCTACGCACTCTGTGAGGTATGCAACATGGATTTTTCATTTGCTTAGTCAGGCAAGGAGTGCTTGCAGTGATGATGGTATTATGTAACTACAGTAGCTGATAAAAAAAACATTCAGCAAATAAAATTGAGAGGTTGGCAGGCGTGCATTGTGGGGTACCTTTTGTCTCTTGTGGAGGTTGCTCCCTGTCAAGTGGTTTAAGAGCCTGGTCTGAATACACACATCAAATATATCATGAAAGCTAAAACATATTTCCCACTGAGAAGTGGGTGTGATTATATATATTTTTTAATGTGTTCCCATGCTCCACTCCGCATGGAGCATGTATGTAGGTCACTATTAACAGGCACTTCCAGTTTTAAGACAAGCACAGCTATAATATGCATACAACAATGTCAGATAGATTGTGGCTCTTGAATTAGTATAACTCACTGGGCAAGTATTAGAAGTGATTGATGGTTTACCATTCATATGAATTGGAAGTTTACAGCCTTAGTACTACATGTATTTACCTGTATACCTCATTTTGGCACTTTAAATTGCTATCAAGTTATTGCCATTGCACAAATAGTTTGAGCCAGACGAGACTTGAGGAAGTTTCTAGAATTCTTAGAAAAAACCCTATAATCAGCCCTGCTTGAAGCACTTTTGTCTCTCATTCAAGATGCTACCTTAACCTCTGTCCAACATGCATCTCATCCATGGGTGCATCTTTCCCTAGTTAGCTGAGGCCAAGAAGGCAGAGGGAGCAAGCTGCACTACTCTCCTGATTCCAAGACCCCAACCCCAACAGGGATAGGGCCTGCAACCAAGAACAGAGATTCTCAAAGAAATCAATGTTAGTAATACATACTACTCAAAATTGACTTGAGACTCTTGTCATAATCTATCAGGGCAGGAGAGAGAAAACATGGAGAAGCTGAGGGTGTAGCATCTTAGGAAATGAATTATGCAGCAAGATTAAGGCATCCTGAGCAGAAACAAATCTGAGCTATCTCCTCAGTTGTTTTTTTGAAATCAATATCATGAAATTTGATGCCTCACATAAAACCTAGATATGAATTATTGGAGAAGAGCAATGCAATTGAAGTAGCTTTGATTGGTGATAAAGTTAGCACAACAATTTTATGTCACAGAAAAAATGACGAAGTCTTTATGTATGCAGTGCACACAACAGCTTTAAAAAAAGTCATTTCACCCTTGAAATCTAATAAGTCAAAATTTAATGGTCTGTGGTCAAGTTGTATCTGCACCAACAAAACAACTGCATATACAGATATTCTCTGTCAAGACAGTCATCAAAGTTCATCTATATCACTAAGCTACCATCCCTTTGTGCACCAAACAATCCTGAAAGGTCTTAAGGATTTAACCAAAAGTCTGTAACTTTTTGAATGACTTTTTCATATGTTTTTTTTTGTCATAATTTTTTTGTCAAGGGCACATAGTCCATTCCCAAGCAAGGGATTTTATTTTGAAAACATAGATATCTCTGTGTATTGTCAAAATAATTAGGTTGATTAAGGATTGCGTTATTAGCTTTGAAATAGTGGAGAGAGAAACCATAAACTCTGGTGGTTAAACCTCACAAAAAATTGTTAAGGATCTCACTGTATATATTAGGAATATCATTGTTAGGCATCCTTAGGTATCTTGCTGTGAACCGATGGACTCAATCTCATTGAAAAAGCATTGGTTATGTGTATTACCTTCACTGTCAAGGGATTCACAAAATATTTAGTCAAGAATTTTTTATAACCACACCTTTTATAACTAATAGTTTTATGATGAGCTCCTTGCTGCTCATTTGCAGACCACTTCTGCTTACTCCTTTTACGAGTATTCAAGTAGTACAGATAACACCTCCTCCGTGACCTATGCCTTCCCCCAATGCACCCAACAATTGTCTATTGTGAAGAATGCCAACATCAAGCCTGTCGCAAAAATTGATCTAATCTTTGGTTAACCCTGTCATTGGCATAAGCGGCATATGACACGGGGAACAATGGTCGCTGCTAATGAAGTCATAAAATTTCAACTGTTCATGTAGAAAATCTGAAAAAATACTTGAGCATGCTCGGAACATTGACTTATCACTGTTTGAAGTATAAGCAATGAACAACTTCGGTTACTACAGTAAACATGGCATCAAATTTCACTTCCGGTTTCTTGAAAAGAAATGGCTTCATCCTGAAATGATGTTATCAGTCAACTTTTTTCAAGAAGACTATAGCCAGGGGCGGATCTAGGAATTCTTGGGGGGGCCTCTTTTATTAAAATTTAAATATAGAAATATAGATATATTATATCAAATACAGCATATACAAACTGTAGAGGAGAAAAATGTTAAGACTAAATGACATTGAATATATGAACAACAAATCCAAGTTATTATGATTGGTTATCACAATGATAAATATAACAATTGTTAATCTGAATCATGAAGTCCAAGGGTCAATAATTGAAGGGGAAAAAGGGGGGAAAAGAATTGGAAGAGAAATGCTATTGGGCACTTCCGGTGCGACGTACGTACAATTCAGACAACAAATTGAGCTGTAGCTATATAGTTTCAGAAATGGTAAATCTGTATACAATACATATTCACAGCAAAGGCTTGACCTAGGCTAGACATTAGTCAAAATTATTTTCACTTTCATAATACAGGGGATGGGTTAGGCCTCGTTAAAGGGCTGTGACGGACGGACGCAGAAAAATGGGAAATCATAGGGTAGGAATGTTTAAAGCCCAAACTCTGTCAACTTACTAGGGATATTGTTCTTGTCTTTATAAATGTTCATAGAAGTAATGTTTAATACCCAAAGCCTAACTGTTGAATATTGTATAATCAAATTTATCCTCATTAAACTTTGTGATGGACGTACACAAAACCCGTGACAGATGTACAGGTGTGATTAAGGATAGTATTAATGAACTCTGAGCATTGCTATATAGGCACTATGAGACAAAGCAAGTACTTGTAAGCATAACATAAACAGATGCTAAATGTCTTCAAATGCAAACTGTCCTCGATTGCCTGCAACATTTGGTGGGTTAATGATACGGTGCTGGTAGCTGAGGCTGGGCATTGTCTTCGATTGGACAATCCTGTTCAATTGAATTGGTCGGAGAAGTGACATCATTGGTGTTGCGAATTCGACAAACTGAGATGTGGCAAAAAAATTCCATCTGATAAAGCTGTCATGGTCTTGCTCCCAGTAGTGGAGATTTGAAAAGAGGAACCTCTGCTTAACTTAGAAGTTGGCCCATCGCTGAAAACATTGACGGTTTCTATGCTTGGGAATTTCGCTCGGAGACTTCGGAAATATACTGTGACATGAAAACGAAAATGCTGTATTTCGTGTGGTCGAGGTCGTCTGAAATTACTACCATACTGAAATTGGTAGCATTGTTGATCCAAGTGTGAGTGGTGAAGATCGTTGCCTGAGCGTGGTTCCAGTGGGCTGCTTGTACTTCTTTCTGTGCTGCAATCCTGCATTTTCAGAGAAATTGACTTGCAAAACAATGGATTTACCATCACAGGAGTTCTTCAAGGAGTCAAACGAAGCTGCTTGCTCTCTCTTCACAAAGGTATGGAGTAGGAAGGTAGGTACTCAGCAGCTCATTAAAAACTGCATCTACTGTATCAGTCATGTCTACCTTCTCAATTGGGCTATCCGTAGACTTCCACTGGTACTGCAAGGCCCCTGAGCTGCTTTGTGGTGCAAACTCATCAATCAGATCCACACAGGTTGAGTATTCTTGTGTCATGCACTTCTTGGAAGTGGCGTCACAGGTCACTTGCTCAATGAAGGACGAAACAGGAACACACTTCGCAAGGTCTTGCACCCCCCAGCTGTTCTAGTAAAGTCTAGCTGCATCTAACTTCCCCACTCCCCAGCTTCCCTACTAGTGTTTACAGCAGGGATGTAGATTCATATTCACCAGTTCTTCCCTAAAAGGGATGCCTGTAGCACACAGAAAGTAACCTAGTAAACTACGTACTTCTTAACAGATTCCTCAATGCCAGCTGCTAAAATAGTTTTACTTGCAGGCTAGATAGTGTATGTATTTGGGGAATGACTATCAGTTTGTAGCTATAACTCAAGCAGCAGCTTTGTTTCTTTACACCCTAACCTCTAACCATAGTCATTGTCCAAGCCATTACCCAGGTCGTGGTCCAAGCCTAATCCTAGTCATGGTCCAAGCCCTAACTTGTACAAGTCATTGTCCAAGCACTAACTCGAATCATTGTCAAAGCCCTAACCCTAGTCAATGTCCAACCCCTAACCCTACCCTTTGTCAAAGACCTAACCCTGGTCAATGTCAACCCCTAACCCTAGCCTTTGTCCTAGCCCTAACCCTGGTCAATGTCCAGTCCCTAACCCTAGCCTTTGTCCAAGCCCTAACCCTGGTCAAGGTCCAACCCCTAACCCTAGCCTTTGTCCAAGCCCTAACCATGGTCAATGTCCAACCACTAACTCTAACTTTTGTCCAAGCGCTAACCCTGGTCAGTGTCCAACCCCTAACCCTAGACTTTGTTCAAGCCCTAATCCTGTGTATATATCCAACCCCTAACCCTAGCCTTTCTCGAAGCCCAACCCTGGTCAGTGTCCAACCCCTAAACCTAGCGTTTGTCCAACCCTAACCCTAGTCATGGTCCAAGCACTAAACCTATATCCTTTGTCCAAGCCCTAACCTTGTCAGCTGTATAATGGTGACAATCAGTCTAGTCAGTTTAGAATATTCTAGAAAATGTAAGGTAGCAATAGAAGATTGAATTAGTGCTGTAGCCATTCTGAAGATCGAATTATCAATGGCAGAAAGACAAACAAAGAAAAGGGCAAAGATTAAGGCTGTACAATAACAAATTCTAACAATGTCTAGATGGGAATTTGTTAAGCTGTGACGTACTTACGTGACAGACGTACAAGAACCCTGTACGTACGTCACAGGTTTTTCTGTAAGTCATGGGTGTGTGGCCTTTCCATTAAGGGTGGAAGTTATGCCTAATAGAAAACTAAAAGAGAATATGAAATAGTTTAGTTAATACTTTAATACAGGATGCTGTAGCGGATCTCACAATCACCGCTCTGTATCGACCCTCATTCCTGTTGCCCAAAGAACGCAGGACCAGACTCCAGATCCAGGGACCCCTCCCATAAGCTGCTCAGGATCCCAACAGGATTTCTCGCTGGTCACTCGTCGTGGTGGGCGCTGATAAGGAAAAAGACCGAGAAACTAATGCACCTTGACCTCTGGTGTTTATGTGCAATATATGAGAGTTGTGTTTTACTTGTGAGAAACTAAGACTATTTCATTTCCTTCTTTCGCTCTCGGGTCTTATTACTTATCGACCCCCTAACTCGCTACAGTGGTGACCCCGACGCCCAAGGCCGAACGTTTTGGGATCTCGAACACAACATTGTGGTCTGTTTCATCACAACGCCTACTCGATAATCAACGATATCATGACTGAGGAAAACGCTGTCTCTCTGAAGCTTCCTTCCTTCTGGACTTCCCAACCAAACATGTGGTTCGCCCAGGCAGAGGCCCAGTTTAACATTAAGAAGATCACTGCGGAAGACACCAAGTACTATTACGTGGTGGCAGCACTCGATCAGGCCACTGCAGAAAGGCTACTGGATCTCTTGAGCAACCCGCCTACAGAGGACAAGTGTACGGAGTGATCAAGGCCAGGCTCATAGAAACCTTTGGACTTAGCAAGAGGGAACAGGCAGCTAAGTTGCTACACATCCGTCCCCTGGGCGATTCCAAACCATCTTGCCTCATGGATGAGATGCTGGCCCTCCTCGGTGATCACAACCCCTGTTTCCTTTTTGAGCAGCTTTTCCTGGAGAGACTTCCAGGGGATATCCGAGTTCAACTGGTGGACATAGACAGTAAAGGCCATAGTGGCCAAACGCGCCGATGCTTTGTGGTCAGCTCGAGAGGTACGAGCGGGTGCTAGCATGGTACTTCGCCATCCTCAACTCGCATCAAAGCCCCAATCCTCCGGATTATGTTTTTTCCATGATAAGTTTGGAGATGCAGCCCGCAAGTGCCGTTCCCCCTGTAACTGGTCGGGAAACGCTCAGGCCGGTCGCCAGTAGTGGCCTTGGCGGCCGGCCGGAACAACAGCCTACTTTTCGCTTGGAACCGTAACTCTGGCAAACGTTTCCTCGTAGACACCGGGGCAGAGGTGAGTGTCCACCCCACTATCGGCATCGACACATGCAACACTCATCCATGTCCCACCCTCGTGGCTGCCAACGGCAGCACCATTGAAACGTACGGCATGCACACTTTTCCACTACGGTTTGGCAATCGTACCTTCGAGTGGGAGTTCATCCTTGCAAACGTATCTCAGCCCCTGCTGGGTGCAAATTTCCTACGTGCCAACAATCTGCTAGTGGATGTCAAGGGCAAACGCCTGGTTGACGCAGAGACCTATCTCTCCATTCCTCTAGGCATGACAGACGCTTCAGCCCCCCATCTTCATGCCATCATCTCCACATGTAGGTATGAGTCATTGCTCGCTCAGTTTCCAGACCTCACCATACCAACCTTCACCAACCCCACTGTGCAACATGGAGTGGAGCATTTCATCCCCACGGAGGGTCCTCCGGTGTACGCTCGGGCCCGTCGTCTACCTCCGGACAAACTCAAGCTGGCTAAAGCCGAATTCGACAGCATGGAAGCTATGGGTATCATTAGGCGCTCCTTGGTCCTCGCCTTTGCACATGGTCCCGAAGTCTTCTGGTAGTTGGCGCCCGTGGGGCGACTACCGCCGCCTCAATAAGGCCACAGTTCCTGATCGTTACCCCGTTCCACATATTCAAGACTTCTCAGCCCACCTTGCCGGAACTCGAGTTTTCTCCAAGGTTGATCTGGTTAAAAGCTACCACCAGATCCCTGTGGCGGTCCAGGACATTCCCAAGACAGCCATCATAACCCCATTCGGCCTGTTTGAGTTCATGCGCATGCCTTTTGGACTGAAGAATGCCGCGCAAGCCTTCCAGAGATTAATGGATACCGTCTGTCAAGGGTTGGAATTTGTTTTCGCTTACTTGGATGACATCCTAGTGGCGAGCAGCAGTGAGGCAGAACACCAGCAGTATCTCCGGGTCCTGTTCCAGCGCCTCAGGGAGCATGGGCTTGTGGTAAATGTGGCCAAGTGTAAATTCGGTCTGTCCAGCATTGACTTTCTTGGCCATCGCATCACACAACACGGGGCGCTCCCACTTCAAGAAAAGGTGGAGGCTATCCGCAAATTCCCTCAACCGACCTCCATCAGGGGCCTGCAGTAGTTTGTGGGCATGGTGAATTTTTATCACCGGTTCATTCCAGCTGCCGCAAAAATGATGAACCCACTCTTCACCGCCCTGTCAGGCAAGCCAAAGACCATCGAGTGGTCAGACGTCATGATCAGAGCTTTCGAGGACACCAAGCTGGCGCTCGCGGGAGCTGCGATGCTCACCCATCCACGGCCCAATGCACCCACGTCATTAACAGTAGACGCCTCTGATGTGGAAAGGTACAGTACTCCAGCAGCTGGTTAATGGCTCCTGGTCTCCACTGGCATTCTACAGCACGCAGCTCCGGCCCCCAGAGAAAAAGTACAGTGCATTCGACAGAGAACTCCTGGCAATTTACCTAGGCATACGACACATCCGCTATTTCTTAGAGGGCAGACAGTTCGTCGTGTACACGGACCACAAGCCTCTCACATTCGCCATGGCAAAGGTTTCGGATCCCTGGTCCAGCCGACAGCAGTGCCATCTGGCTTACATATCGGAATTTACCACCGACATCCGACACATCCAAGGGAAGGATAATCACGTGGCCGATGCATTGTCCCACGCTGTGGTGGGCGCCATTCAGACAGGGGTGGACTTCATCGCCATGGCCGATAGCCAACAACAGGATCCCGCCATCCAAGCCTACCGCACAGCCATCTCCGGACTCTGCCTGGAGGATGTGGCTTTTGGACCCAACAGCGCCACACTCCTCTATGACATTTCAACTGGTCAGCCGCGACCGGTGGTTCCCCAAGGGTGCAGCGTCTTTGACACCATCCACGGACTCTCCCATCCCTCGGTGCGCACAACACGGAAACTGGTTGCAGAGAAGTTTGTATGGCATGGGCTCAAGAAGCAGGTGGGAGAATGGGCGAAAGCCTGCATTGCGTGCCAGGCTTCCAAAGTCCAGCGGCACATTCGTGCCCCGCTCCAAACTTTTAAGGTGCCACAGCGCCATTTTGACCACATCAACATCGACCTCGTGGGTCCACTGCCGCCATCTCAGGGATTCACCCACCTCCTCACCATAGTGGACCGCTTCACTAGGTGGCCGGAGGCAATACCTCTTAAGGAGACAGACACGCAGGCTTGTGCAAGGGCTTTGACGGCTAGCTGGATCGCTCGCTTCGGTGTTCCGATGGACATGTCTTCAGACCGGGGAACGCAGTTCATCTCTCAGCTATGGGCTGCAGTCAGTCAGTTGCTGGGCTCCAAACTCAATCATAGCACCTCCTACCATCCCCAGTCCAATGGTTTGGTGGAGAGGTTCCACCGTCACTTGAAGTCTGCTCTGCGTGCCAGGCTCACAGGACCTAACTGGCTAGATGAGCTACCATGGGTTATGCTCAGCATCCGCACAGCCCCTAAGGAAGATTTGGGCACTTCTTCAGCAGAACTGGTGTACGGCGCACCTCTCACAGTCCCTGGCGACTTCGTGGGCTCTCCTGGTCCTGCTCCAGATCCTGCCTCTTTCCTGCAGGGCCTCCGAAACCAGGTGGGCACTCTGGCACCCGTCCCTACATCCCAGCATGGTCCATTACATACATCAGTGCCCCCGGACCTTCAGGCATCCAAGTACGTGTTTATCCATCGTGACAACCATCGCACTCCCTTGGAAAGACCCAGGCCCTTTCCACGTCATCCAGGCCGGAACTAAAACGTTCAAGGTTCAGGTAGGCAATCGCATGAAGACCATATCTGTTGACCGACTCAAACCTGCTCACCTGGACATCGACGCACCAGTCAGAGTAGCACAGCCAAGGCCGCGGGGCCGCCCTCCAGGCAAGAAGACAAAGAAAAGGACCACTTTTTACCACCACAAGTGGCTCGTCCACCTCCCGCCTCTCCGGCACAACGTACCAGGTCGGGTCGCCAGATCGTGCCTCCAGTGCGCTACATCTCGGGTCTGGGGGGGGGGGGGTGCTGTAGCGGATCTCACAATCACCGCTCTGTATCGACCCTCATTCCTGTTGCCCAAAGAACGCAGGACCAGACTCCAGACCCAGGGACCCCTCCCATAAGCTGCTCAGGATCCCAACAGGATTTCTCGCTGGTCGCTCGTCGTGGTGGGCGCTGATAAGGAAAAAGACCGAGAAACTAATGCACCTTGACCTCTGGTGTTTATGTGCAATATATGAGAGTTGTGTTTTGCTTGTGAGAAACTAAGACTATTTCATTTCCTTCTTTCGCTCTCGGGTCTTATTACTTATCGACCCCCTAACTCGCTACAATGCACATATTTGTGACGTACGTACGGCATCAATTATATCCCGAAACTACAAACCGTAAAATATTAATTAGTGGGTGTAACTAGTGGGTGTAACCAAAAAAATCCATTGAGTCTACTTAAAAATTATAAAAATGATCCAAATACACTTAATTTGGAGCAAAACTCGATTCCCAACTGTAGGAGGTGTCTGCTAAAACAGAACAAAGCTTCTGTCATAATCTGTTACTATGGCAATTACATAAAAACAAGCATATCTTATTACCCGTTTGTCATATTGGGTTAAAAATTGCAGAATACAGCTTCAAAATGGTATATTAGAGCATACTCAAAACCCATTTAGAAATTTTGACCCCTTGGTTGACATTTTCCCGGAATTTCCCTATTAATACATTATGTACATACTTATAAAGCTATTCTTTGATTTAATCTTCATATTGCTGAGCCTGTTAAGGCTATTAAGGCCATCACATATATATTACAGCACAGTGTGAAACTATTTAGTAACTAACCTAATAACAATCTATATTAAAAAATCAATAGTACTTAATTAATAAAATTATCCACAAAATTAAGTTACGAGTGTCCCGCTGCTCAAGGAGGGGGGGACGGGATGGGGACCAAAGATCATTCCTCAGCTCACCATACAACAATTCCTTTCTCCTCTGCCACCACTTCCCTACCCAATACATAACACACTCGCCCACCTCCTCCATCACTTACTCCCTCCACATCTTTCCCCAAAAGCAATGCCACCTTTCCATCCTCACTCACACTTCTAAATTCATCGCCACTCTCCTACCCCTACAATTCTGCGCACCTCATCCATCAGTACCAGCCGATTGATCTCAAATTCCCCGCAGATGTTCCACATCCTCCCCTGCTCCACTATAACATATTATACACATCTCATCCCTAACTATCCCACATCTCTTCTTATCCACCAACAACCCAGCTGATGCAGTCCTCAGTCGAAATTGCAACCACACACCTTCCTCACCATGCATGGACCTACATGTATACCTCTCCACCTTTGCACCATTCTTTGCCGATTTATAAAAATTCAGCGTACTCTTTCCATTTAATTCCTCCTCCCAGTCCTTCTCATTTCTCACCTTCACTTTCCCCTTCCATTTGCGCACTGACCCAACCTCGTTGTTTATCTCGTACTTTCTCCTCAAGATCTCATATTCTTCCCACCATCCAATTCCTCCATCAATTACATTTAAGTTTAAATCTATCAACAACATCATCAAGATCAACAGGAAAACTATAAGCATCAATGCTAATGCGGATAATCTGTCCTGCCCCATACTACTACGTAAGAAAATTTTAAGGTTTTTTAAGGTATTATTGGTCCTCTTGTTCTGACATGATGTGACTGGAATGTACATGCGATGTGGAGCAGTACGTAAAGGTTAGGAAAGTAATCCTTGTCACACTCTTTCAGAGCTGATTGAAGGGTGGATGGCCGCTTGTCAGCATCTTGACTCTGCCACTTTGCCCTCCACCTCCACACCTCAGTAGACACAAGTACAGTACTTGGCAAGTCATCATTATATAAAATCAAGTCCTCAAAAGATATATCATCCCGAGTAGTGATTATAGAAGGTATAATATTGATTAAATTGGCTGCTACTGTTTGAGTCTAAACAAACCTATCATTTATTTGCTGAACTAAGTGGTCCAATAAAGGAAGCACAGCAGTTCTTCGATAGTATTCTTCCACAGAACTGTACTCCACATTATTTCTGTAAGTTTGTCGAGCAGATACACGTGGGACTTCAGTAACCACACCAACATCATGAGCTATAGCTTCAGCTTGCACATACCATGAATGTAACATTTCCTCACTTTGACGAATTACACAAAGTTCATTCAGTATGTCTTTAACATCCATATAAGCTTTAACTATATCACTACTTTTCTTTTGTAATTTTATACTTATAAGTTTTATAATAGACATGGAATTCATTGTTGCTATGAAAGATATTATAAAAGGAAAGGAAAGGTACATCTCGAGCAAGCCATTGGCTGCCACAATTGTTTTCATATCCCAGTTCATATCCCCATATGTAGGATCACATTCTGTAATTGCTTCCATTGCAGTTACAAGGAATTGATACAAAACAAAAAATTTCATAAGCTTCGTGCCGATAAATCCATCTTGTTCTACAAAGATCCTTAACTATAACAATGCTATTTTCCTTATCAATTACTTTCTCAAGAAATAGTTGCCGTTTAGCACTATCATGGAAGAAGTATGCTGTCTCAGTAACAGTAGAATTCATATTATGAATAGGAGGTAAACTACAAGCTTCAACAATACACAAATTAAGCACGTGACTATTACAGTGGATATATGTGGCTTTAGGATTTTCTGCCAAGAGACGACCTTGCACACCCCTTGCAATAGACATATTGCTAGCATCATCAGAGCCCTGACCCCTACAACCTTCAAAGTCTAATTCAGTGCTTCTTTTATTGCGCAAGAGCCAAAACCTCTCCAGTGATCCTTTCTCTACTTATGAAATCTGAGAATTCTTCTCTTATATTACATTACTATCGACACTACTGACACCTGCTCCTTACTGGATATATCAACGACTTAATCACTAAGAATAGAAACTTGTTTAATTTCCTGTATTATAGTATCTCTAATATGATCACCTATGCATTCAATGAGTTAATTTTGGGTAGTTTTGCTAGTATAAGTTGCATTTTTTAAGCATCTTTCAAATGCTTGGCTAATGCAACATTTCCGGACCTCACAGAGTATTCAAGAAGTGCTAAAAAATTCCCTCTGTTGACCTGAGAATCAGCCGTGCTATCATCTCTGTGACCTCAAATAGCTATATATTGCTTGCCACAAAGAAGTATTGCATCAGCCATACATCTTATTATGTACCTACTTGTTACTATGTTACTCTCATCTATATGCAGCAAACGATTCTTAATAGAAGACTCTGGACACATGTGGGAAGACTTTAAAGCATCTGCCCGAGCTAAAGCCAGCTGATGGTACTGCGTACAGTTGTGACTGGCAAACTTTTTAGACCATGCATCAAATCCATTACATACAAAATGACCCAAACCCTTTGTAGCAAAGAGAACACATAGCAAACAAAATATTCCATGTTTTACTTTACTATAAACAAACCAAGGGTTTTCAGCCAAGTATTTATGTTGACAATACCTATTACAGCCATCTAAATAACTACTTGGAAATGTAAATGAACTATCAGGCTTAAAATGATTAACTAAAAGTGAATACTTGCACTCTGGAGGCAAATCTGTTAGGGGCATTGAGCGCATAAGCAAGCCAATATCGTTAAACTTCTCAAAATCAATTGAAGCACTTGACGAAGAAGCAGCAGAAAAAGTGGACAAGGAAGTGCAGGGCAGATGAGACGCGGAATGAGAGGGCAGGACAGAAGCGGAACATGAAGGTGGTAATAGCGCAGGCTCAGTAGGCTCAGGGGGAGACACAGACACAGAGCCTGAGGGCTGGGTGGGAGACACACACACAGAGGGCTGGGTGGGAGACACACACAGAGAGGGCTGGGTGGGAGACACAGATAGAGAGTGCTCTGTGACAGACACAGAGGGCTGGGTGAGAATCACCGACACAGAGGGCTTGGAGGAGACACAATGGACTGAAGCAGGAGACCCAGGAAGAGTGACAGGTACCACAGCTGGAGATGGAAAAGTGGTGCTCTTGCTGGTCCTTTTTTGTTTCCTATGCATTAAATGTGGAAATTTATAGAAATTAACTCTACTAGCTAGCAGTAGTGGCTGGCTGCAAGGACTATAGCTAGCTATACTAGTACTAAGTTGGCAATCTATTCAATAGCATAATATTCTAAATCACTGCTCAGTTTAGATCAACTTACTTAGTGTAGGGGGGCCTGGGGTGGTTTTGAAAAAATCCTTTAACTTTGACTGAGCCATGAGTAAGATATTTGCTGAGTGACAGGAGTCGACAGTAAATCTCTCTGGGAGGTAATGAACCAGGTGCTGAACATTTGGAACGACGATAAAGGTAAGGTTTAGTCTGGTGCAGCCACACCCCTATGTTTCCCCCACTTGGAGGTGTGGCTACGCAGGTCAGCCAGCTAGCAGAGTAAACATAGCTAGCTAATAGAAAAAGCAAAAAGAAAGAAAAGGCAAAACGCATTGCAGGTTTGTTGTTACACTGATAGCCTATCTGGGAGAGACAGCAATGGATATGAGGAAGAAAGTACCTACATGTATGCTTACCTTGCAGCTCTGAAATCAATTTTAATGCCTAACAGCCATAAGGTGAGCAGTTGTCAATGATGGTGTAGCTACATGTAGGCCTGTTCCTGCACTATTTAGTGAAGATTCTGATGGCAATGACGATCAACATGACTTGTCCTAAGATAAGTGATGATGAATAGATGTAATAATACTTCTATATAAAGCTATGTGGTTCATAACACCTTTTCCTGATAATTTCCAAGGAATTTCGACTTAGCAAGTAATACAATGAAATAATAGTTCCGACAATATTTGTCAACCATTCTTATTCATCTGACTCCAATAAGTTATAGACACTGGAAACTCATCATGGGTGTGGTTGCATTCCAACCATGGCTCCCGGCCCATCTATTAGAGGCTCTGTTGCTGGTAATTATATGCATATTATATTGATGATACTCCCAATAGCTTTCTCAATTCTCCTCATTCATCTTACTCAGACGAGTCTACATAACGGAATTTTTCCTGCTCATTAGGAGGTGCAAACCTATATGCTATTTGGTTGCCCAACAAGATTTTTACAGAGGATGTGTGGGACTTGTTTGTGCTTGAGACAGATATATAAGCTAATTGAACCCCATACTTGTCTCTAATGTGGTAGACATTTATCAGTGTAGTGTACACCATGGGTCTTGTCCGTCTTCTGTGTCTGGAGTTCTATGGAGCACACACCACTCCACCTATCATTAGTACAGTTGTATTTCCACATCACGCATCTTAGGAGGTTTGAGCAGCTTCGTTTCCTCCACTTCCCTCATAGCAATCAGCAGCACCATGTTGGTCACCTTCAGCACACACCCATCTTCATGAAGTTTGAACCCGAATATGTACATGTAGAATATGCAATGTATAAATGCTGAGCCATTATTTGGTGATATTTTATGTGCTTTTTGCAACTAATCAACATGAATTCATCCTAATACTTATCCAGTTCGACCATAATCCATTAGCAACTGTTGTTCACCACAGCTAGGTACTAAGCCATATTAGTGCCAAAAGCCATTTACATGTAACTTCTTATAATATTTATGGCTATATAGTTTGTTGCTAAGCAACCAAAAAATTTCTTCAATGCATCAGCTGTTGGCAAACTGTTCTACATCAATATTTGACCAGCTAAAGTTAGTCGGGGGAAAACATTTTTACTTCCCCATTTCTTATAATGATTTTCAAAGCCATGTGGTTTGTTATTAAGCCAAAAGTCATCAACGCATCAGCTATCAGCTGTTACATGGTTGCTAGGTACTTGTCTTCATCACTCTTCCTATGTACATAAAAAATAATGTGCAAATCATTCATAAATTAAAAAAATCATTATAAATTTGCCAGTGAGAGGGTTAAACTGAACTTTTCACCCTAATGATGTACAAATAGTTCTGTAGATAAACATACTTCTAACAGTCAAGTTAATAGCAAAGTATGCTTGAGAGACCATAACTGCTTGTTAACTAGGGTAACATGTTTAACTTACATGTAGTAGAGGATATAGACCACACGCAAATTAGCCCCGGCAAAGCAGGGGCCACCTGAATTAACTGCCATAGTCACTATATGGTGCAAATTCGGACATAATCGCAATTTAAAAACTAGTCTGAAGAGCCTGAACTTGAAGCCACGACCACTATTTTTTCATTTCATTAAAAAAATAATTAATATATCAATTGTAATATCAATCATTATTTTATATTTTTTATTTTATTTTATTATTATTATTATTATTTTGTTTGTTTTATTTTGTTTGTTTATTTATTTTTATTTATGTATTTTATTAAATTATTAAAATGTAACTGTGTCATAATCCAGAATGTTCTGAGAGCATCGATTTTGCCAAAAAATTCTGGGGCGGGGGGGGCGGGGGTCATGCCCCCAGAGTCCCCTACTTGTGACTTGCTTACGCACGCCCATCATATAAACGCCAAACGTTTTGATCCCCCCCAAAACTGTAAATCCTATATGAACCTCTGTTGGGTTTAGAGTTCTTTTACTACTTTATGAATCTCATTACAGCATTTCCTGTATTATACTAGACACTTCCTGTAGTACTTCCTGTAGTATATTAGACACTTCCTGTAATATATTAGACACTTCCTGTAGTATATGGCTCATTATAGGGCATATTATTGAGGGGCCAATCCCCCCCCCCCCCCCCCCCCCCCCCCACAACTAAAAAGCAAAAACAAAACTTAACATGCACTGTATGTAGCTACAGTATATCAAGTAAGAAGGCTGGAATAGAGTAGAACTTATTCCTAATCCAACATTGCATTCTGTTATGTTTTCTTCTGTTGACCGGTTATGATGGAAAGCAATGGAAGCACAAAGCACACAGTAGCTATCTCCATGCTTTAACATCCAGGAGGTGCTAAACATCCACTGTGCTAGACAACCAGAGCACACAGTAGCTATCTTCTTACTCTAACATCCAGGTGGTGCTAAACATCCACTGTACTAGACAACCAGAGCACACAGCAGCTATCTGCTTACTCTAACATCCAGGTGGTGCTAAACATCCACTGTACCAGACAACCAGAGCACACAGTAGCTATCTGCTTACTCTAACATCCAGGTGGTGCTAAACATCCACTGTGCTAGACAACCAGTGCACACAGTAGCTATCTGCTTACTCTAACATCCAGGTGGTGCTAAACATCCACTGTGCTAGACAACCAGAGTACACAGTAGCTATCTGCTTACTCTAACATCCAGGTGGTGCTAAACATCCACTGTGCTAGACAACCAGAGCAACTCTGCTATCTGCTTACTCACTGTGCCTCTTGCTCCGCCTCTTCCTGTCCCTTTTTCTCAAACCCAGAAGACAGGGCAAACATGCTGTACTTGTATTATGAGTTCTATGATCTCCTTTGTTTTTGTGGTGTGCTTTTATTGGAATATATACATGCGTATATGTTAGCTTGCGTATACAATGCACGTAATTCCTTGTGCTGGATGGTGTGCATATACCGGTCCTATGCTAGTCCAGCTAATTATTTAAAGCATTTTCTAAACGGCTGAAGAACAACTACCAGCGGACGAGAAGCAGGTTGGTCTTACGAAATTTTGAACAGGAGTGGATATTTAGAAAGTTATAGTGGCTTTTCTAAGGGATTGAACTTGTACGTGTAGTTCACATGTTTGGGAGTTTGGTCTAATTAGCAATAACGCTCAACTATGTACATAACCTTCACATGACGAAACTTCAAGTACTGTTGCTTGCAACAACAACAGCAACACCCGTGCCTTGCTCTATGCATGCACACTTCAGCAGTGTTGCACTAGCAACAACAACAGCAACACCCGTGCCTTGCTCTATGCATACACACTGCAGCAGTGTTGCACTAGCAACAACAACAGCAACACCAGTGCCTTGCTCTATGCATGCACACTTCAGCAGTGTTGCACTAGCAACAACAACACCCGTGCCTTGCTCTATGCATGCACACTGCAGCAGTGTTGCACTAGCAACAACAATAGCAACACCAGTGCCTTGCTCTATGCATGCACACTTCAGCAGTATTGCACTAGCAACAACAACAGCAACACCAGTGCCTTGCTCTATGCATGCCCAGTATAAGCTGTTGTTAGAGCAGGTGCAATATTAAGCAGCTCCTGTTTGTTTGTTAAGCACCCATGCTACTCCTACAAGTACTGCACTGTTGGTGCTGGACTCTATTTGATTGTGACTATGTCTCCTCCGGCTCCAAACTCTGCAAAGTCAGCATTCCCTCCATTTTTTACAACTAGACAAATTATTAGAAAGGCACTCTCTAGCTCCCTCGGCAATGCTTAGACACTCGCCATCTCTTCTAGCTAGCACAATACATAAACTGGATGACCCTTACCTATACAAAATAGATTACATCATGCATAGACACTACTTGATATGCTACACCTCGGCATTAGCCACTACCCCACCCCAACCCCTTTTCACCGATGCTATAAATGCCAAAGAGCTTAACAAAGAGCGTTTATGACATGGTCAGTGCATTTAAGGGGCAGACACTTTACATAGTTTACCCAACTTTCTACCACTCCAGCCACTCCATATGAAGCACACCTTCTAATGAGTTCCAAGAATACTGACCTACATATGTATGACCTGGCTAAGCAGTTTCAACTTCACTCTGGCCATGATTGTAGGTGGCTTATTTCAACCTGCAAACAACTTAAAGGTTAAAGGTTATCCAGAAATTTGTTGTGTCATAATCTCCATGGCTCCTGATATCTTTTAATAACTCAAGAACTACACCACCTTGTGACTAAGATAAGAGAAAGCAAGCAAGGTACACCAGTCAAGACTGGCTACTACTAGGTGCAGTTGTGGGAGGGAGGGGTGTGTGCGGGACGAGCGGCAGGAACCTAGTCACATGCACGTGTAACTGCAGTCCAAGTTCCTCAGCCAAGGATGACGAACTGATCATGAAATCTGACAATGTTACTGTATATGAGGCAGACCAAAACTTATGCTTGAAGTCTACCAAGCAGCTCCAGGACACAATTGAAGGCAGTTGTGGTCAGGCATGTCCACAAGAATTTAGCTACTTGTAAGTACGTAGCTAATGAGACTTGTTCTTAAAGCAACCAGGGAAATAAATTCCTCTTATTTTAAAAGGCAATCACTCATATTGTTGCTGTTGTTATTATACATCTTAGAATTCATTATAACATAAGGGAGAGCTTATTCCACTCCATTTCACCTTCCATAGTTTTCTTTAGATTATCAGTTATCTATTTAAACGTAACTCGTGCCTCCCTGACCCATTTTAGACTGCTCCACCTGCTCGTACTAGTCAGGTATTGTCGACATCAATCGTGTATCATCCATGGATGACCAAGTTAATATGAATGTACATGGATAATCTGTGGATGTAGTAGGAGTTACCAGTTTTCATCTGCTGACGGCCAAGTTACTAGGGACATCCAGAGTTCACCTGTAGATGTCAGAGTTACTAGGGTTATTTGTGGATGGCAGAGTTAATATGGATATCCAGGGTTCATCTGCGGACAACAGAGTTACTAGGGATATGTACCATCCATCTGCGGATGGCAAAATTATTAGGGTTCATCTGCGGAATTAAGAGTTACTAGGGATATCCAGGGTTCATCTGTAGATCAAAGAGTTAGGGACATCCATGGTTCATCTGCGGATGCCAGAGTAACTAGAGATATCCAGGGTTCATCTAGGGATGGCAGAGTTACTAGGGACTTCCATTGTTCATCTGCGGATGGCAGGTTTACTAGGTATATCCAGGGTTCATCTACGGATGGCAGAGTTACTAGGGATATCCATGGTTCATCTGCAGATGCCAGAGTTACTAGGGTGCATCTGTGGATGGCAGTATTACTAGGGGCATCCAAGGTTCATCAGCGTATGGCAGAGTAACTAGGTACATACATCCAGGGTTCATCTACGGATGGCAGAGTTTACCAGGGTTCATCATGCAGATATGAGAGTTACTACGGACATCCATGGTTCATCTGCAGATGGCAGAGTTACTACGGACATCCAGGTTGACATCCTATTAGAAAGCTTCTGGCAGCAACTCAGCAGGTGTCATGATCAGTGTTTAATAAAGACATTAGTTAAGTAGAGTACATGTATGTAGGTGCCTATCCAAAATTAGGTGCAATGGGAGCTAAGATTCAAAATTAACAAAATGCCAATTCCTGTGTGTATGTGCGTGCATGTGCAATGCATGTGTGTGTATGTGTGTGTGTGTATGTGTTTAATTATAGACTGGGCCGGCTTTGGGCCTACCCACATATGTTACACTTAATTAGACCCCTAAAGGTTTTGGACCTGGTTTTGGGTCCTCATGCCCTCTGGTCATGCCTTGCCCCAAAAGACCTGAAAGAGCCATAACAGCCAAACTAGGGCACATACAGGTTGGCACTGTAGTGCAATGTTTTAGACTATGATCAACTTAGGAAGAAGCAGGTTAACATTACTGGTCTGGAACAGGGGCAAGGGTATTTCTGCTAGTGTTGCATATGAGTGTATACACAACACCTCAGGAACCTTGCAAATTACACCAGTAAAAAGCTGCATGTGCAGGGACTAAAATGGTGCCAATATGTCCTAGGGCTAGAACTAGGGCTAGTGTAGAAGTGCCACGCCAACAACATCAACTACGATTAGAAGTAAGTCAGTGGCATCATGTAACTTGCCTAGCCTTAGCACTACATGTAACTCTAGCCCTAGCCTCAGCCTTAGCTATAGCTATAACCCTATATGTTATGTCTGAGTCAGTGTTGATGGCCTACATGCACCATACATTACACAGGAAGTTATGGTGTTTAGGTCATCTTTCTATAATCACTGTTCTGAGCTGAGTGCTCCAAATCCTCAGCTAGAATAAGTTGGCACATCTGCCAGCATGTCTACTGCACATTTGTACATGTATGTGCTGCACTGTGGAGGAATTAGAGATAGAGCAACACACTTCCGCAAGGCTATGAAAAGTTTAAACCAACTTCAGCCCATGAGTGGAGCTCATGTATGTGACCTACAAACAACAAATACCATGTTTGCTAAGTGATATTAACCAGGTGGCAGTCAGCACAAAATCTTCATGAATTGTATGACATGCTATAACCTAACCTAGCCCACAGAGAGATCAGTCTACAAGCATAGCTGCCAACAACCTTGGGGGAAACTACCCTGGGACAACATTAATTAATGGACTACACCCACCCACGAATAATCATGAATAATAATGGTAATGAATCTTATTGGAGTGAGTTATAAGTTCTCAACGAATTACAATGACCTTCTCAATGCTCTAGCCTCCTTCAGGAAAAATGCTATAACCTTACCTAGCCCACAGAGAGATCAGTCTACAAGCATAGCTGCCAACAACCTTGGGGGAAACTACCCTGGGACAACATTAATTAATGGACTACACCCACCCACGAATAATCATGAATAATAATGGTAATGAATCTTATTGGAGTGAGTTATAAGTTCTCAACGAATTACAATGACCTTCTCAATGCTCTAGCCTCCTTCAGGAAAAATGCTATAACCTTACCTAGCCCACAGAGAGATCAGTCTACAAGCATAGCTGCCAACAACCTTGGGGGAAACTACCCTGGGACAACATTAATTAATGGACTACACCCACCCACGAATAATCATGAATAATAATGGTAATGAATCTTATTGGAGTGAGTTATAAGTTCTCAACGAATTACAATGACCTTCTCAATGCTCTAGCCTCCTTCAGGAAAAATCTAATGAAGGCTAGAGCATCTAGTGGAAACATTGAGGGAGTATATTTCAGTTGGTTATTGAGAAGGACATTATAAGATTTACAAGTTGTAGTTTTCAGGGTTTCATTTAGAAAATTGTCTAAGGGAGGGCAACTTGATGAATCTGATATTAAGGGGGGGGGGATGATGGTTAAAGATGTGACAAAGTTTCTAATGAATTTTAATATATACAATTTCCAAGGGGGAGGCAAAAAGGTTCCAAGGGGGACAGCTGCGTCCACTCTCCAAATAAAACCCTGAAGTGTTTAAAAAAAAAGTGCTTAGACTTAGGAGCTCTATAGATTCTGCATAACTTGCTCTATGAACTTGCTATAGAGCACAAAGGATAGCTCTTTCTCTGTGTTCTCCTTTGGGACTAACAACAGCATAGGTACAACCACGCCAAGGTTGCATGCAGTCAAAGTTGAATATTCATTCTCAAGCCCACGAAGCTTCCCTCCTGGAAGCAGGGTAGAGTACCAACCCTCTCAAGCCAAGAAGCCTGCCCTACTCGAAGCAGGGTAGAGGGGGAAGTTGTCAGAGTTCTTCTTTTCAACAGGTGCAGATTTGCATTGTGGGGTAGGGTATCGTGTGCAACATTAAGAACAAATTTTAAAGATTCCTCTGGGAGAGACTACACTGCTTTAGCCTAGATGGTAGCAGTATCAGGGCTGGTGGCATGATCATGTGGCCCGGTCTAGGCAGGCTGCGGAGATCTTTCAAGTGAGCCTGTTCCTCCTCATTAGTCACCCACTTCTTGACTGCTACAAGTACTTTGCGTGAGCATGATTGCATAGTGTCTCTAACAATGACAGCTGGTCGAAACTTCAGCCGTTTAACGGCAATCTCAGCCTTTAAGCCCCCCTCTGCAATGACGGTAGGTTAAGACCTCCATCTCTTGTGGGAGGTAAAGCAAGTTGGGGATAGCAGATTTTGTACATAAGACCTGGCAACTTCTTCAGAAATATCGTAGCTGTTGTCCCTAGGTTACATTCAATCCAAGTTATGGGGAAAACATGGATGGTGAGAGGCCTGTGGCCTAGGACACACACCAAGCTTGTAGAGTTTCATCTTCTGCTGTCTTGTGACTGGACATCTGTCCACTGCTGGTATTGCGATTTAGAGCCTCCTTGAGGTTGGATAGGGCCATGGATTTTGGGGAATCCGAATGGGTAACCCAAGGAACTTGATGGTACTGCTGTGCATGAAAGGGAGTGTCTGTCCTGACAAGGTGAGCTGGGGGTCAAGGGTATGACCTATGGAGCTTTGTATTGCCTCAGAGTGGCACTTTGCAACATTTGCCTTCATACTTGACCACACAAGCCACTGGTCATGTTTGCCTTCATGCCTGACCACACAAGCCACTGGTCATGTTTGCCTTCATACCTGACCACACAAGCCACTGGTCATGTTTGCCTTCATACCTGACCACACAAGCCACTGGTCGACTGTGTTCAACTGTTGCTGACCGGTGGCTGGGCTGTTAGTAATGATACATGTATTATCTGCATATTGAAGAAGGTTGGTGTGGTGGGTGGAGTCAGATAATGAATATCCAAGATATTTTTGCACTTGCAAAGTGTGACTAATCACTGTATTAAACACTACCACCCTCCCCCCCCCCCCCCCCCCCAACAGAGGGTCAATCTTCAGAGGAATGCTTGGGGTAGAGCAATCTGAAGTTAGGATGGTGGCTGCGAGGTCTGAGTAAAGGGATTCTAAAGGTTTGTTCACAATATGTGATAGGATCTGAGAAAAGGGACCTTTCGTAGAAAAAACAGTTTTGTGCTATAACCAAAAATAGTCTAGCAGTCATACTTTGACAAAATATTTTTTTTGGTATTACAGGTATCTACTATCCTTCCTCTACCTCTGTGTGAAGTTTTGAACCTTCTGCTTGCTTCCTTGTATGCAAGCGTGCTGTTAGAAGATGGCTGGTCAAACGTGGACGGACCTACGTTTGTATGTAACGCGAGGGCAATTGAGAGAATACTGCTTGCGTATACGGAAGAATGGGGGAAAAACCCTCGTTAGAAAGGGGAAAGTCCCTCGTTAATGCGCGTTAAAAAGAACTGTTTGTGAATAATGGCGTCTCCAAGTGCACAGGAAGCTAGCTACAGGCCGAGCATTCGCTAGCTACAGGCCGAGCAGTCGCTAGCTTCTGGTGGAGCATTCGCTAAGTACCGGTTGGGCATTAGCTAGCTACTAGCTGAGCATTACCTAGATAAACATCGTGTGTGTTTTCTCACTCTTTATTATTATTATTTTTGTTACTCGCACACTAACAATGGTCTTAAAAGTTACCTGTACACGTCATACACAGCGTAGTCCTTGCTCCGTAGACAAGACAAAAAAAGCATTTCTTCTTACCTCAGAAATCGAACTAAGCGTGCGCGGAGGTGCACGGAGATTAGTAAGCAAACCCTTTCAAACCGCGTTTTCTCGAAATGAATGCTGTAATCCTCACATTCTGAGGTTCATATCTTTGGTCTAGAATGGAATTAAGAGCTAATTTTTGTTCCATTCAATAGGCAATTGTGTGTTATTTGTCCTAACATCAATAACTCAATTTTCAAAATTTCTACGAAAGGTCCCTTTTCTCAGATCCTGTCACATATGCAGCTAGGCCTTCGCATCGCATCGTGTCGCATCACTTCTAGCTGTTCACAATAATGGAGTCACCGCTTGAGCAAACTTGAACTTTCACCCAACCGGAACCCCACCCATTAATTAATGGAAGCCAGTGCTCATGTCATTCGCGCATCCCATATACTAGGGAAAGTTCTCACTGCGTCGATAAGCCTGTCATCCTCCGTTCGGATTTGCTTTTACTGAAAAATCAAAATAAATCACACTAGAATGACAAAAAACTCAAATAAATGCACACCAGAATGATGGAATTGCAGGTTGCAACGCCGCTCGAATAGAACTATATTCTATTCAAGCAGTGCGATGCGATTTTGTGTTCACAAACATTGCATCGCATCGCTTGAGCATTTTGCAATATAGTGAATCAGCCTTTAGATGGAGCAGAGTTGTGGGGGGGGGTATAGTAGTGTTTGAGTGAGAACTGGATGAGCGAGTGGTGGACGCTGCCATATACATTTGCAAGGTCAATCCAGGAAACAGCAAGGTGTGGTTGTACACTCACTCACTCACTCACACTCACACACTCACACACACATACTCACTCTCACATACACACACACACATTCACTCACTCGCTCACACATCACTCATTCATTAACTGACTCATTCACGTGAAGAGTGATATATGCTAGCACTGCTCACCGCATAACATTAATGTTACCGTGATCATTTACCTGGTTAACTGTGAAACACTAACACAGATGATATACGTACATAGCTGACAGCATTCACACCTGCACAAACATAACTACTGAACAGGCACAGCCCAGGAATTGCCTGACTATTGCATGCATGTATCTCCCAACCATCCTGTTTATACTGGGAATATTCATCAAAACCATAGGTTTCTTGCCATCCCGCGATACCATGAAATTCATGGCTTTTTAAATAGAGTCAAACTCTCTATATAGCATGCACCAAGTCATGCATTAAAATGGCATTTTCCAGTGTCAATGTAGCTTCAACCAGAGAGATCAGTCCTCTGGCAGTCCAAGATTCAAAAGCGCTGCCACGTAGATAGCAGATACAAGTCTGAGTGCTCTTACAAGTACCACATGAGCCTAGCAGCAAGGGAGAAACCTACGCACTCTGTTGTAAGGTATGTAACAGATTTTTCATTTGCTTACTCAGGCAAGGAGTGCTGATGGTATTGTCTAACTCGAGTAGCTGATCATTATCTTTAGCAAATAAAATGAGAGGTTGGCAGGTGTGCATTGTGGAGTACCTTTTGTCTCCTGTGGAGGTTGCTCTGTGTCCCGTTGTGCCATTTCACCGTCTCCAAGGAAACCTGAAATGTAAAGATGTAAAGACATAAAATATAGCTAGTAATGTGCTCACACTGGAACACCCTATCCTTCTTGTGGACATTTTTATTTCTTGGAGAAAACTGGTGTCAAACTAATGTACTCTAGGTTCAGTAGCAGGGTCAGCTATACTCCTTGAACATTGGCCTGACCAAGAACGTGTTTGATATATAATTAAGTAGCCTATTGTGTTGAGCTACAGCATAAACATCAGTTTAATCACATAACTAAGCTAGCTAAATACTTGATCACAAGCCACACCTAGCTCGTTAGCTACCATGATCGGCATGCAAGCTATTGATAATAATATACGAGGTCCAATTGCAAAACCCGAGGCAAAACCTACTCACCAAATTTCAATAGAAGCAGCACTCAAACCCAAACAGTCAGAAGTTGGCCAAGATCACTCGATCTAGTGACCCTGACCCCCGGTCACTTAATTTTGGTACTTGGGAGGAGGGGCGGCGGGGTCACCGAGTATTTGGATTCAGTGACGACTCGTTCAGGATTCTGTGTGGCGCCCCTCACCTTCCTGGGCGAACCCCTTATCCTCGGCTTGACGAAGTAGAGAGCTCGAGAAGGGACACCTCTACCGTCGTGGACTAGGGGCTCCACTAGCGGTATCCACTAAGTGACTTGCTACTTCTTCCAGAGTTTAAACTGGACCATCACTGACTTTATACAGTGGACAAACCATAGATTGTAGACCCTCCGGAGGCTGGTAACAAATCTCTCTGGAGAATTGTGATAGCTCCACTAGCTCTTGGTGTCTGCCCTTCAACTTACATAATTTTCTATGTCAACACTTCACTATTCCACAGTGTCATAAGTTAATATGAAAGAGAAAATAGCAAGCTTCAACAAGAAGCTAGGATTACACACTTTATTATGAAAATGCTCAGTATTACTAGCTAGGTTGGTTAGATCTTATTGGACTATTGACTGAGATTGAAAATAAGAATATTCTTCTCAACAAACTCAGTTGACGTTATGTAGAGACAATGACTTTCTTAATAATCATTTTCTCACTTGACATTTTGGCTAGATTAAAGAGAACATGTAGCTGAAACATTAACTGAGAAAATTCAAATTGATTATTGCGAAGAGTGTTGTTTATTATCACTTGTTTTGGAAATGGTCATATGATCAAATAATTGTGGATTGCTCCCTAAAGATGGTCGGTGTCACCAAGATGACTGTGCTGATAGTTACCTAGATTGTATTAGATTTTAAGCTGATGTAACTGCTTTCTGGCATTTGATATGATAGAAGTTACCAAAAGTCTGGAGGAATGTTTATGGATAATAATATTTAAACAACAAACACATAAATGTCATATAGTAACAGATATTTTCCTTGCTCTTCTTTCTAGCCAAAGTATTATTTGTCCAATGTCGATCAATTTGGCCTTCATGAGGGTGATACCGATAAATTATTTACTTCTGCCATGGCAACGATAAATATGGGTGTGGTTGTGCATAGTCGTGATAGTGTATATATAGATCCAGCAACTACCAGTACTTAGCCCTACATCTCTCCTGAAGCTCTGATCCTTGGGTTTGAGGTAGATCTGCAGAGCTTTCTTGACAAGAAAATCCCACCATTTGAAATCTTCATTGGGTGGCAGTGGTTCCATGAATGTTTAGCGATGACAGACCTCTTCAGTTTTCCTGCATCCACGAGTTACTTTTACTCTGGTCTCCAACCTCCACTGTTCTCCAATTTATAGACTTTCCAACACCTGCATGGAATGAGATATAAAAATATTATTGTCCTATATAGTTCCTGATCTGCAAGATGAATTTGTTGGAGCACTACCAATCATTTTCATTTGAAATGACCTTGGACTCCCAAATGCCAGGCATTTTCAAGGAAATGAGGTAAGATGTTTCCTAAATAGAGTAGTCAGTATGAAATTAACCTTAGGCAGGCACAAGAAGATGATGTTTCATCTGTAAAAAAATAATTCAAAGCTTATCCAAATTCATCCTGTCAATGGCAACTGCTGTGATTTGTCACAGGAAGTAGTATGAGGTCATCACTGACTCATAGCTCGGATGTACTATTGTTGACATGGTTAATTGGTTAGCAAAATGACTGTGGTATATACCTGCATTTTCATTCCACATAGCCAGAGGTAATAAGATGAAAATCAGATGAAGCCAATTAATTTGTTGCTACAGTGGTGAAAAATTACCTCCATTTCCTGCACTATAATTACACCTCTATTGATATTTATAGTTGTTGCAAGATGTCCGAGACATATGGAAACATGATACACTGTATAATTATGACAATTGCTAGGAGAAGTATATAATATTATTTGTGATTTCATTAACAAACATTACTCGGTATTGTTTTTGTATTAAACATTTTTTCTACCAAAGATAATGCTATATCAGGGTATAGATGCTGGAGTCCTTTATTTTCTCAGCTGATCGTGGAGTTCTCCTGTGCAACTCATACCAAACCCTTGAAGGAGGCTGTATGATGTATCTTTGACTGTTTATACAAGTGGCTTTTGATACGGCATGTTTTCTTGCTGCTGGATTCTATGTTTTACCAGTTTCATATAAAAAGTCCCTGAATTATCAACAGCCAGGCACACCAAGTATTAGCTACTAGTGCAGTAAATGTACAGACCTCCTATTGCTCAACAGACAGTTTTCCCTCTTCTACAAAACCTGAAGTTTATTGGAAGTGTGATCCATAGTTTCAGTTTTAACATACCAGGAAATTTCTACATACCACACCCACTCTAGCAGGTTGGCTATTTTTGGGGTATGCTGCAGTGTATCACAAGATTGTGGACTTACTAGTTTGATGGAGGTAGCTGGCTCCACCACACCCAACCATACTTTGTTATGACTTTGCTGCCACCAGAGAAAGTTGGTACTTTAAACTTACGTAATCTGTCTGAAAAAGGAACTTTATGAATTCCATCTAAAAATAATTTAATTATTTTTATCATCAATGAATAAAAATACCAGAAAGCTCCAAGAGTGAGCTTTACAGCTTTCTTATTTCAACCTTAGCAGCTATAGTTGGTGAGGTTTGATTAGCTACTCAAGCATATCGATTAAGAACTACTGTACTGGGAATATCTGTAGCTGCCATTATTCTAAATTAGAACATGAAATTACATCAATTAAGTGCTTAGTACAGAACTGGACTAAAGTGCAAAAGAGAACAAAAATCCTCCCCCCCCTCCCCCCAAGATAGATCAGCCAGCTGCTTATCAGGAGGAGCACAAGGAGGCAAGGAGCACTAGGAGCCCTGGCTCTGTTGTGGGCTGAACACTATGGAAGCAGATGTGGGTAAATAAAGAACAAAAAAGAAACTTGTAATTTATAATTTTTTCTTGCTTGTGAGAGGAATAATCTAGTAAACCTTACAAATTACAAATCATTATGCTGGGGAAGGCTCTTGTACTCTTTCATAGAGCTGGCTTTGGTAGGTAGGTAGCTAATGTTTCACCCCCCCTACTCCCTACTCCCCTAGTGTAAGCTCACTAGACTAGAAACCCTTGCACAAAATTTACCACTAAATATAATGATATCCACCATGTTTACTTGAGATAACCAATAATTGTCTGCTCCCTAGAAAAATTATCCAGAACAGTGAGTCCAGAGCCTTTCACAGCTAGCATATACATAGAGATTTGTTTATTAAGATGAAAAAAAGGGTAATTAATGCTTCCTTCTACATATATACACAACTGTAGTGCTCATCCCGAGCCTTTAGTTGTGTTTACTTATAGGAAACTACAAATGGAAAGATGGCACCTTGTATTTCAATACCTCTACGAGAAAAGCAAGCAAAGGTTTCACCATGGAGAATTTGTGTTAAATCTGTCGAAGTAAAAGAGCGAGTGATGCATGCATGTCACACCTCACATACAGGCCTAGTATTGTTAGTTACTGCTGATAAATATCAACTAACATCTTATTCTAGGAGGTCTTTTGGGTTGAGACAAAACATTGCACAAGATTTGTACAAGATTTTATTGTAAACCTGACTTGACCTGTGATGTTAAACAGACTTGTGACAAATGTCAGGGAGTCAATGACAAGTTTACCAAAACCTCTGCACAGCTCCATCCAATACCCGTGGAACCTGAAGTTTGGAAATGCTATAAATTATATAATTAAAATCACCTTCTCAATAATCGACTTCAAATAGTATTCACTCGACGTTTCGACTAAATGCTCCAGTTGTGACCTCTAAGGCTCGCGTGATCCTGCTATTGTGATAGGATCTGAGAAAAGGGTCTACTTTGCCCCCCAAAAAATGCATTAATTGGCATAAGGTTAAAGTACAAGGATAGCTAAGTGGATTGGTACTGGAATAAGTTGTACATAGTTTTGCACAACACCCACAAGGCCACAACCGAGAAAATGCGTATTGAAATTTCCCCAGTGTTATTTTACGCGAAACTCCGAACTTTGATGTCGTCACATTTTTTATCGCCACCGCGGTTTATTTAGGTTGCTACGGATTTTTTAAATTATTTTATATTTTAAACACAATCATTAGTACGAAGTATAACAACAACAACAGCACCATCACAACAGAAATAGTGGATGTTCAGGCCTGCCCGTCCACCCTAGGAGATAGGGTTAGAAGGCGACGCAACCACATTACTGCGTTACCTCTCCATAGGCAGATGGCCAAACGTTGGGAAGAGGTGTCGCTTAGACTGCATCACTCGGCGCTACTGAAAGCAAAGGGAAATCCCCACGTACCCATTTTTCATTGTTCAGCTTCGCCCATTAGTGAAGTAGATGCCGAGTAGCTGAAGTGGAAACGTGTTTCCAATCTCAGTTCTGTAGATTTTGTAGTCCACTTGTCGTTAGGTGGCTTTAGCTAGTCACTGTCATACTTTAACTAGTCTGATATCGTCTGTTGTCGATGCAACCGCAGTGGGTGCTGTATTAATTGTTCGTGCAAGAAACAATGTGTAAGCTGCTTGCCCAACCGAGGCGAAACATGTCATAACTCGGTATCAGTCTCTGGCGGAGCTCCAATCATCCCCATCTCATCCTCAGGCTCTGTCTCTTCAGTTGTTGGTTCTATTAACAAATCTGTTTGCCATGAGGGAGATGTCGAGCCCTTTCCAACCAATGGCTCACCTGACCTCGCCCCTGTCCAACATTCTACATCTACTACCCAACCTGCTGTAACTCTACATCATCAATCTTCTCCACCCACTTCCTTGCTGCAAGTTCCATCTCAGCCACCACCTACATCTCCTGCTACAGTCCCCACCTCTACCACTAATACAGCTCCAGCTGATCATCAAATCACTCTCCCATCCCTAACTTCCATCCTTAGGGTAAAAATTATCACCCTTAAGTATGACCCTAAAGGAGCAAGGGATGCTTGGGCCGGTCGTTTTGGCGAGGTATTTCGTGACATTGTGGCAGATCCTTCAGATATAGCTGCCTGGAGCAAGGTCTTTATGTTACCATGATGTATTCTGGCCACACCTAAGCGAGGGGGCAGGAGCCATTGGCATGCTATAGAAATGCTCGTCAAGGCTAGGATACGTAGGTGGAAAGGGGGTGATTTCCTGTGTCTATGGTCTACTGTGGAGGAGTTGACTTCCAAGCTTCACAACCGCCAAGGGAAGCATCGGAAGGTGACCCCAGAGTTGCTGAGAGTGGCTAATGCTAGACGGGCTCAGAGCACTGTGGAGGACGGTCAATACAAGAAAGCTATCCAGATTCTTACGTCGGATGGGCTTGTTCTGGCAGATGTTGATTCCATTGATGACATGCTGTCTAAACACCCTCAGACACTACCACCTTATATGCCAACTGACCCCGTACCATCTCCTGTCAGGTTGTCAGCGGAGGATGTCATCTTTGCAGTTAAATCGTTCCACAATGGCTATGCTCCTGGCCCATCTAATTTTAGAGCCATTCACATCAAAGAAGCTATATTCTGTCCCTCACCAGATAGATGAAATAGTGCCCTTCTAGCCCTTCAGGGATTGGTCAACCTCCTATGTGCGGGCGATGCTCCCTCTGAAGTTATTCCACATCTCTTTGGGGCTTCTCTCCTTGCTAGCAGGAAGAGGGGGGTGGGTTTAGGCCCATTGCTGTAGGGGAAGTCTTGCGCTGCCTAATTTCCAAGTGCATCTCAAGGGTGGTAAGAACATAGTCTTTCAAGGTCCTTGCCCCTTCACAAGTTGGAGTGGGGGTGCCGGTGGGATGCGAATCCATTGTTCATGTCATGAACCGCGTGCAACAGGATATTGACATTCTTCCTGAGGGTAAATGGACACTCTTCACTCGATTTCTCTAATGCCTTCAATGGGATTGATAGGGGGTGTATGTTCAAGGAAATAAGAGACCGCATACCCTCGATATCTGCTTGGATGGAGATGTGCTATGGTACTAAATCTCTCCTCCATTTTGGTAATTATTCCATCCCCAGCTGCAGTGGGGTCCAGCAGGGCGATCCGTTAGGCCCACTCGGCTTTTCTCTGGCCCTCCATCCGCTAGTTGAGAAGATCTGCAAGCAGGTGCCAGGCCTCTTGATTAATGCCTGGTATCTTGATAATGGATCACTGTATGGTTCGGCAAGGATCTGTGTGCTGCTTTGACCATTGTTGAACAAGATGGTACTGCTCGAGGTCTCCATTTGAATCGACTGAAATCCCTTTTACACATACCTGAGGCCTCCTGCCCCCTTCCTAATCCCCTCCCTTCGGATATCCCCATCTCTTACAAAGGGTTCACTGTGTTGGGTGCCCCACTAGCTCATTTTGTGAAGCCACACTCCTGAACCGGGTAAAGAAATTGGAGAAGATTCTATCCTGCCTGCCTGACCTCCAGGACTCGCAGATGGAGACAACACTGCTATGTTCCTGCCTGACACTTCCAAAGATAATTTTTGCCCTCTGCACATGTCCCCCTTGCCATCTCCAAGAGGCGTTGAAACCTTTCGATAACACCATGCGGGAAGCTGTCTCTGACCTTGCTAGTTGTCCATTGTCTGACTAGTCATGGGAAAAGGCAACCTTTCCAAGCTCCCTAGGAGGTCTCAAAATCAGACAGGCTTCGCTACATGCCCGAGCAGCTTTCCTTAGCTCTTTGCATGCCTCTAAAGGTCTCATTAGCAGAATACTTGGGAATACGCCAAAGGTTTCCCCTCATGCAGCCTCTGCTCTGTCCGAATTGGCCCTGAATGCAGCAAAACTGGAATGGTGTTCTCTCCAAGACATTGATGTTCCCCTCACACAAAAGGCCCTATCTTGCTCAATAGATCAGGCAGCCTATGTTTCTCTCATCGCTCATCGCTCAGGCCCTGGACATGAGATCAAAGGCTTTAGCTCCGTGTTGTGCAACTCCCCATGCAGGTGATTGGCTCGATGTTGTTCCT
>JAQNBH010000004.1:29644750-29652250 GCA_028752905.1 Cladorhizidae sp. MBARI D1340-BT2
ACTCTCTCCTAATTTCACCTAAAACCTGCTTGGTACTATTACAACTAGCTATATATCAATAATATTATGAAGTGCATCAACAATAGTATAGCTTCCCAAACATCAATTGTTTACTGACAATCCAATGTACCATAAAAGTAAGTTGGTGATGGTTGGTCTTCAATTATGTTATGGATTCTTTGGTACCATTACTCTCCTTGATAGCTCTATACTATTACAAGTGTAACTATATACAGTCCTAACAAACCTGTGTTTTCTACCCCACTCCACTCCTTATTATAGCACACCTTGTTGGATGCTAAAGTCTTATTGATGGTGTATATCATTGTTGTTGGAGTTTTGATCATTCGTTCATGTCTCCCTGTCAATGCTGATTCCCTGGATCAACATGAAGGTGTCTTAACCAACGAACATGGTAAGTTAGACAAACACAATTATGTGAATACTGTTGTTCCATGCAAGATATATCAGAGATTGTCATATTTTGTTCTGCAAATTCCACTAAATAATTAGCAATCAGGATATCTTATAAAATAATCTGGTTGTAATGCATATTCTCAAATTACTCCCTTGTTCTCGATGTTCAGTGTGGTTCTGTTGTCCACAAAATAAAGATAATGCTGTTTTCTTTCTCAACCAGGTAAGAAAAAGAGGAATATTGAAGACACTCTTTACAACAATGATCCAATGAATACAAAGACTGTTATTCAGGCATTATGTGGAGGTCACGGTACACCACTTATTAACTATGAGAAGAATTTGGAGAATCGTAACTGCAGGAAACTCAAAGCTAAAACACAGGAAGAGTTTCGGGTGCTCTGTAGAGATGCAAATACTGCATTGTTTGACTCTAGGCTGGACATAGATAATCTTCAACACACGATGCCTAAGATTAAAACAGAGAAGAAAGTACTATATGAAATGATAAAAAGATCTTTGTCATGTTTCATGAGGATCACATTTAAGGTAAATTATATTCACACATAATAGACCAGTGGACTGCAGCATTTTTCTGGAATTTATTTATTAGAAATAAAAAATCCCAATAATGTGATTTTTGATTGTCATCGATGTTTATCAATTATCTAATTATTAAAATTGTAAAGAGCCAACATATATATGTAAAACTAGGCATTGCAGTTTGGACAAAAAATGTTCTCTGCATGCTCATCATCAAAAATTCCCAGTAGATCAAGTAACTCCACAAAATATTGTAGCAGGAATTACTCAAGTCCAAACTACTTTTTGCCAGTCTCTTAGTTGTCTTATCTTGCTACACCAAAATTAGCTACAATAGCTGGTTGATAAGCATGGTATTTATTGCAGCAGCCATCAGGGGAATGAGTGCTTTATTATCCGAAACATTTTACCTAGCCAGGGGAATGATGTCTGTTTGATAGTTTGCAGAGCTGTGTGGAAGTATCTTGCATTGATATGCCATCTACCAATCTACATCCAAAGATCAAGCACTTACTTTTGAGTAGGAAAAGATATAGTCACGATTGATACTCATTATAGGTGGTATTTGCCATTGGTAAATTAATTACTTAACAAAATGTGCTTGATATGTATAGCAACTTAACAACAGGCTTTTATGGTATAGTTTTGATCACTTCTGCTCTTTGTCCACTTTGTGTTTCACACTTTCAGGTTCAGGAATAAGCTATTATCTACTCATATCCAATAAATAATGCATAGGAGAATCCTTAAATATTTATTTGAGATCAGCAGATAAAATGAACAAGTTTAGTGATTATATGAGTTTTGTATGTGTGTTGACTGTGTATGTGCACTGCAGTTGATATGTGGACAGCTGAGTTCTTGTGTCTTTTCATGCATGCAAGTGTGCCTCTATTGGCTTGCACCATTGCAACAGAGTACACAGAAAGACTGGAAGAAGATGATCGAGAACAGTACTCCAGCTAACAATTCCAGTGGCCTCTGCAATTCCCCCACTACATCCACAAAGCGGAGATTGAGGAGGGATAAACATGGAGTTTCATCACAGAGATCAGGGTAAAGAAGTTGATATGTACTTACTGGTCCACTTCCAAACACCTTGCAACTTAGTTCTACATTCTTAATTATACCTCTATTACGATATCCTTAGCTAGAATAAGTAACTAATGTCAGTGTAGATTTTAAAATATAAGTACCAGTCCGTAACCATTTTAGCAGTTAGAGATTCTTTTTGTAGTGATAGGGCTGCTCGCCAGTTTTTAGGTTTAATATTTCACTCCACTTTTCCCCGAAACAACATCTCTCTACTTCTTAATATATTTGTGCATTCCTGTGATTCTGTTCTCTGCAGAGAACCACTTAATCCATTGTTTGATTCTAAGGAGAAGCATTTCGGAAAGCATCGGAAGAGAAAGCTCCGACACAATTCGGTGGAGGAGAAATGTGATCTGGTACTTAAATGTGCTTATTTGAATAGCACAACCCCCCGGACTATGCAGAGGTCTTACAACATGGATACAAAACCCATGGTTCAGGATTTCTACAAAGATCGAATTACTCACTCCAATGCTCATGTCATATCGCCACAATCTTTAGCTAATATCTATTTAGAACACAGCATACCCTCCACCTCATGCACACTGTGGAGGTCAAGTTGTGGTACACCCAAAGGTTCATCACATATATCAAGGTAAACTATTTGTAGGTCTGTCTCCAAGTCCTCTTATACCAACCCATCATTGAGCCCTGTACCTAATTTTTTATTCCTAGCTAATTTCCCTGTCATGTTAAAACCATCATATTTTAGCATAGATGAACAGACTGAAATTTGGAGAATGCATTGTTCACCCATTCTCTCTCTGTGTTAAAGTATTTTTATCCATTTTCTCATTATTTTTTATGTGCAACAGTATTTCCACAAACAGAAACAGCTTGATAGCATTTTCCGTACACTAAAAGTTAGCAACAGCAATTAGCATTTTGTATAATATTACTGTCATCAAGATACTTATGTAATATATACACTAGCTTTTCTTTAATTCTCTTTGTATTGTTTATATTTTGAAACCTATCTTATTCTGCAGAGATTCAACTATTTCACTCTCATTCTCTAAGGAGGGTTTATACAAGCTTTTGTGTAGGATACTCAAATCTAAACCAGTGACAAAGATCATGTGCTTATTACATGCTATGATTGATGGAGCTCTGTCATGGATCCTGGATGCTAAACCAGTGTCAAAGGCCATGGGTCTACTACATGCAATGATTGACAGTGCCTTGTCATGGTTCGTGGGGATCATATATGAGGTAGGCTTAATTAAGATTTAGCCTTGAGTCAGCTTAAATTGTTTAATTAATGCCAACATGTTTAAAATCGGCCAAAAAAATCCAATTTGAGATTTTTTCTATGTTTATGAAGTAAGAAAAACTAAAAATTTAAGTTTTATTAAAAACAGAACTGTACTAGGATTTAGTTGTAAAAATTGAAAGAACCACTTGTACCCATGTAGACTACAATAATTTTTAGGAGAAACTAAATAAAAATAAATATTATTTTACCCTGTAGCTACTGTGAAAGCATGGGGCAGGGTAAAGTAATAGTTTTTTCTGTAAATATACAACGATTAAATCTGGTCTGGATGATTACTATCAATCAGTTGTTAGTCTCTGTGCATAGTATGGTATATCTATAAAGCACTGATTTCAAAGCAACTTCATATGAGACTAACTGCTAGTCAAACTTGTGATGCATACAGGGGAAGCTATGAGAGATATTATGTTATGACTCGTCGCTGAAGCAGCAGCAGACAGTAGCTTAAGTTGGCTCCTGCCTTCCTTTACTTGTTATGTAACAGCTCCTCTTGTCTGCCACTCCTAAAATATTATGTACAGAATTCTCGTAACTTAGAAAAACAATGAACGGTCATTGATACTTAGGAACTATGGGCATCTTTAGGCATAATATTATTAGAAGTTACTATGCTAGTGCATATTCGCTGTTTGGTGCTAGTTTTCTTTCAGGTCTTGATTTATGCAGGGGAACTAAGCAACCAGAAAAATAGTCCATACCAGTAATAATATAAATATTAGCATTAAATTTTTTGTTAAATTAAAATTGCCTTCTCAATAATCCACTTCAAATTTTATGCACTCGAAGTTTCTAGTTATCATCTGGTTATTCCCGAGGAAGACTATAGCATCTAATCAAAATTTAGAGAGAATGTAGGTTATAATTTTAATTAGATCTTAAAATCTAGTTTAACAACACCTGCAGGTTTTGCTCACTTGTTTTTCAAAATTCCTCTTGTACATGAGAAGAACCCTTTTTTGGCTCACTCCTATTACATACAAAGTATTCGTTTAACCTTCCCCAATTTATATGATGCTCTAAATTGGATGTGTTTTTTCAGTGTTTTTATTATCAATAGTGGATTGAAACTTGCAAAACAGCTGAACAGGTTTCCTCCAGAGTGTCTTAATTAATCAATTGTTCTGTTATGATTCACATAATTATTGTGTGTAGATGATTTCCAAGATGTGTTTGATCAAATCAAAATATATTAGCCACTATTAAGTTTATATCCTAACAATTTTCAAAAAAAATTTCACCACACTTAAATTTCATCTTTTAAAAAAATAAGAATTATCTGAGTAAGATTTTTTAATTCCCCACATTCCGTTTGATACAAACTTGAATCCTTTCCTCAGCCATATTAGTATATTTCAAAGGCTGCTAAAGAGGATTATATTTTTTCTGATCAGAACTGCCATACTAAAATTATCAAATGAAGAAAATAACTTTACGATCATCTTGATTATCATTTCTGGGTAAATATGGCCCATCTTCCTCCATTGTCAAATATCAAGTCAAAGACTTAGGTCCATTAAGTTGAGTTTCTTAAGAAGCCTCTCTTCCACAACATATTTTTACATGCTATTAATATTGGCTATATTTTTAGGAGAAGTAAGAGGAAAACTTTATCTGTTGCTGTAATTATTGTTTTGCATATCTGTGTGTATCTATTGTGTGTGTCAGTGTATATGTGGACTGTTGAATCTCTTTGTGATGGAGTGCAAGAAAGTGTGCTTGTCTTTGTACGCACAGATCAGACCTGCTACTGAGGCTGCACATCCTACCCTGGGATATAATATCCAGGGACCACTTCAAGCAGAGAACAATCTCACTCTGTCACCATAAACAGTAGCTAACCTCGAAATATTTAACTTAATAACTCATATTATTTAACCTCAAACTTTAAATATTGTTTTAACAATGTGTAATATATAATTATGTATTTATCTTTCTGTATGTACAAGTACATAATGTATAATATAATATTAAACATTTAAATAAATGAATATTGAATAAGGGACTAAAACACGTAATGAACCAAACCAGCCGAACAGACGAGCTTCTATATTTGGATGAGACTTGCACACACAATGCCAAGCTTCCTTTAGATTCATATTCTCTCTTTGTCTAAGTACAATGGAGGCAATGTAAAATATTATAGGTAGACCATTTAAGTTATAATATTGGTGCTGGATACACTGTATGTGATGTCTTCAACTCACCACACAACAGCTTGCATCCTGTGGCACAGAATGGCCATGATACATTCTCTCACAAATGTGTCAGGAAATGTTGAACATGGTCTAAATCTAGTGCCTTCCACATTCAAGGAATCTGTTATATAGCATCTTTGACTAAACGCTCCTCTCTCTTCCATATAGCTACAACATCTCATTTCAAACTGGACTGTCCTTGATGCAACTCTGTTGGGTTTACCCAACCCACCCCCCACCAAACATCAAACTTACTGATACACTTTCCTTATTATGGCATAATGCAGTAGCACGAGTACTAACCATTAGAATGCACACTTACATGTACCTACAAAACTGTTTAAGTGTGCATATTACCAAGTAAGGTTCTGACTGGGACTCTGGTCCGTAGCCTATTTAAGGGCAGAGCCTGCCAACGGCCCAGACAGGACCAGCTAAGTTGTATCATTAGTGAAGTGCCTTGATCTTCTTACTGATCATTGTCCATTCATTCTGCAGCTGCTCTAATTCCCTAACAAACTAGTACAAAGTTGTGGCAGAAAAGATGAATTACATTTTTAAACACCTAATAAAAATGTGGAAAATTAACTGATTTAGTCAAGTAAAGACAAACTGCAAATTTGTTTGTGTGCCAACATTTCAACCAATCTATATATATACTTCAGATGAAAAAATAACACTTCACATTAGAGTGGCTTGCTTTTCTATACCAGTAATAATTAAGATAATACCTGGAGTCAAGGGTAAGAATAAAAGATGCACATTGACTAAAATAAAAAGCATCGACGTTATAGTAAAATGTTTGTTTGAAATCCAAGGGTATGCAAAGATCAGATATATTTACCTTTTTGCCCCCTTTGAAATTGAGCCTTTGACAGGATAATCACGACCTTTCTCAGAGAGTTGGGAGAACAAATTGAGGAGGAGTGTAGAGAGAAGTTGGTTTTAGCTTACCTGCTACAGAGAATTGTGGTCGTCATGCAGTGTAGCAATGCAGCAGCAGTGTTGGACTTATGACTAATTTCATATTTCAAACATAATTAGATAATATTAAATTATTTGATCCTTTTCTATTTTGTTAACAGAGTTGTTAGTATATCAATTGTACTTGTGATGGTATTTAAAATTAGTATTGTTTTTTAAAAAAACAATTGTTATTAATTTGGTGTAAAATAAACGTGTTATTTCATATGGAATTCAACATCTTATTCCTGGGATATTCAGACTTCAGGTACCTGTTTCGACTTTCAAGGGCTTCCACTCTGTTTCTGACAGGAAATAAGTTTGGGGACTTTCCCAACTTGGATGATCCATATAACAATTAATATGCCTTCTTTAAGAGTAGGCGATAGATTCCTTCATTTCAGTTTCAGGAACTTTGTTCAGAAGAAAGCTAGTAACTATAGGGTATCCTCTTTAGTCTACTATAAAAGAGAGATTCTAGTGTGTAAATTAAGGCCAGTCGGTAGTAGCAAATATTATTCACTGGTGTGGACATTACTCACGTGTACACAAGTGACATATGTGAACAGATCACTGCAATAAAGGGGATAATTAAAAACTAATCTAACCTTCTTTTGCAGCAAGGAAAGGTCATAATACACAACAATATAACAAATGAAATAAAACTAAAAAAAAATTATATTTTAATAATTGGACAATACTGCTAACCAAAAATAATAACAAAAAACCATTAATCATACAAAATAAATAAATAAATAAATAAATAAATAAATAAATAAATAAATAAATAAATAAATAAATAAATAAATAAATAAATAAATAAATAAATAAATAAATAAATAAATAAATAAATAAATAAATAAATAAATAAATAAATAAATAAATAAATAAATAAATAAATAAATAAATAAATAAACAAACAAACAAACAAACAAACAAACAAACAAACAAACAAACAAACAAACAAACAAACAAACAAACAAACAAACAAACAAACAAACAAACAAACAA
>JAQNBH010000004.1:29657250-29714750 GCA_028752905.1 Cladorhizidae sp. MBARI D1340-BT2
GATCATAACGACGAGAATGCCATTTCCTTACAATTTCTTCAGATTGTTCATCAGTTAAAGTGTTAGGTCCTTCAGCAGAAACACGCATACAGTGAGCTAAGTTTTCTGGTAGCATTCGCAGTCGTAATCTATTGCAAATTATATTCTATTGTACTAAAACTCCATTCAACTGAGGCTGTGTACCAAGAGGACAGACAAGAATAATCTTTGAAACTATTGGAAGAGAAGGAAAGGCATCTGCAAGATTACCCCCTTGAGAAGCCAGTTTCTGCAATACAAGTTTTGCAGTTGAACATTCTTGTTGATGCTTGTACCTTTAAGTAGTTTCGAAATGTCTTCCACTCATCCTGAAGATCAGATACATTTAGGCTGAAATGAAGAGAAGCAAGTTGAACCACTTCAGTCATTCCATATCTCACATCATCTTTGACTTTCTTGGGATCAAATATTGAAGTAGCACTACACATTGCAGCAACTTTGTCATCAAACCGTTTCTTGATGTTTTGAGATAAGGCTTTGATGTACGGAATAACTACACTTTTGTGGATTTCTTGATCAGTATGTTTGGTACTATCCAAAATAGGAAATGTACTTTCCTGAATAAAATTGTTAGCACTTGCACTGTACTATTTTTGGCTGGATATTTCGATTTAATTGGCCAATTACTGCCTTTAGGAGATCAGGAACATCACACAGGGCTGCATTATAGTGCTGAAGTTGAAGAGCAAGTTTACAAACTGGATACAAGATATCTTTAGCTGCAAATAGCAGGATAACTGACTTGCGATCTTGAAAAGTCAGCAGTAAGCCACCAGCTTCACTTGAAAGATCCCCTGACTCTTGATGAAGATGCTGAAGTGTAACAATTACCCTTTCAGACACTTAACAACAGCTTTCACTGCTCCATAATGGGAAGTCCATCTTGTATCTCCTGCCCTTACCAATGCCAAATCAGGTTCTTGAAGTGCCTCTTGAACTTCTTTGAGTGCATGAGTCTTCTTGGGACTAACAGAAAATAGACGCCACAAGCTATTCATTGCAGAGAATAACTGTTTTGAGGCTTAAATTTTTATGATGATTGAACACGGGCAAGCTGCAAAAGGTCGCTTCGACAGTGAACATATGTTGCTTCCTCACATTTCTCATACTTCATTCAGGCCTGAACTCCAGATATGTGACCAGACATATTGCTAGCTCCATCAAAGGCCAGCCAAACAACTTTGATGAAGTCAATCCCTCTGCTTTCAAGAATGGAGATAATACCACCTGTTATAACTTCTGCAGTTTCATCTGGAACATTCTGTATATCCAAGAAGCATTCATTTGTGCAGCCAGCAGTACGCATATATACAGATAGCTCAGTACGATTTTTCACTTCATCACCCATTAGTGACAAAAATAGGGAGCCAGATATTTTATTCACTGTTTTGCTGTCTATGTACTCTCCAATAGTTTTTACCATTTCCAGAGAGGTTGCTAAAGACTTGTATGTAGCATTTTCCCCCCTTATCTTCTGCCAATTTGCTGCTTTCATCTAGATCAGTGCAAAGTTCAATCAAACTTTCGTACTTTGTTGTGTGAGCAACTTCGTTTTTCATTAGCCAGTATGCTACTTGCAATACTGAGCATAAGTAGGTTTTCAGATTTTTCTGCATTACTTGAACACTGAAGTTGAGTAAATACTGATCCTCAGCTTTTCACATTTCAGCCTGAGAAACAGCTTGACTGTGTGAATTTTATAATTGATGCTTCATATTATTTAACCTCAAACTTTAAATATTGTTTTAACAATGTGTAATAATATATAATTATTTATTTATCTTTCTGTATGCACATGTATATAATGTATATATATATAATATTGATTTTAAATGAATATTGAATAAGTGACTAAAAACTAAACCTGCTGAACAGACAATCTTCTATATTTGGATGAGACACACATACAATGCCATGCTTCCTTTAGATTCTCATTCTCTCTGAGTCTAAGTACAATGGAGGCAATGTAAAATATTATAGGTAGACCATTTAAGTTATAATATTGGTGCTGGATACACGGTATGTGATGAAGGTGTAGACATTGATCATGTTTTGCATGTCTTCATCACACCACACAACAGCTTGCATCCTGTGACACAGAATGGCCATGACACATTCTCTCACAAGTGTGTCAGGAAATGTTGAACATGGTCTAAATCTATTGCCTTCCACATTCAAGGCAAGCATCTTTGACTAAACTCTCCTCTCTCTTCCACAACAACTAATATTCTCATTTCAAACTGAACTGTCCTTGATGCAACTCTGTTGAACCCATGGATATCCACACCGAACATCAAGATACTCTTTCCTTATTACCGCATAATGCAGTAGCACGAGTACTAACCATTAAAATGCACACTTACATGTACCTACACAAATGCATATTACCAAATAAGGTCCTGACTGTGACTCTGGTCAGTAGCCTATTTAAGGGAGAAGTCTGCCAAAGGCACAGACAGGACCAGCTAAGTTGTATCATTGGTGAAGTGCATTCGGTGATCTTCTTACTGATCACTGTCAATTCATTCTGCAGCCTGCTCTAATTCCCTAACAAACTGGTACAAAATTGTGGCAGAAAAGATGCATTACATTTTTAAACACAGGAAAGGTCAAAAGAAGAATACAATAAAACAAGTAATAACAAATGAAATAAAGCTAAAAAGAAAACGTGTTTTAATAATTGGACAATAATCAATTAAAAAATAAATGAAAAAAAACAAAAATAATAAATAATAAATAAATAAATAGATCAATAAATAAACAAATAAACAAATAAACAAAAACAAAAAGATAAACAAACAAGTAAACAAATAAACAAATAAACAAATAAACAAACAAACAAATAGCAAATAAACAAATAAATAAATAAATAAAACACTAATAATTTATTTTTGATTGATGAATAAAATAAATAAATGTCCGATGTCAAAACAATGTTCTCAAGTCCATAGTGAATGATATTATTAACATTCATTTTGGTTTATCATGGTTAGAAGCAACCCTACCTGGTGGTTTGGATTCTGGACCCTTGATCCTTCTGCCTACCCGGCTTTGGCTGCTGCCTCCTGTAGTCTGTTTAGCCATGTTTTACCAGATAGATTGCAGCCTCTACCAATGCCACACTTGGATGATGCTGTTCCGGTGTGATATCAGGTTTATGAGAGTAGATTTTTTTCCTTTTCCCCCCAACCTCCGCAATTCCCCTTCCCTCCACTGCATTCAGTCAGAAGATCTGGAACACTTTTGTACTGACAACAACAGGAAAATCACTTCTGACATGGTGAGAGTCCGTTCTGTTGGCAGCGTCCACCAAGAGTCTGGTATTGCTCTTAGCTCACCGTCCCAGCTTGGGTCTGAGATAGGATGAACACATCATGCAATTTTTTGCAGGACATCAATTGCATTCCTCCCTGTATCACCCCTACAAGCATCACAGTGTGACTGCAGTGGATCACCTGGTCACACACATAGGCTCAGTTGTAAGAAGATTGAAGGGTGCCATTATAATCATGGGTCAATGCTATGACCAAAGTAAGTATCCCTGCTAGAACCATTAGGTCTCTACGCAGATGGCAACTGAATGGGGAACAGATATTCCAATGAATGAAAGTGAAACAAACTGTATGGGATGCGATTGCCCAAACACATTTTTCCAGTTCTACTGATCAGATACCACTAATAATGGAGGTGTGGCTGACCTAGCTGAGGAGAGGAAGTCAGACAAGTACACACGTAGCTATTCTGTCACACATGTGGCTGTGCTTTAGTGGGCATTGGGGAGAGGTCAATGGCATTTGTGAAGGACTGTGCCAGAGGGCGAGGCAATGTACCGGAGAGGTAGAATAGAGAACATACCTCCTTCGGGGTCTCTTTGAAGCGGTACAGAGGAATGCAGAATCTGTGGTGGGGTCAGTGGGGAGGCAGTCAGGACTGGACATGTTTGATAACTATTAACCAATGGAGTTCTTTTGATATTATTGTTACTCATAAAAAAATTAATAACAATAATAAAAAATAATAGCCAATGAACTCCCAGTTGACATAATAACATTACAATAACCTTCTCAATAATCAACTTCAAATTGTCGATGTTTCGACTAGATGCTCTATATAGCCTTCATCTGGATGTTTTCATGCAAACCAGCTATATAGCTAGTTATTTAACAATATGTACCACCACAAAAGTACAACTCATCACACAATTCTAGAACATTAACCAGTACATGTGTCTACTATATGAACCGGATGCGAATAATATAAAATAATAATAATAATAACAATAATAATAATAAGTAATAATAGTAATAATAGTAATAATAGTAATAATAATAATAATAATTAATAATAATAATAACAATAATAATAATAACAACAACAACAATAAATGTAATAACAACAATAACAACAATAATAACAACAATAATAATAACAATAATGACAACAACAACAATAATAATTAATAATAATAATAATAATAATAATAATAATAATAATAATAATAATAATAATAATAATAATAATAATAATAATAATAATAATAATAATAATAATAATAATAATAATAATAATAATAATAATAATAATAATAATAATAATAATAATAATAATAATAATAATAATAATAATAATAATAATAATAATAATAATAATAATAATAATAATAATAATAATAATAATAATAATAATAATAATAATAATAATAATAATAATAATAATAATAATAATAATAATAATAATAATAATAATAATAATAATAATAATAATAATAATAATAATAATAATAATAATAATAATAATAATAATAATAATAATAATAATAATAATAATAATAATAATAATAATAATAATAATAATAATAATAATAATAATAATAATAATAATAATAATAATAATAATAATAATAATAATAATAATAATAATAATAATAATAATAATAATAATAATAATAATAATAATAATAATAATAATAATAATAATAATAATAATAATAATAATAATAATAATAATAATAATAATAATAATAATAATAATAATAATAATAATAATAATAATAATAATAATAATAATAATAATAATAATAATAATAATAATAATAATAATAATAATAATAATAATAATAATAATAATAATAATAATAATAATAATAATAATAATAATAATAATAATAATAATAATAATAATAATAATAATAATAATAATAATAATAATAATAATAATAATAATAATAATAATAATAGTAATAATAATAATAATAATAATTATGATTATAATAATATTAATAACTTCTGAATGAATTCTCATTTGACAAAATAACATCATAATAACCTTCTCAATGATCAACTTTAAATTGTTTTCAAATTTAGCCTGATAAGAAGCCTGTTGAAGGGTTTACACAATTATAAAAATCTTCAGAAAAATTCTCTAATTTTCACTTCACATAAATCTGAACTCATTGTGAGCTACTGATTGTAGCACCAGGGCAAGCTTTAACCTCTGTGGTTGAGTGTCCCTCGTGATTGTTGATGTGAGATGCTCATTGGTGATCAGGTGGATGTTTGCTGGGTTCACATGGCAGCCAATTTTGGCCCATGCATGACAAGGACATTCTACCATTCACATAGTTTTATCATTCTTCAGGCCAGTAGTGTTTCAGCACAGCAAGTTTGAATGAGAGATAGGTGTAAACTCTCTTGATGAAGGAGACTACAGAGGATCACACAATGGCATGTCAAAGGATCAGCTTGTGTTGTGTGTATCCATTAACAAAAAGCTCAGCATCCTTTTGATGTTTTGAAGAGTGAGGTGGCTATGGAAGGGAAGAAGGCATGGATGTTTGTCAACGCTACATAGTGATTTAGAGATTTGAGGATTTGCTTGTGTTGTCAAGCCAAACTGCTTCTAAGCCCTCATCTTTGAAAGCCAGGTTCACTAGCATACACAACACCTTCTGTCCCAGACTTCTGGCCAGCATTAGTTCAAGTGAGCCAGCCATATCATAGATGTTCCATCCAACGAGCACCAATGCCATATTATCCAACTGCACCATTGGTGCAGAGTGCAGCAGTGCAATTGTTTTCTTATGAATGTAGTCAAAAATGACTGAGTGAAACACTGCTTGCTGAATTATGACTGTAACTAGTGCCCTCACGATTTAGATTGTTGATAATTGAGATCGATATTGGTGGTTGGTGTGAGTTTTCTAAGAGTAGTTGTGTACTACTTCTGAGGTATTATCAAGTGGCTAGGCTGAGGCTCCAGTAGAATTTAAAACAGTGGTGTTTTGAAGATAATTGGCCGTGGGTCTGGGTGTACTTAGTGAAACAATATCTTTTTCTTTCTTTCTTGATACAGCATCCAGCTGGATTGCATCTTCGACAAGTCAATGTAGTCAACAAAGACAGCCATCGTGTGACGACGTGCCCATGCGTCTGGCGCAATAACACACGCATGCGCTTACGCATCAAACGCTGACGCTATTTTGCATATGCTCAATAGGTTGCGTGCAGAACTTCGTATTCGCACTTAGCGTCGTTTCTTTTTTGACTCGAGTCCAGAGCTCTTTGCTATAATTACAAATGTTGCTTTCAACATTAACCGCGTTGCTTACGGCAGCACTCCTAATGAGTAGCAGTGTCTACTTAGATATTGTGTGGGTGGATTCCAGAAGAATTGCAGGAGAAGGTTTGGATTAAATTGTCATTTTATTTCAAGGAAAATTATGATCACTTTTGTATTTTCTTTTCCACATCCAGGTCTCACTTCTCAAAACTTCCATGATGATGTTAATTCAGCTCTATTTGAAGTGAGTCTCAGTGTGTTCTATCTATACACATAGAACAGCAATGTGTAATCCCTCCTCCCTTACCCTACTTATTCTGCATCTTCAGTATTGATCATCATTCTTGCTTGGCTTTATTCTAGAATGGTAGCAATATTGGTTTCTTGCAGCTTTTTCTTGATCAGCATAAGCTTCCATCTCGAATCTGCAATCCACCCTCACAATAATGTTTTGGTAGGCCCATCACATGCAATAGTTAAGCTAGAAACATTTGCTAATAGTATATACTATTAAAGCTTTTCTCATAGTATACTAGACATCTGAGTGCTAAGCTTCACAAGTGCCACATTGCATTGGTGTTTTCCAAAAGTCATCAAAATATAGACGGTTATCAGGTTAAAAAAATTATTATCAGAAAGTTCAATTCATATTTATTCATTTAGTCACCAGTTTGCATATATTTATATACCACCAATATAATTGACAATCTCAAAAATCTAGTGTTGTGCTTTATATTAAGTGAGTTTTTACCATGAAAACATTGATTGTATATATAACCTTTGCATCAGGTTGAATTCAAGAATGGATTAACCACCATTCTTGGCCAAGATCGATTCTATATGAAGAAAGGCCATGGATATGAGTCAGCCACAATCAACATCAATGCATTGGGTATTTACACACCCATGATTCAAGTTCATATCAAAAATGCATCAGGCACCAGTGGTAGCCAAATTGACTTTTCCACGATCAAAGGCAATGCAAACAAGCCAGTTGCCAATGCAGCTATGCTTCATGCCGATATCAACATTGGATTAGCCAACATTGGTAGTCAATATCACCATTTTATGAAGAAATGCCATTACACAAAGCAAGCAGGAATCTCCTCAAGAGCTTTGGCTATTTACACACCTAAGGTATGATGCAACAATTACAGATGTGGTTACGTGTCTGTTTTAGGTGTTGGATGTGGGTAAATAAGTAGTCACTGAGTACCCAGGCTGCCTGTAGAACCACTTTAAACTATCTTCTGTCAGCCTGGATAGATAACTGTGTTGTTTATCTCTACCACTCTCTCCTAATTTCACCTAAAACCTGCTTGGTACTATTACAACTAGCTATAATTATATCAATAATATTATAAAGTGCATCAACAATAGTATAGCTTCCCAAACATCAATTGTTTACTGACAATCCAATGTACCATAAAAGTAAGTTGGTGATTGTTGGTCTTCAATTATGTTATGGATTCTTTGGTGCCATTACTCTCCTTGATAGCTCTATACTATTACAAGTGTAACTATATACAGTCCTAACAAACCTGTGTTTTCTACCCCACTCCACTCCTTATTATAGCACACCTTGTTGGATGCTAAAGTCTTCTTGATGGTGTATATCATTGTTGTTGGAGTTTTGATCATTCGTTCATGTCTCCCTGTCAATGCTGATTCCCTGGATCAACATGAAGGTGTCTTAACCAACGAACATGGTAAGTTAGACAAACACAATTATGTGAATACTGTTGTTCCATGCAAGATATATCAGAGATTGTCATATTTTGTTCTGCAAATTCCACTAAATAATTAGCAATCAGGATATCTTATAAAATAATCTGGTTGTAATGCATATTCTCAAATTACTCCCTTGTTCTCGATGTTCAGTGTGGTTCTGTTGTCCACAAAATAAAGATAATGCTGTTTTCTTTCTCAACCAGGTAAGAAAAAGAGGAATATTGAAGACACTCTTTACAACAATGATCCAATGAATACAAAGACTGTTATTCAGGCATTATGTGGAGGTCACTGTACACCACTTATTAACTATGAGAAGAATTTGGAGAATCGTAACTGCAGGAAACTCAAAGCTAAAACACAGGAAGAGTTTCGGGTGCTCTGTAGAGATGCAAATACTGCAGTGTTTGACTCTAGGCTGGACATAGATAATCTTCAACACACGATGCCTAAGAGTAAAACAGAGAAGAAAGCTTTATGTGTACTATATGAAATGATCAAAAGATCTTTGTCATGTTTCATGAGGATCACATTTAAGGTAAATTATATTCACACATATATAAATGTATTAGACCAGTGGACTGCAGCATTTTTCTGGAATTTATTTATTAGAAATATAAAACCCAATAATGTGATTTTTGATTGTCATCGATGTTTATCAATTGTCTAATTATTAAAATTGTAAAGAGCCATAATAATTATATATATGTAAAACTAGGCATTGCAGTTTGGACAAAAAATGTTCTCTGCATGCTCAGCATCAAAAATTCCAGTAGATCAAGTAACTCCACAAAATATTGTAGCAGGAATTACTCAAGTCCAAACTACTTTTTGCCAGTTTCTTAGTTGTCTTATCTTGCTACACCAAAATTAGCTAAAAAAGCTGGTTGATAAGCATGGTATTTATTGCAGCAGCCATCAAGGGAATGAGTGCTTTATTATCCAAAACATTTTACCTAGCCAGGGGAATGATGTCTGTTTGATAGTTTGCAGAGCTGTGTGGAAGTATCTTGCATTGATATGCCATCTACCAATCTACATCCAAAGATCAAGCACTTACTTTTGAGTAGGAAAAGATATAGTCATGATTGATACTCATTATAGGTGGTATTTGCCATTGGTAAATTAATTACTTAACATAATGTGCTTGATATGTATAGCAACTTAACAACAGGCTTTTATGGTATAGTTTTGATCACTTCTGCTCTTTGTCCACTTTGTGTTTCACACTTTCAGGTTCAGGAATAAGCTATTATCTACTCATATCCAATAAATAATGCATAGGAGAATCCTTAACTATTTATTTGAGATCAGCAGATAAAATGAACAAGTTTAGTGATTATATGAGTTTTGTATGTGTGTTGACTGTGTATGTGCACTGCAGTTGATATGTGGACAGCTGAGTTCTTGTGTCTTTTCTTGCATGCAAGTGTGCCTCTATTGGTTTGCACCATTGCAACAGAGTACACAGAAAGACTGGAAGAAGATGATTGAGAACAGTGCTCCAGCTAACAATTCCAGTGGCCTCTGCAATTCCCCCACTACATTCACAAAGCGGAGATTGAGGAGGGATAAACATGGAGTTTCATCACAGAGATCAGGGTAAAGAAGTTGATATGTACTTACTGGTCCACTTCCAAACACCTTGCAACTTAGTTCTACATTCTTAATTATACCTCTATTACGATATCCTTAGCTAGAATAAGTAACTAATGTCAGTGTAGATTTTAAAATATAAGTACCAGTCCGTAACCATTTTAGCAGTTAGAGATTCTTTTTGTAGTGATAGGGCTGCTCACCAGTTTTTAGGTTTAATATTTCACTCCACTTTTCCCCGAAACAACATCTCTCTACTTCTTAATATATTTGTGCATTCCTGTGATTCTGTTCTCTGCAGAGAACCACTTAATCCAGTGTTTGATTCTAAGGAGAAGCATTTCGGAAAGCATCGGAAGAGAAAGCTCCGACACAATTCGGTGGAGGAGAAATGTGATCTGGTACTTAAATGTGCTTATTTGAATAGCACAACCCCCCGGACTATGCAGAGGTCTTACAACATGGATACAAAACCCATGGTTCAGGATTTCTACAAAGATCGAATTACTCACTCCAATGCTCATGTCATATCGCCACAATCTTTAGCTAATATCTATTTAGAACACAGCATACCCTCCACCTCATGCACACTGTGGAGGTCAAGTTGTGGTACACCCAAAGGGTCATCACATATCTCAAGGTAAACTATTTGTAGGTCTGTCTCCAAGTCCTCTTATACCAACCCATCATTGAGCCCTGTACCTAATTTTTAATTCCTAGCTAATTTCCCTGTCATGTTAAAACCATCATATTTTAGCATAGATGAACAGACTGAAATTTGGAGAATGCATTGTTCACCCATTCTCTCTCTCTGTTAATTAAAGTATTTTTATCCATTTTCTCATTATTTTTTATGTGCAACTGTATTTCCACAAACAGAAACAGCTTGATAGCATTTTCCGTACACTAAAAGTTAGCAACAGCAATTAGCATTTTGTATAATATTACTGTCATCAAGATACTTATGTAATATAATTATACACTAGCTTTTCTTTAATTCTCTTTGTATTGTTTATATTTTGAAACCTATCTTATTCTGCAGAGATTCAACTATTTCACTCTCATTCTCTAAGGAGGGTTTATACAAGCTTTGGTGTAGGATACTCAAATCTAAACCAGTGACAAAGATCATGTGCTTATTACATGCGCTCTGTCATGGATCCTGGATGCTAAACCAGTGTCAAAGGCCATGGGTCTACTACATGCAATGATTGACAGTGCCTTGTCATGGTTCGTGGGGATCATATATGAGGTAGGCTTAATTAAGATTTAGCCTTGAGTCAGCTTAAATTGTTTAATTAATGCCAACATGTTTAAAATCGGCCAAAAAAATCCAATTTGAGATTTTATCTATGTTTATGAAGTAAGAAAAACTAAAAATTTAAGTTTTATTAAAAACAGAACTGTACTAGGATTTAGTTGTAAAAATAGAAAGAACCACTTGTACCCATGTAGACTACAATGAGTCACACACAAACAATTTTTAGGAGAAACTAAATAAAAATAAATATTATTTTACCCTGTATATAGCTACTGTGAAAGCATGGGGCATGGTAAAGTAATAGTTTTTTCTGTAAATATACAACGATTAAATCTTGTCTGGACGATTACTATCTATCAGTTGTTAGTCTCTGTGAATAGTATGGTATATCTATAAAGCACTGATTTCAAAGCAACTTCATATGAGACTAACTGCTAGTCAAACTTGTGATGCATACAGGGGAAGCTATGAGAGATATTATGTTATGACTCGTTGCTGAAGCAGCAGCAGACAGTAGCTTAAGTTGGCTCCTGCCTTCCTTTACTTGTCATGTAACAGCTCCTCTTGTCTGCCACTCCTAAAATATTATGTACAGAATTCTCGTAACTTAGAAAAACAATGAACGGTCATTGATACTTAGGAACATCTTTAGGCATCACATTTTTAGAAGTTACTATGCTAGTGCATATTCGCTGTTTGGTGCTAGTTTTCTTTCAGGTCTTGATTTATGCAGGAGAACTAAGCAACCAGAAAAATAGTCCATACGAGTAATAATATAAATATTAGCATTAATTTTTTTTGTTAAATTAAAATTGCCTTCTCAATAATCCACTTCAAATTTTATGCACTCGAAGTTTCTAGTTATCATCTGGTTATTCCCGATGAAAGCATCTAATCAAAATTTAGAGAGAATGTTGGTTATAATTTTAATTAGATCTTAAAATCTAGTTTAACAACACCTGCAGGTTTTGCTCACTTGTTTTTCAAAATTCCTCTTGTACATGAGAAGAACCCTTTTTTGGCTCACTCCTAATACATACAAAGTATTCGTTTAACCTTCCCCAATTTATATGATGCTCTAAATTGGATGTGTTTTTTCAGTGTTTTTATTATCAATAGTGGATTGAAACTTGCAAAACAGCTGAACAGGTTTCCTCCAGAGTGTCTTAATTAATCAATTGTTCTGTTATGATTCAACATAATTATTGTGTGTAGATGATTTCCAAGATGTGTTTGATCAAATCAAAATATATTAGCCACTATTAAGTTTATATCCTAACAATTTTCAAAAAAATTTCACCACACTTAAATTTCATCTTTTTTTAAAATAAGAATTATCTGAGTAAGATTTTTTAATTCCCCACATTCCGTTTGATACAAACTTGAATCCTTTCCTCAGCCATATTAGTATATTTCAAAGGCTGCTAAAGAGGATTATATTTTTTCTGATCAGAACTGCCATACTAAAATTATCAAAATTTATGAAGAAAATAACTTTACGATCATCTTGATTATCATTTCTGGGTAAATATGGCCCATCTTCCTCCATTGTCAAATATCAAGTCAAAGACTTAGGTCCATTAAGTTGAGTTTCTTAAGAAGCCTCTCTTCCACAACATATTTTTACATGCTATTAATATTGGCTATATTTTTTTAGGAGAAGTAAGAGGAAAACTTTATCTGTTGCTGTAATTATTGTTTTGCATATCTGTGTGTATCTATTGTGTGTGTCAGTGTATATGTGGACTGTTGAATCTCTTTGTGATGGAGTGCAAGAAAGTGTGCTTGTCTTTGTACGCACAGATCAGACCTGCTACTGAGGCTGCACATCCTACCCTGGGATATAATATCCAGGGACCACTTCAAGCAGAGAACAATCTCACTCTGTCACCATAAACAGTAGCTAACCTCGAAATATTTAACTTAATAACTCATATTATTTAACCTCAAACTTTAAATATTGTTTTAACAATGTGTAATATATAATTATGTATTTATCTTTCTGTATGTACAAGTACATAATATATAATATAATATTAAACATTTAAATAAATGAATATTGAATAAGGGACTAAAACACGTAATGAACCAAACCAGCCGAACAGACGAGCTTCTATATTTGGATGAGACTTGCACACACAATGCCAAGCTTCCTTTAGATTCATATTCTCTCTTTGTCTAAGTACAATGGAGGCAATGTAAAATATTATAGGTAGACCATTTAAGTTATAATATTGGTGCTGGATACACTGTATGTGATGTCTTCAACTCACCACACAACAGCTTGCATCCTGTGGCACAGAATGGCCATGACACATTCTCTCACAAATGTGTCAGGAAATATTGAACATGGTCTAAATCTATTGCCTTCCACATTCAAGGAATCTGTTATATAGCATCTTTGTCTAAACGCTCCTCTCTCTTCCATATAGCTACAACATCTCATTTCAAACTGGACTGTCCTTGATGCAACTCTGTTGGGTTTACCCAACCAACCCCCCACCAAACATCAAACTTACTGATATATACTCTTTCCTTATTATGGCATAATGCAGTAGCACGAGTACTAACCATTAGAATGCACACTTACATGTACCTACAAAACTGTTTAAGTATGCATATTACCAAGTAAGGTTCTGACTGGGACTCTGGTCCGTAGCCTATTTAAGGGCGGAGCCTGCCAACGGCCCAGACAGGACCAGCTAAGTTGTATCATTAGTGAAGTGCCTTGATCTTCTTACTGTGATCATTGTCCATTCATTCTGCAGCTGCTCTAATTCCCTAACAAACTAGTACAAAGTTGTGGCAGAAAAGATGAATTACATTTTTAAACACCTAATTAACTGATTTAGTCAAGTAAATACAAACTGCAAATTTGTTTGTGTGCCAACATTTCAACCAATCTATATACTTCAGATGAAAAAATAACACTTCACATTAGAGTAGCTTGCTTTTCTATACCAGTAATAATTAAGATAATATCTAGAGTCAAGGGTAAGAATAAAAGATGCACATTGACTAAAATAAAAAACATCGACGTTATAGTAAAATGTTTGTTTGAAATCCAAGGGTATGCAAAGATCAGATATATTTACCTTTTTGCCCCCTTTGAAATTGAGCCTTTGACAGGATAATCACGACCTTTCTCAGAGAGTTGGGAAAACAAATTGAGGAGGAGTGTAGAGAGAAGTTGGTTTTGCCTTACCTGCTACAGAGAATTGTGGTCGTCATGCAGTGTAGCAGCAGTGTTGGACTTATGACTAATTTCATATTTCAAACATAATTAGATAATATTAAATTATTTGATCCTTTTCTATTTTGTTAACAGAGTTGTTAGTATCAATTGTACTTGTGATGGTATTTAAAATTAGTATTTTTTAATTTTAAACAATTGTTATTAATTTGGTGTAAAATAAACGTGTTATTTCATATGGAATTCAACATCTTATTCCTGGAATATTCAGACTTCTGGTCCCTGTTTCCATTTTCAAGTCCTTCCACTCTGTTTCGGACAGGAAATAAGTTTGGGGACTTCCCCAACTTGGATGAACCATATAACAATTAACATGCCTACTTTAAGAGTAGGTGATAGATTCCTTCATTTCAGTTTCAGGAACTTTGTTCAGAAGAAAGCTAGTAACTAAAGTGTATTCTCTTTAGTCTACTATAAAAGAGAGATTCCTATGTGTAAATTAAGGCCAGTCGGTAGTATTCACTGTTGTGGACATTACTCACATGAACCAAACTAGTGCACATGTGACACATGTGACCAGATCTTTCTGCAATAAAAGGGATAAGTAATCTACAGGATAAGTAATCTAACCTTCTGTTGCAGCAAGAAAGGTCAAAAGAAAAAATTATAGAACACAATAAAACAAGAAATAACAAATGAAATAAAACTAAAAAGAATTTTAATAATTGGACTAACAACAAAAACCAACAAACCATTAATCAATGAAATAAACATACAAAATCAATAAATAAACATAGAAAATCAATAAATAAATACAAATAATAATAAATAAATAAATAAATAAATAAATAAATAAATAAAATAAATAAACAAATAAATAAATAATTAATAAATAAATAAATAAATAAATAAACAAACAAACAAACAAATAATAAATAAATAAATAAATAAATAAATAAATAAATATAAATAAATAAACAAACAAACAAACAAACAAACAAATAAATAAATAAATAAATAAATAAATAAATAAATAAATAAATAAATAAATAAATAAATAAACTATTGGTATGGGATGCAACCTGCAGTGACACCTTTGCCCCATCCAACCTTTTGGCTGCAGTCACTGAGGCTGGTGCAGTGGCAGCACAGGCGGAGATTTTGAAGGGTGAAAAGTACGCCCACCTGGACTCGGCATACAAGTTTGTACCTGTGGCGGTAGAGACGTGTGGATCCTTTGGGCCTCAAGCAAAGGCATTCTTCAGGGAGTTGGGACGCCGCCTGAGGTCAGTGACTTATGAAGAGGACTCCCATCAACATCTTCTTCAGCGGATTTCTGTGGCTGTGCAGCGTGGGAATGCAGCCTCAGTAATGGGATCTGTGCCATCAGGGTTGGGGACGAGCCATTTCCCTAGTCATCGCATGAACTTTTAAACTTTTTAACTTGAGGTATGGCATGTTGTTCTCTGTCATAATTTTTTAAATAATAAATAAATAAATAAATAAATAAATAAATAAATAAATAAATAAATAAACAAATAAATAAACAAATAAAAAAATAAACGAATAAACGAATAAACAATTAAACAAATAAACATGTCGCAGGGCGACAATCTGCTCCACCAGATGAACAGTAGCTGAGGTTGATGCAGCCTCAGCTAAGATCCTTTATCAAACATTATGTAAGAAACAGTTATCAAACATTATCTGTACATGATCAGTTGTGGTTACATGTATCATTGTCATTGTGCCTTGGTGGTCAGAGTAATTAAGCTCAGCCACCACGAGGGTGCAACCCTTACCAGTTATTGAGTTCTGAACAGTTTTGTGTTGTCATTAGTATCTCTGTGAATCTCTGTTCTTGATGATAAGTTTTAGTGTATGCCTAACCAGAGACAGTCAGTGGTTGTTGTGAACAACCTGGTGGCAGCATATCGCGACAGCGTAGGGCAGATCAGAACCGATTCAGATACCAGTCAGCAATCACAGGCCGACTACGGAGTTGGCCCTGTGACAAAACAAATAAACAAACAAACAAACACACACACAAATAAATAAACACAAATAAATAAATAATAAATACATGTAAGTAAACAAACAAAATTAATAAACAAACAAACAAAATAAATAAACAAATAAACATGAACAAATGAACAAATAAACAAATAAACAAATAAACAAATAAATAATAAATAAATAAATAAATAAATATAAATAAATAAATAGCATAATTATTTACAATGAGGTCTTTATTTTCTCAACTTGATCAAAAGGAATTGTGTTTTTAGGAAGCCTGCCAGCATTGATGTACACTTGTTATCAGTCCATCAGCATTGTAGAGGGATACAATTCGAAGTACCGGTTGCATGAGATATATAGCATGACAAAACAGAAAAATAGCCTGACAAATTTTAACACCATGCAAATAGTATGAAGAGATGGGTCGAAATGTCACTGTAGATGAAGAGGATAGTTTGGTTTTAACAGTTCTGAGTAGTGCACCTGTGACATTATGACCAAGTTCAATTCATTACGAGATAGTTGAGCACATCCAACCCCAGAACTGGTTATTCTTTCCATTGACAAGGAAAGGTAACAGGGCTTATCTCCAGGGCCTATCTTGCATTTGCATGTTTCTGCGAGGAACTTTTCAACAGCATCCTTTTCATGGATATCCGGCAGTGTTTCTTCACAGTCAACACATTCATAAGCAGGAGGGCTGAATTGTTCTAGGGGTTCTTCATCTATGATCTTCCTAGTTATGATGGTCCTCATGCTCTTCACAAATACAGTAATTCCAAATTCTGCATCCGTTTCAGCTAGCTCAGCCACTTGGGCATCATTGATACTGTAATGTTTCACTTGGCTGCATAATATAAGGGGAATAACTTCTCAACAAAACTAGCTATTCAAACTAAACTTTCTTTTTATAAAAGAGCACTTCCTGATGTATACTGATTTAATTCAAATTTTTTGTTGTTTGTGGTTTTTGTGGATTTGATGGTTTGTCAAAAAGTATAATCTAAAACTGTATTAGAAAACATGTCACATACATTCCCCATTGATCAGCATTATCAGTATTCATGGCAAGTTATTAACCAGCTGCAACATGAGTTCCCTCTTTTGTGTCCAACCCATTATGCATGTTCCTCTTTTATCTCCTCTCAAGTGTTATACATTAGGACTATAAAAATATAAAGATTGATAGTATAAGGTAAACTTGTTTGTTTATATTTTTCAGATACGTGCATAAACATACACATACACATAATTCCCCTGTTCAGCCAGTGCACGATGATAAAGCCAAACTGAGCATTCATGGAAACTACTGGGTCAGCCGAATGTGCACAGAGGCCTGCATCTGCTTGTTACTTTTGGAAGGATTCCATCTTTATTAATAATCCATTCAGTTTAACACAATTGTTACTTAACTTCACTATAATATAAATATGGTATTTCTGTTCATATTTAGATAACTATTCTATCCGATTTTAAGTACTAGCGTACATACTTGTGGTTTCCAGTGTAAACCCACTGCATATTGAACTGTGTTCACTTCTTTATGAGGATAGTTCTCTTTTCTGGCATAACCAGTGCCATCCTTACTGGCCAATGCATCAGTTTTGTTCCCCTAGCTAAGAATCTGTGGTTATTTCTGCATTCTTTGTTTCTGCATTCTTTCCCCTCACTGCGATGACCATTCCTGGTTTAAATAAGCCTGCATAATTTAACCTGTTCGGGGTGGATGAACAGTAAAAAAGAGGTGGCATAAAGGGGGGGGAATAGGTTCATACATAAAGTGGCAGATACATATGCAATCCCAAGCTTTCCATCCGAATCACTGCACTCATCAAGAATATCTAATGTCCAGCTGTTCAAAGAGTGGAGAGGGAAGTGGACCAAAGGTATTCAACAGCTCACTATACAACAGTCCCTTTCTCCTCTGCCACCATCCCCACATATTACCAAGAAATGTCCCACATCTTACCCTGATCAACTATCACACACTTTTCACACTAATTCCACGTCTCTTCTTATCCTCTAGCACAGTGGTTCCCAAGCTTTTTGGAACCATTACACAAATTACACAATCCTCCCTGTTCCATTACTCATACCTGTGCAGTGGGGTAGGAAGGGGAAAAATATTGGGGGGGGGGGGAGATCCTGATCCGAGATAGTTAGTTATATGCAACATGTTTGAAGATTCTTTATAATTATAGTATATAATAATTATTCAGAAGTGTCCAAAATAGTTTATACGTGTTTCATTAGTTTCAATAAATTCTTTCATAATGCTGTTCAGATCAAGTGCATCAGTTCTGTCCCGATGTATGTTGAGCATCATGCAATAATTTAAGCGTTGCTGCGTCATCAAATTTCTCAGGTAGGTTTTGATACGCTTAAGAGAAGAAAAGTTGCGCTCTGCTGAAGCTGTAGTGACTGGAATGGTTAGATATAGCTTAAGTAGCTTATGCACTTCGGTAATAAAAATTTTCAAACTGGGTTGCTTGTTAAAAACATCACAAATGGTTTGTATTTGTGTCACTTCTCTAACTGGAATTCCATCCATATTTACCAATTTGATGGCATCTGGAAGGAGCTGAAGGTGGAGCCTTAACTTCTGCATTTCAATATCTCTTTGGTAAAGATCAACAATTTCATCAGACAGAGTTACTGGTTTGCCATTAGCACTATCAATCAGCAGAGTCTCGATGCTTCTCACAAAGAGAATATTCTTCTGTGTGAACCGTTTTTCGAGATCTCCTTTTATGCTATCGATTACTTCAAAATACTCTTTTCTGTAAAGGTACTCTATAGAACTAAAAGCATGCTCCTCTGACCCATCATTTAATCTCCTTGGAAGTCGTCGTTGCCTAGGTAATACTGGTTCATCACACTTGTCTCTTGCTTCTTCTTTGACAGCCTCAAAAAATGTTTTGAACATTTCATCATTTCTGTACTTGGTCAGAGCGTGAATGGTGACATTAACTGCAGCAAAGCAATCATCAACAGTATTTACTCCTTGGAGTGTAACTGACAACTGTTCTGTTATACTAAAAATTAGTATAGAAAGCTTCAAGCCAAAGTAGGTTTTATATTTGGCTATTATACCAATAGCTCGCCTAGAGCAGTCATCTGAACCATGTGAGGATGCTTCCATAGTTACTTGAAGTGACTCATAATTATCAAGAATTGCTTGCATTGCTCCAGTGCGGACTGTCCACCTAGTTGGGCAAAGACTGCGAATTCCTGATTTAGGTGAGCCTTCTTGCTGCCTTTGAACTTTTTCAAATGCTACTTGCCTCTTTGGTGAATATTTTATCAATTGGATGACTTCCATAGCAAAATTTAAGGCTTCCTTTATACACTTGCAACATCTTGTAGACACAAATTCACACAGTGAGCAAGACATGTACAGAAATAGCAGACCTGTTTTCATCTTGAAATCGTCTGGCAACACCACTAATATGACCCTGAAAATTCCTTGCTCCGTCATATCCCTGACCCCTGCAAAGCTCAAAAGGAATGCCTAAAGAAAGTAAGCAATGTTTCAGTGACAGGAAGATACATTCAGCTGTAGTGGCATCAACTTGAATGAGGCCAAAGAAATCCTCATTAATCTCATAATTTTCTGACACCCATCGCAGAGTAATAACATGCTGTTCACGATTAGAAACATCCCTAGTTTCGTCGGCCAAGAGTGAAAACCACCGCTGAGGAAGTAAATCGACAATCATTGAACGTAACACTTTATGAGCCATTAGCTGAATAATTTCATTAATTATTTCTGGGTACTGATATTTTTTGGCTTCTACCCAAGCTTTTTCATCGAGCACCTGCTTGAGCATAACAGTCAAATTAGAGCCACCAGCATGGTTATTTCTGACAGAAATACCTTGTCGTAATAAATAATGTAAAGCAGAAAACTGACTATGTCTCCTGCTAATTTGGATACTATCAGCTTGACTTTGAAGCATTTCAGACACAGGTGTATACCTTGTTAAAATATGAGCTGCTATAGCATCCCTGTGAGCTAGAGAACATTCATGCTCTTTAAATCGTGTTATGGCTTTTTTCCAATTAGAATATCCAACTCTACTAAAGACTGATTGGGCTTTTGTGCTCATAACTGTAACCCCTGATTTGTCCGCTGCTTGACAGTAGTAGCAAAATACTTTTAATGATTCGGAGCAAAAGTGAATCCATGCGAACGACTTGTACCATGATGAGAGAAAGTGCCTTTTCTGAAGATTTCTTCCAGAACCATAATTTTTTCCTGTTTTGGTTAGCAAAGCTTCATCAGTTGGTTGATTTGATTGTCCCTCTGGTACAACACAAACTATTACACACAGTTGAGGTCCTGGATGAAGTGGTGGTGCTACCAGTAATAGACTCACTTATGTCAGTATCAGAACACATTTCCTCAGCACTATCATTTGAATCTTCTTTGTCAACCTCTGTCAAATTTAATTTAACATCATAGCAATAAAAAGGGACAACTTAGCAATAACTACTAATAATTATAGCTAACTTGTATACATACCTTCAAGTGGAGGTGCTTCCACTGAGGGACGAAAGAAGGACTTGATGCCTAACTGACTGTTGTCTATTTTTCTTCTTTTTTCAGTCATAGTCACTACTACAGCTATGCATAGTGCACTAAATAGAACATTCTAGCTGCACTGATTAGTGTAGAAGTGTTAGCCACATGTAATAGCTGTTGCCAGTATAATTATAGTAGTATCCTAATGTTTTTATGGAGAATAGCGTTAGCCACAAGTGTATAAAAGTGTTAGCCACATGTAATTGCTGTTGGCCTCTGTGAACATAATTTTATGGAGAATATATTGGGGTGGCACTGCCCCCCCCATTGGTAATATTGGGGGGGCAGCTGCCCCCCCGGCCCCCCTGTTCCTACTCCACTGCTGTGTAATAAAAATAAATATTTTATGAATTTTTATTTGTATAAGTGGGTTAGTAATTATTAGTAGTTAGTTAGCAAGTTAGTTGTCATTACAAAACAAATCCAACCAATTGGGATAATTGTGCTTGCATTTTGTTAGCCAAGTATTGTATGTGCTATTTTGTAGTACATGTACTGAGATCAATTCTTGCATCATTTGACATCTCCAACCTGTTCTGTTTCTTGATTTTCATTCCCATGATGGAAAAGCCTTGTTCACATTGGTAAGTGGTCGAAAAGGAAGTCAAGGTCTTTAAAGTCCGTTTCGCCATGGTTGGTGTGGTCATTAAGCTATGTCATCCAGAAGGTTTCCAGGGTTTTTTTCTGGAATTCCAGCTTCCGATCATTTACTCTCAGTGTGATCCACTCTGCTTTTGCTGGAAAGTTGACCTGATCTAGTATACCATTTTCCTTCCATCGTTCTATACCATCACTATTAAACGAACTGCATTTCAAGTTTGAACACTTTATTCTCAACCATTCTTGAGTTATGATACCCCTCCATTTCATTGCACACCTCTGTGCGATGAAGAAGAAGCCTGAATAACGCAGCAAGTTGGGATCGTTCATAATAATACAATAGCCGTTCATGGCTAAGACTTGAAACTTGGCTAAATGATCGCTCAATGCTATTCCATCATTTCTGCACTATCTGCGCAAAGTGGGGGATAAAAGTCTGCTCCTGCTCATGCCATCAGTTCTCATTTTGATCACACCTGTGTGATTCTAGTGTAATTCTAAAGTTACTATCATGCAGCATTCCAGTTGTCATCGGAAGAAGAGGCCCATGATATAAAACCATGTAAATCATACAATTTTTGTCTGTGTAAATACATTTTATATATTACGAAAGCTCTTGCATTGCTCTGTGTTTTGAATAGTCCCCCCCCAATTAAGTCATTTTCTGATGAGATATAGTCAATTCTGACAGCATAAAAATAAAATTGGGATATTTAGGTGAATAAAAATAAAAATTCAAGAAACTATTCAAAACATGCATCTAATGTCACTCTAATATCACCATAAATAGCAAGTGTTGAAGACCTGTGGTTGGTGTTTTGCTCATAATTATTTAAACTCTAATTAAATTTTATTGCAATACCATTATTTTAATGTCATTAGAAAGCGCCTAGAATGGGCTACATTTTGAGACCATAATCTTTGAAAATAGACTGAGCATTAAAAAATTAAGTTATGATGTTTTTTAAACATTTGTTTAAAAAACCCACGAATTACTAGACTCTCCCCCTTAAGCTGGGCCATCCACAAGTCTTTTTTCTGGAATTCCAGCTTCCAATCATTTACTTTCAGAGTTATCCACTTTGCTTTTGCTGGAAGATCATCTACATCGACCTGATCGTCATCAGCTACAAAAGGCTGCTAGCACCCAGTGAAGGTAAGAGGTGTCAGATCAGGAAAGTATTCCTCCATCTTTCTGACCAATTTTCCAAGTGGGTTTGGATGTATGCTTTCAAAATTTCTAGGATATCTTTACCATCCTCACTCTCATCAACAAATCTGTCAAGTGTGGAAAACTGTGACATGTCCTTTGCAACTCTCTTGATACACAACTTAAGTTTTCTGATAAATGCGCTTGTTGCATTGATGATTCTCACGTTCCTTCCTTGAAGTGCCAAGTTTCCTCTGTTGAGTTCATTGAAGATGTCACCCAAATAGCACAAACGGAAAAGCCATTCATGGTAAGAAAAGTGGTGTGATATTTTTTGCTGCAAAAATAGTTGTACTGCCACCAGAAGCTCAATCACGCAATTCACAACCTCGCCTCAAGACAGCACATTAGATCAGAGTGGTACAGTAGCACTTCATACTTATCGCCCATCTCTTTGCACAATTCTTTAAAACAGATGGCTGTTGAAGTCTTTGGCTTTTATAAAGTTAACAATATTAACAAGTTGGCCAAATACTTATTTGAAAGCATCTGGAGCATCTTGGGCAAGTTATATCGGTGAGTGCTGCAATGGTGGGATATGTATATTTTTCCTTTGAATGAAGCCTCTGAACCCATGATTACCACCCATCATAGCAGGTGCACCATCAACAGACATCTGTTGAACACTGCCAAGCCAGTCTATTTTTCTCGAGGAAGCCACTGACTATGCTCAACACATCCTCTCCTTTAGTCATCGTAGCAAGTCTCTCACAAAGGAAAAACTCTTCCTTCATATCCGAGTGAATAAAATGAATAAAGCCATGTAAAATACGCAGCTTCTGGCATCTGTGGAATCGTCAAATTGAGAGATAATTTCATGTGGACTGGTCTTGACTTCTTCCACTACATGTGCCAGTATACAAACAGACATCTATGTAAAACTGTGTTTTTTTAAACTGATGTAGAACTGAGCTTCTTAACCAGTTCTTCAGCACATGCTTTGGTGACCATCACTCATGCACATTGAATGATCAGATTTTGGGCAATCATATGCCCCTTCTGCTTGTGCAACTTTGTAGACCACCTCAAAGGAAGCTTCAAGAATGGCAAGAAGATTTTTGCTGCAGTACAGTGTTTCCTAATTGAGCTTTGCCCTGTGATGCTAGACCTTTGTTATGGAGGGCAGGATGACATTTCAGCAGATGGTTTACCTTCAGGCTTTCATTGACCAGAACCTTGCTGCAGATAACACACTGTGGTCGGGCTTCGAGGGCAAAAATTCATGTGCAAGAAAAGCATCTGAGTAAGTTCGCTTCTTGATAGCCATAACAACTTTTGTATCTGTGAAAAAATTCATAAATCCTTTAGGAAACTAGCTATCCTGCTATTGACGTAGAACATACTCAAGTGATTGGGCAAATATAATTTGTTTAAATTTTAAACCAGAAAAACAAACGATAACTGACTATGATAACTTGAAGTGTAGAAAAGTTCTTGTCTGAATTCAGTATGCAAATAATACACAAAAACCCAAAACTCAATGATCAAGCTAAATAATTCCTAATAAAGGTGAAGATGAGTAAATACACCTAGCTTATACCTACAGAATGATATCACCTATTCAGTAAAGGTTAAACCGATATCTTCCTAGAAATTTCGAAATTATAATACTCACTAAGGATATATACCATCATTACACTAACCTAACATTTTGTAAGTCGGGTACAAAACACAAATACCAACAACAACAAAATCGTCACTCGGCATTGCTACCATTACCCCCAAAATATTGGCTTATTACCCCCAGGGGGGATTTACCCCCAGGTTGGGAACCAATGCTCTAACATTCCAGCTCATGCATCCTCAGTCTGAATTGCAACCTCAACCATTACTAGCCCTGCACATACATACCTTACATACTTTACTTTTCCATCTCTGCACTATCCTTTACAATCTGTTACCACTTCAGCTTAATCATACCGTTTACTTACTCCTCCAAATCCTCATTTCTCACCTTCATCTCTGCCATGCACTTAGCTACATACCTACCCAACTTCATTGTCTAGCTTATTCTTCCTCTCATTCTCTTCCCACCAATTTCTCTGCCATGTTTCACCAATCTTCTCTCTTCCCAACAAAACCTTCATCTCTAGAAACATTGCTGAAAACACTCCAGATGCTAAGAAGTTGTCTAAGTGGGTTTTAATTTAGATAATGGGCTCTATTTAATTATTGTTGTTTTATGTTCTCTATTTTTAAATAGTGGTCAAACTAATATAGGACCCCAATCATAATATTTATGGTAGGTGATGGACTTAGGTTAGTTGGTTGTAAGTTGTAAGTCTTACACACCTACATTTCCATGCACTCCTGTTCTACCTGACTTATGTAGTTTAGTGCCAACTATTGGCAACATGTCAATTCACAGCAGTTCACCTAGTAGATAGTAGGAAGTGAATAATGTGCAATTATAGCAAAATCTAGTATTATTGGGTGCAATTTTCCTAATCAGTATATTAGGTAGAGATGTAGGTTGCTTCTGGTAAGAAAGTGAGGGGTGCTACTGATTAGTTAGTAAGGACTGAAGACTGCATCAAATGAATCTGGGTGCTTCTGGTGAGGAGAGTGGGAGATGGAGAGTGTGGTACCCTATTGACTTGTATTTATATTCATCCAACATGAACACTTATATATATATATACTTCCAGACCAGTTGTATCCTAGTAATGGTGCTGTGCATTAACACATTCATATTCCACTAGCTTTTGATGTTTACCTAGCCACCATAATTCAAATCACTGTGCTTCTTCTCAGCTCTTATCCTATCTGTATTTTTCTTGCTAAGCTATTACTGATGTCTCCAAGATATGCTGCACCAATGTCATCTTTCGGGATGTCTTAATTCATAGTAGGCATTTGGATCATTTCTGAATTCAGTTTTGAAGAGTCACTGCACAAAGGTATCGCTGTCCACTATATTATCACTACACATGAGCTGAACTTGCATGGTGAAGTATTTGCAAAGAACACTCTGCAAAAAAAAATGTGTGCAGATCAAAATCCTATCAAAGTCCAGTTCCTTAATTACAATGACTTCCTCAATAATCCACTTGAAAATCATTATTTCTATATTTCGACTAGATACTCTAGCCTTCATTAGGAATTCTAGAGCATCTAGTTCATATTTTGATAGAGTAAATTTCAAGTTGATTATTAGAAGGTTATTGTAATTTCGTTATGTCAATTGAAAGTTTGTTGAGAATCCAATACCTTGTCAGGTTCCCATTTCAGCACATTCAAAAAAATCATAAATGTCCAGCAGTTATATTATGCTCTAACCGTATTGTTTGGTAGGATGTTAGCTAATGTACTTGATTGCAGGTGGTTTATTTTTCCTTGCTGGCAATCTTACCTTTTGAATTTTTGTTCTGTGTATTAGCTGAAAACCCCTTTCCTTTTCCTGCCTATTAAACTTTTTAGAGTGTATGCTCGTCATAATGTGATCTGAGCTTTGTCTTCCTTTTTTTGTTTGAGTATATAATTATACATTTTGGGGTTTTGCCACTTTAAAATGTGGGTCAAGACAGTGCTCCACTCTCTAATAATAAGTTACAGAATATATCTCTATTGATCCATGGCACAGGTGCATGATTACCAAGATTTGTAGCTATAGTTCAGGAAAAATTAAAACAAACATGTGGGGCATCGGTAATAATTATTTAGTGAGTTTGTGGTCCTGGATCCCTGGATGTGGGTTGTGTGGCAAGTTATGTATGAGGTGTAGCTGGTGAGGCTGGAAAATATAGAGTGTGTTGTGGGAAGTGAGTATAGAGCAGATCTTAGTAAGGGATGGAAAGATTAGTGTAGAGATGAGGGGTCACTAATGCTGGTGCGGATAGTAAAGTAAGAAGTGTTGATCCACTGTACCTCCATTATCCACTGACTCTGATATTCGGCAAGTTCCTGCAATGGATTTGCTTATTTTAGCTCTCAGCAGATGTAAAGAAACTTTTCAGAAATATAATCTTTGTCCTTCTCCTTCTCTGCCTGATCAGGCACCTCCTTAGCCCCACCTTTTTTTCTCTTTTCTATCTTCAACTTTAACAAAAGAGTATGCCAAGTTCTGGTTGCTTCCAGAGAAAGCAAGATTGAAATATGGACCACTAATTTGAAAAAAAAGAATGACTTGAATCTAATCAATAATCACCTTGAAATTTACTCTCTCGACATTTCGACTATATAGATGCTCTAGCCTTCATCAGAAATAAAGGGAAAAGGAATTCACTTAAAAGATACTGAATTAGGAAAACTGAATACAAATAGACCATACAAAAATGTGCTGAATCACAAAATGCTCTATAGTCGAAGGTGATTCTATGCAGTGCCTTGTATCAGACATATCACCTATTTGATCCAGCTGTGTAACCAATTTTTTTATTTTTTTTCACTCTATTTGCCAAATGCAACTCATGCATTTTCATCACATGTAGCAATATTCAGGATTCATTGCATGCAAATGGAAACAACAGAGACTTATGCCGGAGTCATCTACACTGGAAGCTACTCGATACAAAGTGCTCAAATGAGGCTGTTGACAGGCATTGTCAAATAATGTTTCTATTGTTTGATCTTTAGATCTGAGAATTTAATAAATTATTCAGATAGACTTTGTGGTGCACTGTCCCCAAGGTTCCCCTTGAGTCCTCAACAAAGGAATTTTATAGTAGCAGTCAAACAAACAATCATCCGCTTTTATATACGAAGATGCTGTTTTCACCACAGAAGAACTACTGTCCTAAATCTGACAGATATGACATTCCGTGTGAAAGATTACCCCCAAATAGCCCCCATGCATCCTCAACCAAGGTTTTCCTAGGAATTCCAATAAATATTAAAAATTACAATGTCCGTCTCAATAATCAACTTGAATTTTGACTCTCTCGATGTTTCGACTAGATGTTCTAGCCTTCATCGATTCCTGTTGAAGGCTAGAGCACCTATATATTTGAAATGTCGAGAGAGTAAAAATTCAAGTTGATTATTGAGAAGGTCATTGTGATTTTGTTATGTCAACTGAGAATTTGTTGAGAATATCAATCATACTCTTTTATAAGATAACTTACTGGACACTTTGAAATAGGTGTGTGAGTTGGGATATAAGGCTGAGAGAGCAGAATTTTGTCAATAATACTTAGAAGCAGGTGCATGCTTGGTTTTTACTGAATGATTTCAGAGAGAGTGTACCCTGGCTCTTCTGTGTCATTGGCCATTGTGTAGTAAGCTGGAGACCATTCCAAATTTGATAAGCTCCTACACCTTCATCACTTACACAGCATCCACCAATGTTATGGTACCTAGTAACTTTTTTCATATGCTCCATTGAAACTTATACACACATAGCTTACGAATAATGACTTTGTGTGTGCAATTGTAATGTAAATATGGCATATTCAAGAGCTTAACTTTTAGGATATTTCTACATGTTTTAGTTACTCATTTCATAAAAATATACATATTATACACATGTGTGTACAATTATATTTTTACACTGTAATATGTATTATAATTATTATAAAATATTATGATGTTAGTAGTTTGAAGTTAAATATTTCAAAATTAAACACTAGTTAGGGCTAAAAGTGTAGATTATATTCAACTTGAAGTTGCCTCTAGATATTATATTCCTGAGTAGGCATGTGCGTCCTCAGAGTATCACTGCTGACCTGTCCATACAAAGACAAGCACACTTCCTTGCACATCATCACAAATGTATCCAACAGTCCAAATGTGCACTGCCACACACATAGATACACATGAGCAAACACAAACCAGAAAATTCAATAATTACCATAAAAAGATACTTCAATAGATCCGTGTATTTTAATCAAACATATCTGGGGAATTTTTCTATACATGGGGTGTAAAAACATACCAGATTAGCTTACAATATGCTCTGGAGATTTTTGTCTATCTACTATTCAATGAAAAACACATACTAATTCTGTCATAAAATGTATAGTCAGGGAAAAAACAGAACACTTATACTAGGATTATGAAATTGTCTAGACAATTGAGAAACTAAGAACAAGGTAAACTATATCCATGCATGCAATTTTCAAAACTTGGAGTAATTAAGATTACCAAAAATCTAACTCAAGTCCCATAAATGATTCCAGTCAGGTAGTAGGACTGTATATAACCCCTGAAGTTGCTTGAATGATAACTTAACAGTGGAAGCATTGATTTGATGAACAATTAAAAGGTAGTTAGTGCCAATAACTAACTTGATGTATCAGCAGCAAATGAGTTAGAATATAACATAGAAAAATCTGAGACCTATATATTTTGCCAGTATTACCCTAGAGCTTAATGTTTGGTGTAAAATTTCTAAAAATGTCAACTGCTATATTCTGCACTTCCTAGAATGTTTGTAGTATTCTCACTAAAATAGCATTTGGTCATTAATGTAGTCTGAATGAAACTGTGATGGCTCTGTAATATTTTGCAGCTCGGATTCTCAGCAGATATTCAAGACCATGGGATCTAAGTGGTGATGGATTGTAGTGAAGATAGTAATATTCACTGTGAGGAACAAGAATTAAAATTATGCAATATACATGTGTGTGCCTGAATTTTATTTAAAGTCATGTAACATAGTGATAAGAGTCAGAGATGCTTTCTGCACGGCTTGAAGGCTCTATCAGGTACATACTGTTGATGTGGTAGCTAGCCTAGCAACAATTAAAAGTAAATGAAACACCTGGAATATGTCAAAGAATATATATAGCAGTCATTTTAGCTTTAGCTGGGTGGGTACCATGTTTTTCTAAGCTCTAATACGGCAGGATATGTTCCATTTCACATTATATATGAAATGTTTTGGATTCAGCAGCTAATCACCTTTTACTTTAGGTCAAAGTCGACGACTCATGCTACCGAATGCCTCACCATTTCAGCAACTGTGTTGTTATCTTAGGCTTTAAAATTAACTAGCCTACTTATTAGAGAACTTCTCTGACTTTATTCCATATCACACTTGTGAACTTGGATAACTAATGCATAACACAACAACAGAGTACTGGTTATTTTGGGGGTTTATTTCGATATTTTGAAAACAGCTTCCAGGTGAGGGTTAATTAACTTTAGCCACCACATTTAAGAGTTATAGAGGTATAAAAATGGGAATTTCACAAAGCATTACATAAAATATGTAACCAGATTTGTGAAAAACCTCCTAAATGCTGTTTTTATATTTATCAAGTCTGGAGAGTTTCACCATAATTATTCCCTTTGAGCTAAAGCATTAAACGGTTACCCTCCAGCTTGGGATATACACATAAACATTGCTATGGTGCATGAAAAGTGAAGCTGTAGCTATACTTCTGAGGTAAAACCATATACTACTAACTATCAGAGCCTCTGTGTCAAGGTATTCCCTATCCCAACTGTTAAGAACATATGCTATGTAATCTTTACAAGTCATCCTTGTAAATAAAGCTAACCTAAAAAAGCAGCAGAAACTAAAGCAGCAAAACATGTCTAATTGCACATTCGAAACATGCATATATAACAATGCTCCATTTCTGAAGCTTGACCTAGCTCACCACCTGGGCTCATAACTTACACATAAAGAAGAGTTCTAGCAATAAAAATGAAATATTTGACAAAATTAATAAACAGACTGAATATAAATAATTGATTCACATAATTATAGCTATCCCTTCAGTTAAGGCGGGACTAATCCATTTGTTCCCCAAAAAACATTTTTTTAATAGATATTTGTTCATTCTATAGTATAGTTCATGTAGTATTTCAATTTCAAGTTTCAGTGCATTTGAAGGCTTCACTGCAAAGTTATACACAATTTTGTCCATGCTATTGAGTACATAAATTCGAAGTTACTAACCTGAAAGGAAGATAGAGAACATAATAATGTACTTTTTTCAAGAGCCGTTATCTCAAAATGAGTTATTTCAAGTTAGCGTGCACATAACTGGGCCAGGCTTTGTCCTATATCAACTTTTAATATATCATTTGAAAGCTCTTTTCATACTCTTTCATTTGAATAGAAAGAATCGACTAAAAAAATCTATGGGGGAGATATAAGCCCTGGAATGTTGCTGATCATGAGCAAATTACTGACCTTTCCTTAAAAATCCATTTTACAAGTTATGATGTTTTCATCTATTCGAAATGCATGTCTGTGGGTTCTCTAAGTGCTGTCAAAATTGTAAGTGGTTATGTCTCACAGGTGTTGCAATAATGTGAAATCACCTTGGTGTCCACAACTGCCCACAACTCTGACCAGGATGGCGCTAGGTCAAAACTAAATATACCATTGGAAAGCTCTCTAAATGAGCAGCATTTTTGTACTAATTTCAACATCGTAGTATATAGAACAAAAAGTTATGAACGAATTTAAAAAAAAGTCCCAGAAATGGATTAGTCCCGCCTTAACTCAATTACTGCTCCATGCATACATAGTGCAGGGTAAAATGTTTTTGGCAAATGGTTTAAAAACATTTTAAATAGCTGATTTCATAAAATGCAAAATATTTTAAATGGCTGACTTCATAAACTGCAAAGTGAAGATTATCTTTTTGTGAAATAGGACCAATTTTATTTGATTGAATGTGGTAAATCTTGGGTTTGCATAAACATATTATGGTTCTCTTAGTCTACCTCATATATAATATTTATGAACAGTGACAAAACTGTGTCAATCACATCATGTAGAAGACGCATGGACTTAGTCACTGGTTTAGCATTGAGGATCCATGACAAAGCTCCAATAATCATAGCATGTAATGCACCCATGGTCTTTGTCACTGGATTGGATTTGAGCATCCTCCACCAAATCTTATATATATTCTTCTTAGAGAAAAGAATTGAACTTGAATGTCTGCAGAACAAAATTGGGTGTAAAATTCAAGTAAATATGGGGAATGAAAGCAAGTAAGAATTCTATTTTTGACTGCTGTACTTATTGCACTCAAATTTGTAGTTAGTGAAATATATTATTCTAGCATATAAATACTAAGGTTTATTCAATGCTCAGCAGCGTTTATGTTAACTACTTATGTAGTTATGGATGTTGCTTTACTTCCCCATTGCAACCATTATATTTTCCTTGCTTGCCTCCAGTAAATAGCTAAGCCATACAAGCAGACTTGAAATGGTCTGATGGTTTTTTCATCCATTCACTCCATCCTCATTTTTGAATTTATGTTCAATTTAGTGTTAGTATGAAGAGAGAAATCTTGATACGATCACTGTTCATATACATTTAAAAGTTTTCCATAATATTTATGTAGCACTATTTTATAGCTTCCCACATAATCTACATATTCTATGGTACAGAATTGCTGTTATAATGATATTAATTTCACTAGTGAGCAAAATAGAGATATTGTTCAGTTTCCAATTAAAAAGGCCATTGGCTGAGGGTAGTTCCAAGTGTGCTTATAGCAAGGCATGAATTATGGTTTATAGGCCCACTGGTAACGATTGCCGATTATAACCGTCTATAAATGTGAACTAAGACATTATGTATAGAAAATTAGCCATGCATGCTAACATGCACATGCCCAGTAGGGTGCTGTAGCTTTACAAAACAGCCTAGACATTTTGCTTCTGTTTTGAGGGAGAGAACAAACAAAACAATTTAGCTGATGATTGCATCTACCATCAGGAGTGGTGTCTTCCTGGCCTTTAGTCCAAGTTTCTGGAAGTCTTCATTTTGGGAAAGCTATTTAGGCACCTATGCTTACTTGGAATTGTTCTGAATACCTTTCGTCTTGAGAAATGAAGTGTTCCTGATGGAACTCTTTGATGTAAGTCTTATTCTAAACACCGAATGATGTACTGATGCATAATGTTTTGTTTGATTGCGCTGATTCTTGTACCAACCTTCCATTCTACTGTTTGATTCTTGAAGATAATTGTAGATAAAAAATATTATGGTATAAAAAATCACAATTAATAGCCAACATGTTCATAAACACTCAAGGAAGAGAGAGAGGGAGGCAGTAAGTACCTTTAGGAGTATAAGTATTTTTGGAAGTATAAATTCCACTACTACTTGGAAATATGCACTTAACCTACTAATATTATAGCATCAATATACGGTAAATACACTAAAGATAATCCTAAGAGGTAGGGTTAAGTAGTCGGGTTTCTTTACCTTGATATCTGTGATGGTCCTCTAGATTTATCGCTCCTTGACCTCCCAATTGTGCATGAGGTGGAGGATCTGTTGCATACCAAGCAAATGTTGGCTGGAGGTTGCTGGAAAGTGACGTGCAAGTTAGAGCGATGAGTTGATGGATTCACATCTGTATGAGCACAGGTCTCCTCCTTGAGATATTTGTTATCCGGAGTACATTGTCGTACTTGTGCATATAACCACAAGCACACAACCTTGCACAGCAATAAATACACACTCAATGATCCACACACATTCTGCAAAGAATACACACAAACATGCACACAAACACATACATATGTGTACATATCAATATGTAAGTGGACACGATATATTTTATTCTGCCGTCAAAAAAATTATTGTTACTCGATCCTCTTTATAAAAAATTAACTACATTGGATGTAGGTAGAAAATACAAACTTACAAACTTCCCAGATTAACAGATAGACTACCGATTTAATGTGTGTATTCTGTACAAAGTTATAAATGCACATCAGCTGGTATTATATCATTCCAGGCAATGCCTGCAGTACGAGTGAACTACTGCTTTCACTTGTGAGATCTGGTGTGAGTATGTGTATTGGTGTATACATTTTTCTGTGTGCATTTGGTTTGCATGAGTGTGTGTGCTGCAAGTGTCCATGTGTATGCATGCATGCATACAGCTCTACAAGCACTGTTAATTTACCCAATGTATGATTCTCATGATCAAAGACACTGCCTTCTTGATCATTCCATATACAGCTATGGCATGAGCCCTGTGGATACTGTTGCAAGTGATGGCGTTCGACTTTGTGGGTTCCACAACCTGGGTCTCTTCTACTTGTTTATCTTTAAGTTTTCTGCACTGATGATTGTCCAAACTCTTCTCATGGTTAATAAATAGATTACTTTGTTTTCTGTAAAACTCTTGAATTGTTTTCCTGTTGTGAGGCTGCTGCATATTCGGTAAGGTGGTAGTTTTCAAATGAGCATGGGTAAATTCCAGATCAGATGTCTCCTGAACTGGATTATGTATGAGCATTTTCCGCTGATGCTTTTCAAAGTACTTCTTCTCATAGTAAAAACCTGAAGCCTGAGGATCTCTGCAGAAAAGGAGTGGGAGAGAGTACCAAATAAAATAAAATAAGGCGCACTTCACACATGACATCATAATAATGTGCTGCACACGTGCAAAGTGCATTATTCTATCATTATTAATTTTATTGTAGACTTACTGACACATACAGCATTTTATTTTTATTTTGATCCATTAATATGGAACACAAAATTACAATTATATTTTGTTTTTATGTCATATTTCAGTGTATATGCGGAATGTGAACATTATTGTTTGTTTAGTTTCAAGAAAAAGGATCAGTCAGCTGATATACATGATGTGGTGGCATAATGTAGAAACAATATTGCTATAAAGTACAAAAATGGACTCTTTTATATATCCTATGGCTGAACTGATAATAGATAAGGGGATACTCAACTGTGACATGCAGCTATGTATTTGAACTACTAACTACAGATAGCTTTATAGCTAGTGATAAAAATACTAGAAATAGGGTTAAGAATGTCAAGTACTAACATGCTAGAAGTGGGCCTTAAAGTTTTTATGAACTTCATTACCCTGATGTCTGTGATGAGACTCCAGCTTTATCCCTCCTTGACCTCACTGTGCAAGTGGTTGAGGCGATGCAGTGTGCACCAGGAATGTTTGCTGGAGCACTTCTCTGGATTATCTCCTGACAATGTTTAATATCCTCTGTGCTCTGTTGCAGTGGTGCAAGCCAAAACCGGCACACTTGCATGCATGTCAACATACATGTACCAAACAGTGCACATATAAACTGCAAGACATATACAGAGTCAGCAAACATACACATGTAATATAATAATTTCAATAATATTTTTCCCTGTTATTCTCAACAGATATTCAGGTATACATGTTAAAATTCATCTATGCATAGTTTATTCGATGTGAGCATGGAAACGATATTTTAGCATGTCAAAACTATTGAAAGTAATTGGGCAAGGATTGGAAGTGTTCTGAACTATGCTACGTAAGCTGATTAACCTGGTATCTGTATGTTTGGTTAAAGATCTACTTTGCGTATGGTCTTAGCTTCTATATATTAAGCTTCATCTTGACTATATCAAAAGTTGGTGCTTCTTCTATTGTTGCATTTCAGAAAATATAACTTTGCAAATGGTATATATATCAGTACATGATAATGACATATATACCTTCTGGACTATTCTGCAAACACATCGAACATTCTCCATTCTTCCTATATAGCCAGGCCAATACATGCATTCTGTGATAACCTAAAACAATTGATTATGTCTGCCAGGTTATCATTTGATAAGCAGATGTTCCACTATTAAATTTCCACTCCCTTGTAAACTAATGTTGTAAATACTCTGCTTACCAATCAGCATATAATATTGTATATTCATGAGGGATAAAATAATCGTGGTGTTTTTTTCAATTAGTAGTAATTCTTGCCTCAATGTTTTGTTAAATGCAATCCTACACATGTGCAGAATGTTTTTCAATGACAGTTAAACATCTTCACAGCGAAAAATCACACATTATGAAACTTAACTATGTGATCATAATAGTTAAATAGTTGATGGATATTCAGAACTCAAATATTATTCCAAAATGTCTTTATTGATGATAGCAATAACTTAAGCAATAGTCTTTATCCCTGTAAAGTTTCAGAGTTCAATTTTGCTAACATGCTCATTGATGCTTGATCTAAATGTAATACCTCAGGGGTCCATTATTAGCATGCTACACATTAAAACATTTTCAATGTGCAACACAACTGATTGCTGACTTTTCTCTTTTTCCTTCCATTCTACTCTACTTTGGTAGGTAAGGCAAGGTAATGGTATTATACATTGCTAGTTCATTACTTTTGGCTTAGCTAGCTGGCAGGAATTGACACTACTCTAGAAACAATTGTGTTCAGACACTAAATAGATAGCTAGCCTGTTCAGGCAGTTTTCACCACTTACCTGTTTCAAGTGATTCTTGAAACCTGTGGAGGCTTTTTGCTCTGCCTGAACTGAAGTTCTTGTGTTGCTCTCATTTCCATTTGTTGGAAATAGACTCAACAGGAGAAGCAGATATTTTGAGATCGATTTGCATTAATCTGTTGGTAAGACAACAAAAGCACTTTTGGGGGTTACAGTGCACCGTACATGTAACAGTGTTCCCATGGCAAACTTGAAAATAGATCATTATTGCCTGACTATATACCACTGACTAGATAAAATTAATTTGTGTAGAGTCACCTCATTTCAAGTGCATTATTTTCAATAATTGAATTTGGAATGATACTTGATTTCTACTTGGGACTGTCACATAATTATATATTTATATATACATTTCAGCAACAGGAAACTGAACTGATGCATTTGGACTTGTTATATGTGTTGTACAAGGAGCTATTTGTATACCTCAAATGTGATCCTTATGAACCATGACAAAGCTCTCTCAATCAAATCATGAAGTAGATCTAGGGCTTTTATTATTGGTTTAGATTCAAAAACCCATGATGAAGCTGTTTGGAATATTCCCTGTAGGATTTTCAAAGCCATCTTCACTACTTTAGCTTTCAGTTTCAGTATCTTGCACTGAAGCTTGTCTAACCCCATATGAGAGCCAGAAACTGGAGTATTTGGGTCTCTCCAAACCCCATGAATCTCTTCCAGTGAATTAGGTGTGAGCTTGCTGCATTCACAATTGTCCAAACTCTTCTCACACTTAATAAATGGTGTGCCTTGATCTCTACACAATGCCATAGAATAAGATCTTTGATTACTTTTGGGGGTGATTGTTTTAAAATATGTAGGACCCATATCAGATGTCTCCTCAACAGGTTTATGCCTGAGCTTCCCACAGTAATGCTTTTCTAAACTTGTAGGATCCACATCAGATGCCTCCTCAACATGTTTATGCCTGAGTTTCCTGCAGTGATGCTTTTCAAAACTTGTAGGATCCACATCAGATGTCTCCTCAACAGATTTATGCCCGCAGTGATGCTTTTCAAAACTTGTAGAATCCACATCAGATGTCTCCTGTACAGGTTTATGCCTGAGTTTCCTGCTGTGATGCTTTTCAAAACTTTTATTCTCAGAATTGTTCCATGAACTTCTGTAAAAAAGGAGAGAGAGCCTACAATAAGAATGAGTAAAAATCATACAGCACCTTGGCAGAGATGTGCTACATGTGTCACATGATTTGGCAGAGATGTGCTGTATGTGTCACATGATACAATAAATGCAGTAATTTTTTTAATTTTTGTCAACTGTTCTTACAATGATTACAACACAATTGCTTCAGTTCTACTTATGTTCTATTATGCATGGACATAGTGTCACATACTGTAGTATTGATTTCAAGTGCATTTCATGGCAGTTATAGTAAGTCTGAGGCCGGGAGTGGAGGGCTAGCCAGTTACAAAAATAAAACAAATTTAGAGATTAATTATACTGCCCCAGCTATTGCAGACATGGAATACACCATGTGCATGCTTCCAGAAGTAGAAACATAAACCATAATTCTATTTCCAGCATCAACTATTCCCTGTAATAGAGTGAGAGTAATCTTCCCAGAGAGTGAAGATAGAGAACTGCCATGTGACCAGGTAGAGTAGATTCAATGTCAAAATCTTCCAGGCATGTAAGGAAGTGATATGAACGGAACTGATTTTCCCAAGAATATAATAAGATTAATATCTGATGAAGGCTAGAGCATCTAGTTGAAATGTCGAGAGAATACAATTTCAAGTTGATTATTGAGAATGTTATTGTAATATCTATATAAAAATTTTGTTTATCCGTCAGAATTTTTGTCAGAAAGAACAAGCGGACTATATACTGTGTAATGCATATGGTGGCACTGAATGCTCATTTTGGCATTGTTATACTGGAAACTACCAGACCACTTCCTGCGCTGGTACAAAAGAGGATGTGTATGTGTGTGTGCAGGGGGGGGAGGGGTGGGCGAGAGATGGGTTTAATTAAATAATTGACATGAAAAACCAGAAGATCACCTGATACATGCATGAGTGAGGGAAAAGGGAGTGGACACCGGAGATGAACTGCTGTTGTAACTAGATAGTGCCTTCACTGATGAGTACACCCATAATGCCCATATCAATGTGGAGGAAGGAAAGCAAGCAGTGATGATGCATATAGAATGTGCATAGGTGGCAACTTTTTTAAATATCAACCAACTTTTCAAAAGCAGTGACTCTATCAACAGACATTATTTATCCATACCTATAAAACTATCAACTCTGCGATTGATAACCAGTTTAGAATTAGAAGCAGATAACTCAAATCAGCATACATAACATTCTCTCTATAGTTAAGTCACTGACGTACTGCTGAGGCAAAAGTAGAGCTAATGAATGGCCTTATGTACCATGGCTGAGAAGTATAGGTGCATCTAAATGGGTATATAGCTAGCTCTATACTTGAGTTAAAAAAAATTTTTTTTAAAAGAGATAGCTGACTTCATTTTACTTCTGTAGTGAGCACTTGGCATCAAATGCTCAGGTAAATCTTGCAGAGTTTATCTGTCCAGATTCTAGAAGCAAAAAAGAATGAGAGAAGTAGATTATTAACTGAAATTCAAGTGAAGATTTTGATCAGATACACTAGAGATCGACACTCCACAACTGAAGAATAGAAAACTAGATTCTTTCATAACCTGGTAGCCAAGATACTGCTTTCCATTGGGATAATTGTAGTCAAAGCAGCTGCTCTCCACTCCCTGCTTCATGCAGTTTTGACTTGCAGTATAACTGCCATAAAGATCACATGAAACTAGTTATGACACAACATCAATATTTCATGTGGTGTATAATCAGCTAATGGCAAAAAAGCTATTTGTCAAATATAAAGAGTTATTTATTGTGATGAGTTTGGAGGGGGGGGGGAAAGGAATGTTATGAGTATCCTAATAAATTACTGCCATGCAACTGCATTGCAAATAGTGATATTATTATACAAAAGAAGATTTTTTCACTGATGCTGACCATATTAACATCATTATTTACTTTTTACTCACTGCTGCATTTGCATGAAATGGGGCTAACTAATGGATGAGCTAGTGTATTTCTATAGCAAAGTTTTCATTGTACAGAGGAGATGCATATATGGCCAGAGTTTCTAAGATTTGAGCTAAGGCTACTAGGTTAAAACTTGAGTGGAAAGGAATAACACTATAAGCAACACATGTTAAGTATGTACTTAAGCTATATACAAAGTGCAGAGCAAGTGGTGGAGGTAGGGTTATTTACATTGATAAATGATCAAAAGACTTTATTTGTGGTGGTTTCTTATATCTATAGTTAGACACTTTTCAAGAATAAACTTTTCAAGACTGGTGAAACCATTATGTAGTTTGGTATTATTATAAACAGCACCATTGAGGTGAGCTAACAAAAGCTACAAAGTGTTGTCATGCTATGTCTACAACAAAACTTACAGCAAAGAAATCCACACAGGAGTGCCTCTTTTCTCAGGAGTAAAATGTTTCAGCTATTCTCTGCACATGAGATTCCAGAAATGGTAGTAAAGAATTGGAAATTCATTATGGTACTTGTAATTGTCAGCCATTTTTCATTTTTCTCACTCACACTCTAAAACTGGAATTAAAATTAATAATAGAGTATTCTACAGGGCATGTTGAGATTTTAAAAAAACACATGGTTTTTAGCGCATATATCTCAACAATCCACTTCAAATTGTATTCTCTTGATAGATGCTATAGCCTTCATCGGGAATGATATAATTCCTTATGAAGGCTAGATCAGCTAGTATTCCTAGTCGAAATGTCAAAAGTTTGTGGTTGATTGTTGAGAAGGTTATTGTAATGATAACTTGTTAACAATGCTGAGTTTGTGTCCCTAGGCATTTTTGGCTGTCAAGCTTATGAACCATTCCCTAAGCACACACAAGATCTATTCCTAATCACTGGAGCTAAGGATAAACATTTGTGGCTAGGAATTAAAATTCAAAATTTGAGATATGCCAGTTATTTCAGACCAACCTTGATCTCTGTGACATAACTATAGATTCATTACTCCTGGACTTCCTCATTAAGCATACAGTAGAGGACCTGCTGTACACCATGGAGTTATTAACAGGAAATGATGGGAGAGGGACATGAATACGGGAGTGATTGTTGTTGCAGGGATGTGCTTGCTTCACATGTCCAGAAACATTGGTGTCAATAATAGAGTCCTCAATATCTTTCGTAATTCCAGTACCTGGCACCTGTGTATATATACAAGAACACATTGGTGGTATGAAAGCATACAATCACACACATTCATACACACAATACACACCACTAATTTACACAAATACACATGCTTAACCTAGAGTGTTTCTGACAAAAATGCATTCATAGAAGGCATGCACCCTGCATTGTGTGAATTCTATTAGCGTGAATAGCAACATACACACACACATATATATATAGCTAAATATGTGGCACTTCAAATATTTTCTAAACATCTGTCATTTCTTTATTTTGTAACAGAGACCCTTTATTGGTTTGGTGATGGGATTATTCTTTTTGATATACATGAAGTAAATTTTCTAGCTAGAATGGTATTCACAAAGTCAAAATTGTCAAATGCCTGTGTGGGACCAAATTCTATGTCAATCCATTACCAGTTCTGCCATGACTTTAGTAACCACACATGTGATGTACCTAAAGACAATGATATTATCATACAGGGGGTTGCCAAACACTTTAAGAGCAGGGGCACTGTCCACATCACACAACAGGCAAAATGTCTACATCCAGCAGCAGTCACAAAGAATCAAGAAAACATTGATCCTGCACGTGATTCAGCCATCAAAAGCCCCAAGAAGTTCCAGTACCACTGCTGGGATTCTCCTTTTAATCTCCTCATAAGTGTGTTACATTTTATGACTAGGGTGCTTAAGCTTTTCCCTGACATATTTCCCCTAACATCATATTTATGAGGCTTAACCTAACAGTCGAGGACATGCAAAAGAGGCCGGTCAAATGTGATTGCCTTACAAGCTGGAATTCACCCCGATACTTGCGGTTGCATCAAACATGTCTGATTTTCTGACAAGGCATACTTCTACATCAAGGCACCATCAACAATGATCACAACATCTTTTGAGATCTGAGTCACCTGAGGAGATCAGAGACAGGAAGATGAATGGCCTAAAATGTCTTTGTGACCTATGGGGTACTAGGTCCCTACTGGTTCAAAGAAGGTGGTGGTGGAATCATCACTATCAATGATGAAGGCTACAGCAAGATCATTGGGAAGTTTCATGTTGACTTAAGTGCAACCCTTACTGCAGGCCAGCTCCTTATAGCATGCTCGTGCAGGCAGGGATGCAGGATGGGCACTACCTAACACTGCACAAGATAGCTATACTAGCTCTTTAGTAACTGCTCAGCACCACACATTAGTGATCACCTGCAACCTGACCTGAATCTGCTGGACTTCTATCATATGTACTGAATCTGCTGGACTTCTACTCGACCTACACTGTGTGTGTGTGTGTGTGTGTGTGTGTATGTGTGTGTGTGTGAGGGGTGTTGCTAAAGGCTCCTCTGCATATGCTGACAACTCTGCACACTGAATGTTATGGACTACATTCAGCAAGTCACACCTGCAACATTGAGAGAGGTGGGTCAGAGCTTTAGAGTCAGAATCAAGGTGTGCCTAACCATGGTGGCGCACATATTATTGAGAATGTAAATTGCAATCAATTTGTGTAAATGGTTATTTAGGATAATTTTGTGTCATATTATGTTCTAATTTTAGTTGTTTAGTTCAGAGTTAACGTTCTGAAAATGGCATGATATATATCTATTTTAAATAAATATTCAGTTCAATGCTGAATGGGTTGTCATTCGCACAGAATAAACATGTAAGATACACTTTTTGAAGCACTCGGTATATAATGAGAACTAACACAATTATGTACTTTACCCTGGTTCATGAATGAGCATGTGCTGGATAATAAATACATGTTTTTAGCTGGAGCTAAGGGCTAAATCTACTTTAGATTTAAAAAAATAGGCACTGGACCACCCAGGCTTAAACATGATCTAGGCTCAACAACTTGCAGATAGAATTTAAACCATGCAGGCCAAACTCTAGAAAAGCTAGAGGTTGGATATGTAATCTACTAGCTAAAGTCAATGTGACATCTATAAATACTAAATAAATAGTTTACCTCAAATTCCTCAATCACTCGCTCTGTGATTGCTTCCTCTTCAATACTTTCTGGAATAGTAATTGAATAAAATTTCTTCATGAATATATGTACTTGTAATAATGACTACTATTGATATAGTGTAAGTGGAATTTTATTAATAAAGCACACAGAATCCTTGAAAGTTAGGAACTGATGCATCAAGTGTAGATGGAAAACTACATAGGCATAGGGAGAAAAAGTACTGCAGAGAGAACAGAATATCTTTCTTAAGAGTTCAACTCATCTAGAAGTAGTAATATTACTGACTACTTAATATTCATCTTTTCATAGTAGAACTGAAAGAGAGCATTTTGAAAATGTAGCAAAACTACTGCAGACTTGCTTAATGATCAAACTTTGTCATAGTGAAGATCATCAATCTGAATTGGGGATTGCTGGGAAATCTTCCAAGCACACTACAATTTCCTCTCTATCAACAATTTGGCTCATACTTTTTGACTTTAAATTTTCAGGTATTTCAGAACTAACATGTCTTTAGTTATGCTAGGTACATATTTTTCTCAGCAGCATATTCTTGGACATGTTGAATATTACATCAATTATGTAGTGAAGTTCGCAGAATAAATATTACATAATTATAAACATATATTAAATAAAATGAGATTCACCTTCATGTTTTTCCAGGAAGTAAGTCTTGACACAGCGATATAATTGAGCAATCAAAACTCCAATAATAATAATAAACATCATCAGCAAGGATTTAGCAACCAACAAAGTGGGCTATAATAAGGAGTTAGTAGGAAGGAAACACACGTTCGTTACAGCTGTAATTACACTTATAATAGTATGCATGTATACATGTGGAAGCCAATGACTACACTTTATAGTACATACATTGAATTGTCAAGTTTTTAATGGAAGCCATACTATTGTTGTTTCTGTCTGTATTATTATAATTCTTACAATGACCTTCTCTATAAATCAACTTGGAAATTTACTCCCTTATGAGAGCATCTATTTGAAATGTCGAAAGAGTCAAGTTGTTTATTAAGATTGTCATTGTAATTTCCTTATGCAACTGAGAGTTCGTTGAGATATTATAATTCTCTTCAGAACTCTACAGGTTATTGAAGACAAAATGAAGAAATGGTCAGAAAGCTTTTTACTTGTCCCTATTGACACATTGGTTAGTCAGGGGTAAACTTATTTTAACACAAACAATAATTTAGACAGTTAGATAGAAATATGATATTATATTTTATCACCTTTAAAACTATTATGTCATAAAACATTTATATAGAGTCAATGACTCGATTCGAAATATGCTATATTGTTCACCATTTAGCACTCCTTGGAATGCTATTAGTGAAATAAATATACAAGCCAGAATGTGGGTCCTTGCTTCTTATAGGAATGCCTGTATACAGATTCACATAGAGCTGAAGTATTTCGAAATAGTAAAATGTTCAGTAATCAAATTTGTTAAACTTGTCTAAGCTAGTCTTGCAAGGCATGACTAACAATTAAAACATAACCTGTGTGCGACCATTTATTATGCATACATGCTTATTTGAATATGTTGTTTCTAGTTCCAATCAATATTCTAATATATTATGTATGTATGCATGAAATACATTTGTTTTTTGGATGTAAAAACAGTTACTTTTGTGTGAACTGAATAACAATTGTGTAATTGTTATACTATAGCAATGCAATTAATAATAACCGGCATAAAACATTGTGATTGCAACAAAATCAATAACAAATATATCTACCTAGAAGCAGTTGCTTTCTCAATAGCAAAGGAACTGTTTGTTGAAAACAATAGGCATCAGTGCAGTCCTCAGCAGAAAACTTTCCAGAAACAAAAGTGAATGCCTGGAAGATACGTTTCATGACTGAAGTTGGCATTTTATAAATTTTTAGCCTCACTCACCCACTCAAACCAGAACTGCAACTTTCTTACAATTATTGACCTGGTGCAGTTAAAACCAGTTATCAGCATGCATGGTTCTTTTAGAGTCAATAGCAGATATAGCCATGAATACAGGATTTTATTTTCCCATTGATAGTAGATAAGACAAGGTAGCGTTTAGAATTTTTTTTTAATAGAAGTCACATGGTTAAATCCAACTCAAGGCTGCATCAAACCCTACTCTACTACAATTACAGCTCAGTTGATGAAATGGGCAAGTATTGTTGTCTTTGCAAAAAGCAGATGATTTAAAAAAAAGTGAGTATTACAGTAGCTATATGGCTGAAGGAAGCAAATGATTTCATTTAGCATGAAAATGCTCTGAGATAAATTATAGTCTGCCATCTTAAAGCATAGAGAAGAGTGAGGTCCCAGGTAGCCCGAGCTAAAATTATGGCAAAGAATTTGGCCTAAATACTACTGTTCTAGAGAAGCAAAAAATATTCCATGTGTTTGATTTGTAACACATCAACAATGCTTACATGATAGGACCTTCAGGCCATGAGGAAGTCACCTTTAACTCTTACCGACCCTATGTTGCAGGAGTTAAATAAAATTCAGACACATTATGTCTGTCACATTATTTAGTTTTCAGCCCCAAAAATTAAATAGATGTTTAATAAACATCCAAACTTCTCCATAGCTATTATATTGTGCCATAACAAAGTCAATCATGACATTCAAAATTTATATGAAATGGTAAAAGTATATATTTTGTGGAATGGAAAAATTTATAGTGGAGAAGCTTAACCAGCTTTCAGTATGTGTGGCACAGGTTATCTCTAACAGAGGTAGTTACTGTTTTAAATGAAGACATAATTGTAGCAACATACCATAGGTGTGTGAATAGCTAAAGCCATAGTGGTGCTTACAGCTGGCTTTGTAGTATGACTTTTCTTCCCATAAAAGTGACGTTGCCTACCAATGGTTCCTGGTTCACTTTTTATATCAACCTGAATCGTGGGTGTGTAAACAATCGATCCTTTGTTGGCTGACTTATTTCGATGGCCTTTCTTCATATAAAATCCATGCTGGCCAACAATGGTGGCCAATTCATTCTTGTATTCCACCTGACGCAAATGTTATAAATAAGATCATTTTTTTAACTTAGTAACAACAATCTTAATATAAAACAACAACCCTTTGCCTAATATTGTATATTGGTATGGTATATTGTAAATCTAAAGCTTTCTTCAATGGAGAAATATTCTATGAAAACCACAATGCAATATATACATTGTATTGATCTACACTGTGTCCACAGTGTTATTTATATTCATAATTATATATTTTCAGGTATTCGGTCAAGAGAAGAAAGGTTCAGAATTATTCCTATAGTCGCTATAGTCGCAATCTGGACATATAAATGGATATTAACATAGAATATAAAGATGAACCTACACATCTATTGTGTTACTGCATACATGGTTGTCTTGAAATAAATTCTGGCAGGTGTCCAGCAAACTGGAGTAGCATGCCGGACTCTCAGGAATACGTGAATGCTGCACATTCAACATGGAAGGGGAGGAAGTAGAGAATCCCCAAGGAGTATATAGTACAAGATGAAGTAAGAAAGAACAACAATTGAATGAGATATGGTAAAAAAAAGGAGAAGTAGAATGAAGGGGTGAACGATGGAAACGTCAAGAACAAAATGTAGAATAAGAAGAGCTAGGGAAGGAATTATATTCCTGTTCTTCTTAGGTAAGTCAGTTTAGACACCAGCATTATTTACAGACTTTATAGCATTGAACTACAGAATGTGCAGCTGAGACTCACATCAAGAAGAACTGGATTAGCTTCTTCATGAAACTTATGAGGAGTGGAATCTGAATAGGAGGAAATGCAAAAGTGATCACCCTCATTGTAAGAGAATAAAAGAAGAAAATTTTAACCTTCATCTAACCCTACTGGGAGTCTTCCTGCAGAACTGTAATATATCCACATAATCTCAAGGTAAACACTGCTGTTCATTAGTACGGCTACCGTAAACAGCACAGCTAATGTTGAAAACAACATTGCAGAGCAAAAACAACTAGCTAACGTCTAAAATAAGCGATGCGAAGTGCTAATAGCAACTCTCCTTTGCCGACGCAGCCTATTGAGCATGTCAACGCGTGATTGGCGTCGCATTTGTATGCGTGTTGTAATTAGGTTGTGTAATATTTACTGAAAAAACCTGAAATTTAGATTTAATTTAAGGTAATCAGTCATCACATACAAGGCACAGTGTGGCACTAAATAAAAACTAATAACAATTAGCTAAGAGTGTCCAGCTGTTCAAGAAAGGGAAAGGGTGGGAACCAAAGATCATTCATCAGCAATACAAGAATTTCTTTCTCCTCTGCTTCCACCGGTTGCTCGATTCCTCATGTCTTCAGGGTTTAGATAAATTTCAATCTAAAATATGGTTACTACATTCAAAGCACAGTGTTTGACACTAATTAAAAGTAAATGAATGCTTGAGTATAATCTAGTAGTCAAAACATACAATTTCAAGTTGATGATTTAATCTTGATATTGCTGAGGCTGGCCATCACATATATATTACACCACAGTGTGGAAACTAACCTAATAACAATCTATATTAAAAAATCAACAATAAAATTATCCACAATATTAAGTTACGAGTGTCCTGCTGCTCAAGGAGGGGGGTACGGGAGGGGACCAAAGATCATTCCTCAGTGCTGCAAACGGTCTCACATCCACAAAAGAGTAGAGGAAGAATCTGTACTCCAATAACTCCTCTAGCCTTAGTTAACATTGATGAATTGACTTGTGGGATGATTACTTTGCCATTGTTGTCCCCAAACTTCTAGTTGGTTGTCAATACACCAACACTAATTAAATAATGTGTTTTGGCGTTGTTAAACTTATGTCAGTCTCAAATCTTAAGTTAAATGCATCTAAGCGTGAAGTGGTTCTGGTGGAAAAGCAATTGTGAGAGATGTGGGAACAACTGTGTGTATACACAAGGCTATTGAGCAAATAATTACTATAATTTATGCATGGACAGCAATTTCACCAAAGATTCCGTGGATAGAATCAATGCACTCAAGATTTCTCATTCTCTGAAGTAGGCAATGAGGAACAGAGATGGTGATAAGACAGAGCTCTTCAGAGTCAAAGTAAGATTATTTAGTTACCTTAGGTGGATGAATAACTGGCTGTTTGACTTCATGTAGCACTTTTGAGTACACAGTGGGATTTGAAGACAAAAAAAGGCTGAGCAGATCCTTCTTTTGGATCTTCCCCCCTACAGGTAGCAATATGCCTTTTAACAGAGTATCTAGAGTTCTACTTCTGAATCTCAATGTGCATTGAACCATGGCTTGAACGTCTCCATCTTTCCACCACTTCCTTGCTCAGCTTGCATACAGAAAACAGCTTAGAGCCAAGGATAACCTTTCTTGTGGAAGGGTTCATGGAGGGTAGATATATAACAAGCAAATTCTTTCACTCACTGACAGATATTATATGTAGTGTTCAACAAAGGGGCAATATTTGTATATAATAGTCATCTACGTTAGCCATTATAACCCGCTTGTCATTAAAAAGTAATGCATGTAGTCTGTGGTCATGTGGTCACTAGTGAAGTGTTAACAGTTTTGAGGATTTAAATAAGATGGAAGGGGGGGTGTCCTGTGCCCCCTGGATCTGCCCTTGTATAAATCCTATCAGCTTTTCATGTCAGACATGCATTCCACTCTCACCTTGCTAGTAGAGCAAATTAATTTTGGTATGCATGCCTATGGGAGAGTTGTTTTTGGAATTGTGAGGTCTTGGGTTGTTGGTTCTGCTATATATCTGGAAGTCCAGCTTAGAATCTCCCAGGAGTTGAGTGGAAATTGGAAAGTGTCATCCCTGCAGTCAAGTCATGGTGACTTTGGTGGTTAGGTTCTAGAAAATCTGTCCTACATAATATTTACGTGGTCTTCAGGGACATTAGCATTGGAAAGTTACAAGTTTGCAAAAATTTTGTCGTCAGGTTACTAAAAGGGAATGCCATCATTATCATGCTTGCGCGAAATCCTGGTGCTTCAATGTCACCGTCATCTTTGCAAAGCTTGGCTACCACACTGTTCATGGCAGTCATTTTTAGTGAATGGGGAAGAGTATATAATTATGAGGAATCTAACACATTAGACACCATGGGAAGCAACATCTGGAGCTTTTTGCAGGTTTCCCTCATGCCAAGCCCTCATAGCCTGAATGGTAGAGTGAAGAGCAGTGATGATGGGATGATGGATAAGCTGACCTAGACATTCTTAGGTTGTGGTCAAACTTGATAAGTAGAGAGGCATGTCTTGAAGGGAAACAGTGCACAGCAAGTGACACATGTTCAGACAACTTCTGAGAAAATGTAGTTCAATCTGTAGGTTATGTATAGCAATTCAAGACCATGTAGTCACATGTTCTACGACAGGATAAGAATGGTCACCTGCGGCCAATAAAATTTATACATACTGGGATTCGGATGAACTCGTGGCCACACTATCGATATGGTCAAAGTAAGCAGAGACCTCTTCAGGATGACTTGTTTAAGTGTTATCCATAAGCTACCACAAGTGGAAAGTCTTGTTGCAAGATATATAGAGGCCTGATGGACTAGCAACTTCTAATACATTAAAAATGGTACGGGTCAGTGGGACCTCCTTGCTGAATGCTTAATGTGGAGAGTAGTCTGTGTTAGCCAAACTATGATCTGCAGTGTAATAGCATCACTGGACCCATCCATATTCATAGACATTAGGAAGATGTTTGTTCAAGGATAGTAGAACATTATTGAAGTCATTCTGAAAGTCTACCTTCAGCAGACACACGTTTTATTAACCAAATGAATTAATGATAGTTCTGGTTTAGTGGATGGACACATCCAGTCCACCTATGATTACCACTCCAACTTGTCGCTGGGGAATGAAGAATTCTTCTATAAGTGGTCTAATAGTGGCACAACATATTTGGCTGGTAAGGCGGCGTTACGTCCCCCTCATGTTATTGGATGCACACCCTCCCCATTTGATCTGTTCATAGCTGTGAGAGGGGCTCTACATACCCAGGGGGCTAACAGAGAATTAGGTAGAGAAAATGGTAAAGCCATTTAGTCGGATCCAGCAAATATTCATGCCAGCCACCAAGGTAGTGTTGAGCTTGAAGTTTGGAGTGACATGGGCTGGACCTTTTGCGGAACTTCTTCAGAAGTACTCTTCGAGCTTTGGTGAAGCCGCGAGTGTCAGTGAAATGGATTAGCTGGCAACTTGGATGGGATTCTGTGGGTGCATCCTCTCGGGATTTCATTCCTAAACCAAGGCAACAGGTTAATGTGTCCATAATAAACATTATGACATATACCTAGAGGATAAAATAATGTTAAGTTAGCGGTTGATGTTCTGTTGTTCTGCTTGAGTGGGGCGAGGCCATATATCAGTTCTTTCTTTTTCTGCCAACACTTCACTACAAAAGTCAAAATTCACCCACACAACTCCAACATCACCTGATTATAGCACCCTCGACTTCCTTACCTGCAATACCCAGCAATTAAGCGTGCTCTACCGTGGATACACGAGAAAACATTGAAGCACCTAAATTATTTTAAAGAACATTCCTACCGTGGAACATATAATATATAATGAACAATACATAAATTATTGCGCCGAGTGGAGCTAAAGGAGCGTTTTTAACTGCAGATACGTTACTTAAACTCAAAATTACCCTTCAAGTTCATGCCAGTGAAAATTCTTCACAGACTGTATGTGGAAGTTTGTACAGAAAGTAAATAGTTCGTCTTAGTCTTGAGATGGTAGCATCGCGCCACTAGTTATAGCTACGAGGATTGCGTTGGTGATCGTCGTGATTATGTTCCCAGCAAATAGAAAAACCTTTACCTCTTACATCTACTAGAGGTACGGTAAAGCATCGCCAATGGTTATTTTCACCTGGTAAAGGATCACCACGCGCGTGACTGGAATGGTAAAGAGAGCTGATGATCTTTGCCTAACTTTATAAGTCCGAGGGTCGATGAATTGACACATTTCAATTAGGATTTCTGAGGAATAGCATCCAAGGTATGTGAGTGTACAAAGGCTCTGGGCTATTTAAGTGTGCTGTAGAGGCGGGAGTGTTAGAGGTCTGAGCTCCACACATGACAAATTGGTAGCCCAAAATCGAATACTACTAGGTGTTGACGTCTCAACGTACTCTTGAGAACTATTAAATTATAACTTCATATCCAACCATCTCTCTTCCATTGTGGGGACTAACTCCAGAGAGAAGGGTCTGGTCAAACTCTATGTACATTTTGTTAGCCTTATATCAGGAATTTAATGGGCAGCATGTGGCAAGCCACCTTTATACCCTCCCCCTGCGTGTAGCAAGATAAGGTATGTAATAGAGTTGTCCGTCATATGTTTGTTGAGGAGAACATACTCAAGAAATGTATCTGTACTGTGTTGTATGTATGTGTATGTGTATATAATATATACATACCATAAGCCATACACATGTGCATAACTTTCTGTGCTCAGTTTCTAATGGTGTGTCTTTGCTGGCACTCTAGTTTCTATTTCTGTGTTGGCGTGTGGCTTGTGTCCCTTTCTATTCCAGCCCCTGCCATCAGCAAGATGGCTGTGTGGCACTGGAATTTCCTTCTCCTTTGCATTGATTGTTAGAGGCTACTGTGACCGTCATAATAATGGACTCTACTAATATGTCGTTGAAGTAGCCAGAACTGGTTCAGAACGTGACAAAAAACCCATGGCAGGTGTAGTGCAGCTACTTCTAGTTCAAGTTGACACCAGAGGACCGTCTTTACACAACAGAGTGAAAGAACATTTGTTCTAAATATGTATCACTTATAATACCCGCCCCCCTTCTAAGCTGATATCTCACCTAAAGCTCACATTGGCAGATTATTAATGGTGGTTTCACCTCCGGCATGCGTGTAGCTCCGGCTCCCAGTTGGCCTTGAAATCCTTCGCTACATATGGTAATAAACCAGCGGACCCCAAACATAGAAAGTGTGAAAAATTCCAAGTGAATTTATCTTCAAAGATCTATCTCTTCCCTCCCTTGCATAAATAACAAGCACCTTCAATAGCTTCATTCATACAGAACTTAGTGCCAGAAGACTCCCAATATTCCAGTGTACATCACAACTAAGGTTGCAGAATAACTGGTGTATAATTATCCACCGAGTAACTTCGTCCATGATGCAACCAAGCTAATGTGCTTGCTGTATTATAAGCGGAATGGATGACTCGTAGTCAATTGTGCTGCTTGGTTTGTGGAGTTTTTGAGCAGCGGCCACCAGATCCAAGTAAGCTGTAGCCTGATCTAACCATACAGTTGCAATTTAGGTGGTGTTGTTCTCCTGTGCAACTGTTACCAAGTTCTTGGGAAACTGCTGTAGCTGACCCTACATGGGTACAGCCAACAATAGCAACAGGGAACAAGGTAATAATGTATGTGCTGATGTGTGCAGTATACATCAAGAATAAACAAGTTGGACAAGGGTTCCAAAGACCTGGACAACAGAGCTCCGAGTTCGGCAGAGGTTTGCCTCGGCCTAGTCCTCCATTGCTCAAATGTTATTACATCAAAACAAACAAACAAACGCATCGTGAATGAAGAACAAAAATGTTTTAATAAAAAATCATATATAATTGCATTGGCCTGTTTAAAAATGAAGGGAAATAAGACTCCACCCATGTAGACCACATAAGTTAGATGATCCTTTACCATTTAAACGTGTGCATAAAGTAGTTTAAATGGTAAAGGGTCTGTGGTCTAAATGGGTGGGGTCTTATTCTTCGTCAACCAACACCCCCCCCCCCTTTTTTTAAAAAGCCAATGAAATATATATAATATATACACACATAGCTGGGCTGTAGTTTTGAATAAAAACATTTTTGTTCTTCTGCAATTTTATGGGTCAAAGATACCGAGTATTCCCCACCTTTCCATAGTGTTTTCAACTTCTTGGCACCCCCCCCCCCCCCCACACACACACACACACACCTTCCCCCTGTTATAAAAGCTACTACATGCTTTATGAGCTTATACCTGACGTTGACGGAGAGTTACAGATACCTTTGTTGAAGAGACATGCTGGCTGGAGTGAGAGGGGCTAAATGACTTGCTGGTATTTTTCGAAGGATGCTAAATTCCATGAAGAGATTTCAGATGAGTCTTGCGGCAAGATAAAGGTGTTTTATTTGCAGCGATGCCAAGACAGGAATTTCATGATGCTTTTGGACAGACAAACGCACGCACACCACACACAGACACCAATGCACACACCACACACAGACACCAATGCACACACACCACACACAGACACCAACGCACACACCACACACAGACACCAACGCACACACACCACACACAGACGCCAACACACACACAGACACCAATGCACGCACACCACACACAGACACCAATGCACACACAGACACCAACACACACACAACACACAGACACCAATGCCCACACACCACACACAGACACCAACGCACGCACACCACACACAGACACCAATGCACAGACACCAATGCACACACACCACACACAGACACCAACGCACACACACCACACACAGACACCAATGCACACACACCACACACAGACACCAATGCACACACACCACACACAGACACCAATGCACACACACCACACACAGACACCAATGCACGCACACCACACACGGACACCAATGCACACACACCACACACAGACACCAACGCATGCACACCACACACGGCACACACATCACACACAGACACCAATGCACACACACCACACACAGACACCAACGCACGCACACCACACACAGACACCAATGCACACACACCACACACAGACACCAATGCACACACACCACACACAGACACCAATGCACACACACCACACACAGACACCAATGCACGCACACCACACACGGACACCAATGCACACACACCACACACAGACACCAACGCATGCACACCACACACGGCACACACATCACACACAGACACCAATGCACACACACCACACACAGACACCAACGCATGCACACCACACACGGCACACACATCACACACAGACACCAATGCACACACACCACACACAGACACCAATGCACACACACACGCATGAACCTACGCACACGCAAACACACACGGGATATGGAAACCCGCCCAAGTGAGTTTCGTCTGTTTGCATGTGTTTTAAGTGCCTGCCATTTTACATGGTGCATCAAACCATTATAGGGCAAGTTGCCCCATCTGCCTGATGCCAGACAGATGGCACAACTTGTCTCCACCTTCTTTGCACCTGCGCTGTGTGGAGCAATAAGTTGCTTGTTTGAAGCACCTGGCTCACCTTACATTTGCATCTATGTTTGTGCAGGCAAGGTTTCATACAGGATTTTTGGTTGGGGGGGGGGGAGAAAAGTATCCAGCTTAGATATTTTTTTCAATGCCCACTTTTAGCACACTATACTAGTATGTAGCTGGAAAGTGTTAGCCACTGATTTTACATGTATCTGTGGGTATAGCCTAATTTGCCATACTCAGTCACTTGCTAAACGTATTGCTTTATAAAATTCTGTCTTCCAAATTACTATAATGTTAGCAAAATGTCAATGTTGCATACCTGGGGGGGGGGGGGGTGGAATCCCAGGTCCCCCCACCCACTGTATGCAACTCTGGTAGGTGTGTTCAGTCAAAGCAAAACAAACAACAAGCCTGCAAGTGGATTGCTTGGAGTTTTGCTGGTTGTAGGATGTGGGTTGTGCACTGGACTCATGCTGCTGAGAATATCCCTGGGGCTATCTGTGGGTGTCCAATGTTCTTCCCCACCTGATATAGGCTAGAACAATGGCTGGGGCTAGGATAGCTTGTAGGGCTGGGGCTAGGATAGTGGTAGTAGGGCTGGGGCTAGATTAGCTTGTAGGGCTGGGGCTAGGATGAAGGATTGAGTCAAGATAAAAGAGTTATAGGGCAAGGAATATAGCCACGCCCTATACCACTGGATCTTGTAGGAGAAGACCTGCACTGAAGAGCCAGCCAGCAGGTGGAGGAAACTGCTTGTGAAAGAAGTGCTCAAAACTGTCTCATGCCTGAGTTCAGTCAAAAGTGTGGGCCTAGAGCTGTTGACTGTCAAGATGAGGTCATGGAAGCATGCATGCACATGATGACTCATGGAAGCATGCATGCACATGATGACTCATGGAAGCATGCATGCACATGATGGCTCATGGAAGCATGCAGTGCACTTGATGACTCATGGAAGCATGCATGCACATGATGACTCATGGAAGCATGCATGCACATGATGACTCATGGAAGCATGCAGTGCACATGATGACTCATGGAAGCATGCATGCACATGATGACTCATGGAAGCATGCAGTGCACATGATGACTCATGGAAGCATGCAGTGCACATGCATGGAAGCATGCCTGCACATGATGACTTGCCTGATCTGGTGTGTTATTTCACTACAGCAGAAATCAGAAATGTCATGGATCATGTGCAGCTCATGTGACTTTCTCTTCCGAGATGTGTTAGCATGTTGGTCGAAATATCCAATTTTTAAAAATTATTAATTGCTGGCTGTGTTACTTTTTTTCCCTTGTGTAAGGCCGGGGTTGGGTGGGGCCGGAGGAGGATGTTGGGAGTTGGACCTCCCCACACCTCCTCTCCATGGAACTTAGTGCATTTATGTATGTGGTAATTAATGGATTATTTCACAAATCCTGATTTGCCATCCCAGTGATACACTGACAGCTGATGCCAGAGGGAGATAGACCCACTATATATGTACACGGGAAGTATGAATGGACTGAACAGGTGTAGTGTTTGCCATAGTGATATGGGGTTGCTGAATGAGCAATGTAGTAAGTTTATCATGGAATACAAACTAGGGAAGGTTCTGGACTCCATTCATATTGTCCAAATATCCAGTGGACATATTCACCAAAGTTCCCCCAAAACATACTCAAATCTGAAGGGTGTGTCGTAGAGAATTTTATGTTCAGGGTAAGTGGGAGGTGAGGGAGAAAGGTTTACCTAATGAACGGAACTTGCATGCATCTATGTCTTACTTGTAAATGTACTATGAGGTGTTGGAGATGCGGTACTCCTCTCCCACCCCCGCAGAGATGTTTACTGTTTGCCATCTCTGAGATGACTATTTTGACCACCAAAACGGCTGAAAGGTCCACTTGCACTGAAGTACAAATACACACCAACTAGCATGGCAGTACAGGTATGACTACACACCAACTAGCATGGCAGTACAGGTAGGACTACACACCAACTAGCATGGCAGTACTGGTATGACTACACACCAACTAGCATGGCAGTACAGATAGGACTACACACCAACTAGCATGGCAGTACAGGTAGGACTACACACCAACTAGCATGGCAGTACAGGTAGGACTACACACCAACTAGCATGGCAGTACTGGTAGGACTACACACCAACTAGTATGGCAGTACAGGTATGACTACACACCAACTAGCATGGCAGTACTGGTAGGACTACACACCAACTAGCATGGCAGTACAGGTAGGACTACACACCAACTAGTATGGCAGTACAGGTACAGGACTGCACACCAACTAGCATGGCAGTACAGGTATGACTACACACCAACTAGCATGGCAGTACAGGCAGGACTACACACCAACTAGCATGGCATACAGGTAGGACTACACACCAACTAGCATGGCGGTGTAAGTAATATTTTCCTGGACGTCTATTTGGAATATGTCCTCATGATATGCCGGGTAGTGGGAAGTTTTTGTTGGTTGAAACTTTTGTACAAAAGCAAGAGCCAGCTTAGAATAGAATCTCATTTTAGTGTTGATGCGCATGTTTAGAGGTGACCATGTTCACAGCAACACCTGGACTGCTTGTAGGGGGAGTGGCCCTGGGCAGCTTGTAGGGAGGAGTGGCCCTGGGCTGCTTGTAGGGGGGAGTGGCCGCAGTGTGTTGGAATGTTTTGTGTTTACATCAAAAGGAGATGTACACATATACACACACACATACATACACACACACACATACATACACATGCAAGACTGATGGAGTTGTGTACTGTATAGCTGTTTGGTGCTGGGCCAAGTAGCCGAAAGTTTACACCGACTGAAAGCTCAACCTTTGTGGGGAGGTGTGAGTAACTTCTACTTCTGGCATAGTTCATCCTCCCCCCACATACACACACACACTCTCTCACACACACACATTCACACACACTCACACACTCCCTCTCTACGAAGCTTGTGTAAAGGATGATGTGTTATATACATTTAATGACTTTCTCTCAGCAATTAACTTAAATTTGCTCCTCCTTGCTGGTGCCTGGGCATCTAATGGGAGCACAGGGGAGCATATCTAAGTTGGTTATTGAACATGTCATTATGTTAGTATATCTTTAGTATTATTTTTTCTGTTGATTTTTTCACTTTGCTAGAATGGCGGCTTCTGCTAGTGGCGACCAGCTGCCGACGGAGCAAAGACCCGCCACATCCAATACCAAGTGTCCGCTGAAGTGGCCAATACGCAGAGAGGATTACAAGCTGCTGGACGTCGTTGGTAAGGCGCGTAGAAGATAGTGCATGTGTCCAAGTAGGCTTGTAGGTTCAAAGTTCATAAAGTTAATGAAAAGGATTGTGAAAAGGATTGTGAAAGACAAAAGTTCATATGGTGAAAAATAAAGTTCAAAGGGTACCGATTATTGCACTGCAGCATAAGAGAAGGTTGTATATGTAGCTCATCTTGTAGGGCTTCAGGGGAGCCGGTTGCATTAAGAAGAAAAATTTTTTTTTTAACTTGTGGTTACAACTTTAGAGATCCGTGTAGATTCTGCAAACTTCATGGTATGGACTTGATAAATAGCTCAAAAGATAGGTCTCTCTGTGTTCTCTTTTGATACTAAAATATGTTTCATAGGTATAACTATAGGCAAGTTACTAGACCCTAAAGTGGAGGACCTCAAAAACCTGAATCCCAAAAACCTCATCCAAAATGTAACTCCAGATTGCTATATAAGTGCTAAAGATTACCTGTGGCTAGAGGAAGCCCACCTCTATTTAATGACCTTTTTCATTAGGCTTGAAAATGTAGTGGTCAAAGTGGAAAATTGATTACGTTGAGATCCAGGTTTTTGAGGGCCCTCCACTTTAGGGTCTAGTAACTTGCCTATAGCTATACCTATGAATATAGTTGTACCTATGAAACGTATTTTAGTATCAAAAGAGAGCACACAGAGAGACCTATCTTTTGAGCTATATATCAAGAACGAATCTACGGAGCTCTAAAGTTGTAACCACAAGTAAAAATATAAAAATATAAAAAATGCCACTGT